>NW_020869148.1:321014-338514 GCF_003789085.1 Penaeus vannamei
GTTGCTCTTGTTGATATAATAAAGATAATGATGTTGATACTGCTGAAGATGTTAAAATAATATTAATGATATTATAATTATTACAATCGTTGTCATTATTTCTATTTTACTATTATTATTATCACTACTATTATTGTTATTACTTTTATTATTATAATTATCCTTGATATTATTGTTATTATCGTTTATATTGTTGTTATCAGAATTATAATTATTACTATTATTATTATCATTATCATTATTATTATTATTATTATTTGGTTATCATTATTAACTTCATCATTATTATTATTGTTATTATCTTTATCATTATTATTATTATTATCATTATTATATTATCATTAATGTTATTATCATTATCATCATAATAAAAATGACAATAAAAGTAATAATAATAATAATCATCATCATTATTATTGTTGTTATTATTATTATTATTATTAATATTAATATTATTATTATTATCATCATTATTTTTATTATTAATATTATCATTAACATTATCATTATCATCATCCTTATCATGATCTTCATTATCATTATTATTACTATTACAATTATGATCATTATTAACATTATTATTATTAGTAGTAGTAGTATGAGCAGTAGTAATAGTAGTAATAGTAGTAGGAGTAGTAGTAGGGGTAGGAGTAGCAGTAGCAGTAGTAATAGTAGTAGTAGTATCATTATTAATGTTGTCATCATCAGTTCCATTATCATCATTAATGTAATTATCCTTGTTAATCAATGGAAATAAAACACTTCAATTTATGAAGTAATGTAAATATAAAAGCAGAAATTATTACTGTTTTACGTATAATTACCATTGTTTTGATGTTCTCTGATGATTGTGAGTATTTCATCATTAGTATTTAATTATCCTAGGAGAAACTATAATAATAATCACTGTGAGATATTTCATCAAGAAATATGTCAAAATATCCCGTATTGAGACCGTACATTTTCGGTCAGGAAAATCGGTTTTATTATTTAACGAAATTGTGAATGTTGTCAAATCCAGCACTGCCACTGGTCTGGTTAATATATCACCTATGCCATTACAGTACATCATAAATATACTAAATTCTGCAACATCGTTCTTTGCTTGAAGCGGTAAATTTTTCATGCTAGCAGTCTGACATTTCTGATTTTGATTCAGTTTAAGGACCAGAATTTTCTTCCTCAAAAATATCCTTTTGTTATAGCAGTCAATTTTGCTTTCCCTTTTTTCTCTAAGGACTCGGTGCTGAGACGAATAAGTCTGTATGTGAGCTTGGCTCCTTTAACCCAGTGTCCTCCGACCAAAATATGATTCAGTGACTGTCATCTTTTCAGATTCAGTTATTACGAAAGGGTATGAATGAGAATGGATATTTTCACAAAACAAGAGATGTATTTGACCGGTTTCGATTACATCTTCGTCAGAAATACATAAATACGAAGATATAATCGAAACCGGTCAAATACACCTATCTCTTGTTTTGCGAAGATATCCAGTCTCATTCATACTTTTTTTCTACATTTGTCAAGATAAATACGGTTCTCAGTTATTACGAGTTATAAATCGTGTGATGGTTTCAGTAGCTATAGAACAAGAACACTCTATGAAGATAATTATATGTAGGTACTGTAGGTGAGATAAAATTCATTTTAATTCGACGTCATAAGTTTGATATTGATTCACAGCCCCCCTCCCCCCCTCCTCCTAGAATAGAGCTCGTGGCCATCCAGGTTAGGAACTGCTGTGTCCAGATAAGTGACATATGAGGACATCAGTTAATAAAGCTGTATACGTACCAGTTTATACAAGCACATATAAAGGGAGACAGGCGGACATAGACAGACGAATAGATAAATGAACACAAAGACGCACACGTGTACATGTTTGTGTGTCTGTATGTCTGTACGTAGCGTCCTGTTGCCCACTTTGAGATTCTTTAAGCCTACCACTTGAAGAGCAGCGTGTGGCGAGGCTTAGTTTCCTGCTTATATACAATTTTATTTTATGCCACTTTCATGTAGAGTTCTCGGTCCTGTCACACCAGCGCCCACGAGCAGGATATTGGAGTGCAGATGTCAACACTTTCTCGCAGAATACAGTGTTGCGTAAAACCACATTCATTTTTTTTTTTCTCTCTTTTTTTATCCCGTTTTTGTATCTTTTGTGAAAGATTTTTTTTTTTTGTTCTTTCTCTCTTTTTTTTTTTTTTTTTTTATCCCGTTTTTTGTATCATTTGTGAGTGCAATCTGATTTACTTCCTTTCAATTTTTTATCAATGCCCTTTCATTGCTTGTCCGGGGAACCATGCAACTACTTGTGAATTATTAAGAACTTCAAGGGAGCGAACTCAGTGTCATGATGAAGGCATTTGTCACATTAATTTGGTCAGGGATAATACAGCTGCGGAATTATTCACAGGCATCTATATTTCCGAAAGTTTACCGCGCCAGTCCTTGTCACATAGCAGCTAATGAATGTCTTTGGTACTGTCGGTTGGTAAAAGGTAAAAGCTGTGTGTATGTATGTATATGTATATATGTGTGTGTGTGTGTGTGTGTGTATGTGTGTGTGTGTGTGTGTGTGTGTGTGTGTGTGTGTGTGTGTGTGTGTGTGTGTGTGTGTGTGTGTGTGTGTGTGTGTGTGTGTGTGTGTGGCGCACGTGTGTGTGCATGAGACACATATACACCCA
Organism: Penaeus vannamei; assembly: GCF_003789085.1. NCBI lineage: Eukaryota > Metazoa > Arthropoda > Malacostraca > Decapoda > Penaeidae > Penaeus > Penaeus vannamei. The sequence continues at coordinate 323,705 of NW_020869148.1, forward strand.
AAGCAGCACAAGTACACAACAAACAGACAAATAAACAAACAAGAAGACACACAGACAAAACAACAAAAAAAAAAATCGAGATCTCTCTCTCTCTCTCTCTCTCTCTCCCTCTCCCTCTCTCTCTCTCTCTCTCTCTCTCTCTCTCTCTCTCTCTCTCTCTCTCTCTCTCTCTCTCTCTCTCTCTCTCTCTCTCTCTCTCTCTCTCTCTCCCAGCGCCGAGAGAAAGCCACTTCAGAATCTTTCCCTAATAACTCCTAATAAGTAGCGGTTGATGGGGCTTAGGCTTAGTGGCTTTGTGGGCGTCGAGCGTCACTGGCTTTGTCTTCGGGATCAGGTGAACAGGATTGGCCAGGACGCCCTCGCTCGAAGAAGTTGGGGGGGGGGGGGGGTTGTGCTTCTGCGGTTTATTCGTAAATAGACTTACGGATACACGTACGGATACTCACATGTATGTATGTATGATTGTATCTTTCTTTCTGTTCGTTTGTCTGTCTCTGTGTCTGCCTGACTCTCTCTCTCTCTCTCTCTCTCTGAAAGATGGAATAATGCATTACCGCATTTTTTTTATCTCTCTTCCTCTCTCTGTATATCTCTCTCTATACACACACACACACACACACACACACACATGTATATATATATATATATATATATATATATATATATATATATATATAATTATATATATATATATATAATATATATATATATATATATATATATAATATATATATATATATGTGTGTGTGTGTAAAAATATAAATTCATGCATCCGGCATCGCTTCAACTCCCAGGATCAACTGAAAAAAAAGGCCCTGGTTGGCAGAGCATCCTTAGGCATCGCGGTAATTACGTTTCAGGTTATTTCATCGCAACAGGTAGATTCGCCCCGTGGCTGAACCTCATTCGGATTCCGAGTGGACTGATTCTATCCACCTCCGCCAGGGGCTCATTTCGCTGTATTCATTGCCACGAAAGGGGGGTTAGTACGTTATATAAGGTCGTGGGTTTACGGTCTTTGTATTCGCTTTTGTCTTTTTTTTATTTATTTATTGATGAAATGGAGTCGTTGGTGAATGCTGTTTGGCAACTGGATACGTGTTTCTCATTGGCTTTACTGGCTTGTGAAGGGTTGTATGCTTGGCCATGTATACCCCGTACAGTGCTGTCATACACTAGAAATCGCACTATGATGGGTTTCGTTATGGATTTAATTGATTTCAATTACTCGAAAATTTCCTAAGGGCCTGCGACTCATATCCACACACCAACAAGAAGAAAAAGAATCAATATGAAATACAAAATGCATGTATTTTTCATCCAGAAAACCGAAACCTAGAATTTGAAATATGCAAACGCATGTAAAATTGCCGTAGATCCATTGCATGAAAAATGGGATTGTCCGTTTAAAGAGATTACCTCCGGCTGAACTTTTCTGCCTCAGCACTACGTGATCAAAGCCCCACCTCGCACGCCCACGGCCCGTTCCCCAGTCCTATTACCATCAGGGGCAGATTGTCGAGGGGATGCGCCCACATACCCAGTTTCCTAAGGGGATCCATATACCAGTTTCCTAAGGGGATACCATACCCTGTTTCCTAAGGGATACCATACCAGTTTCCTAAGGGATACCATACCTGTTTCCTAAAGGGGATACCATACCCAGTTTCATGAGAGGGATGTCCCCCCCCCACCCATACCCAATTTCATGAAGATCCTAATCTGTTCCCTTTATTTTTGGCTGGAAAGATAATCAATAAGAATCATACATAGTTACGAATGAGGGTTTATCTGGCACACATCAGTTTCAAGAAGGGGTACCTACCCTCCCTCAGCTTGATAACAGGATACCCTCATACCCAGGTGCATGAAGACCCTGATCTGTTCCCTTCATTTTTGGCTGGAAAAATACCCAGTAAGAATCGTACATAGTTATGAATGAGTTTTTATGGCGGAGATCAATACAGCCCTGCTAGAACGGCCACTGCACACTATACAGGACGCTCGTAGCCTGAAGCTCCTCCTACGCACAAACTGTCAAACCAGTAATAGCTTCTGCTATTCCAGTACCTTATGACGTAGTAGTGACGGAGTCGGTCGGGTATGACGTCCGAGTTGGTAGATGATAGATGCCAGAAATGACAGGATAGTTGTTTATATGATATCACAGGCAGATATATAGAATATATTGTTTACTTTTCTCACATTCAATACATCATATATGATATATGTAAACAATTTTTTTTTTTGTAACCCACACAGTAATGACAACGAAAATGTAACACAGAAGGCGAAACTTCCATTGGCGTCTGTAGTGAAAATGTATTTTCTGAAGGTTGCTAACGGACATAACATGAAGATTTTCAGATTACTTCAGAGGTATTTGATATAACCGAAATATACACGAAAACAGATATATTTATAGCGGTTCTTGGCATGACGTCACATAGCCACCCACAAATCCTCGAGTATGGACCAAAGACTATTTGGTATAGGCCAATACAAATGCATTTTGACAAGTCTGTGGACAATAATGAAACTTAAAAGATAGTTGCTGGAGGGGATTACTAAATGCGCACAAAAATAAGCCTTTAAAAGAAAACAACAGTTGTGACGTCACAGTTTCTGAGCCCAGTCGAACACTCGAACTCAGAGTCGGTTGTCGCGACAGCCCTGCACACAGGTGCTCTTTCCCATTAACTACGTTGTTAAATGCATAATACCTGTGCTTAATAATTATCTTTCGTTCATTTTCTCTCATAACAGCCTGCAAGTTGAACGAAAGATATGAATACCTCCAACACATGTGGACTTTTTTAAAAATCCTTTATTTCAAAACGCCGTAAAATGTCTACAAATCTTCTTTGGTTTATGTTTCATGTAGCGAGATGTTTCGAGTCGGTTTCGAAACGAATAACGGAGTTGAGTTTCTAGATTTGAAGTCATACGGGGAGTATTCGGCATTCTGAAGATGTAACCACGCAGCTATGCCTTCTCCGTGATGTAATGCCGTAAAAGTTTATTAAAATACTCGAAAGAGATGCCGCTGACGAATGTCACTGCTTCACCACATCTCGATAATAGGTCTGTTTGTACTGAAAATATATAGGCATGCTTGAGCACCAAGCGTTAGGCTACAGAATTTTTTTTTTTTTGAATAGCGGACCCGCCGATATTTGTTTTCAGAAAAATGTAAAAATCCCGATATTTTCTTATTTTTCAATTCCCTGTCGATATTGTGTCGTCCGAGAAAGAAATAGTAAAAAAAATAAATACAAATCAATTTGTCTATGATTCATTGTGTATGGTATCGTTTCTCCCGTCCCCAAAACAAAATAAAAATATATTTGGCGGAAATACCTTAGTCTCATGCGTCATGTCATGTCTATTGTCTATCGTGGTTGCTTCTGATCAGTGCTGGCGTGTTTCGCAATATGCGTAGAGAACCTGCGCTGATATATGGAAGGTAGAAGGTACACTTGCCTTTTTTTTGTTACACTCTCTCTCTCTCTCTCTCTCTCTCTCTCTCTCTTCTCTCTCTCTCTCTCTCTCTCTCTCTCTCTCTCTCTCTCTCTCTCTCTCTCTCTCTCTCTTCCACGGACATTTCATCATCACCAGACTTGCTACTATTCAAAAAAAAATGTTGTAGCCTTACAGACTCAACCAACACCCAGAAGAAAGAATGAATGAGATTGTTTTCCCTTTTCCATTTGATCAAATGTGTGCTTGAAGACACACATATGAACTGGGAAAAAAACGATTTAAGTCAAACAACGATGGATTTTATTTCGTGAACTATAGTTTCAGAAAAAAAATAGCTCTGTATCACGTAAATTCAGATAGATTCGAGTACATTTTTTTCTAAAATTGCAAAACGAGGAGTAATCATGTGCACGTGGGAATTTTTCGATTACATTGTCAATATAATAAAACATTTTTTTCTATCTACCCCCCCCCCCCTCTCTCTCTGTCTGTCTTTCTCTCTCTCTCTCTTATCTAAACATTCTCTCTCTCTCATCTCTATCCCCTCCCTCCTCTGTCTCTGTTCTCTCTCAGCTTCTCGTCGCTCTCTGTCTGTTCTCGCTCTCTCTCTCTCTCTCTCGTGTCTCTTCTTGTCTCTCTCTCTCTCTCTTCTCTCTCTCTTCTCTCTCTCTCTCTCTCTCTCTCTCTCTCTCCTCTCTCTGTCTTTGTGTGTGTGTGTTCGGATATATTCTAGGTACATCTATATCCAAATGAATATCAGCAATTCATGCACAGTATTTTCATGAAAACAAATCATTAGTGGTCGTTCAGCATTCTAACTAGTTTCATAAAAAAACAATGAATCTACAGTACAAGTACAGCCATGCGTGGTATGAAAACCTATTTGATATTATATTTCAAAAGTGTTTAATGCAAAAATAGATCGGTCTATATTTGTTTGTTTTTCTCTGGTGCATTTAGATTAGATTCTGTTGACAAAGTAATGAAATCCAGCGCAGAGGGAGCGAGACACAAAGACGGAAAGGGGAAAGGGAGGGAAAAGCGATGATAAAATATGACGATAAGAGGAGGTGGAGGAAGGAAGACCAGTAGAAAGGGAGAGAGAGATGGACTGATGACTTGGCACTTTTTGTACTTTTTTGGCGCTCTCTCTCTTTTCTTTTCCTCTTTTCTTTCTCTCTCTCTCTCTCTAACTCTCTCCTTCAGTAAATGACATACAATACACACGTACACACACACACACACACACACTGTATAGATAATGTAAGGTGATAGAACAACAGGATCAATACACAAAGTTGCAAAGCTACTAAGGTATTTATTGGTACACACTTACATAATACCGGTTACAACTGACAGACCTTCAGAATAATTGAAGTGCAGGTATCCAAACTTACCTGGACGAGGAGCACCTGGCAGGTTTAATACAGGCATCTGGAGGGGCGGCGGCGTCGGTTTCAACGCGGGTTGGAAGGCAGCAGCTAATATCGTATTTGACGTATTGAGTCATGCATGTTTAATTGCGTTAGGTAAATACACTCCTCGGCTGAAGTTCGGCTAGGACTGATACTAATATGATACCGGGAAAGGTAATGCTTCATTTTGTTAATGGCTGTGCTGTAGTTCAAGATTGATTCGTTGATACTTTCCATTATTGATATTTATTTATAACCGTTAATGATCACATTTGTATGTCTGTATTAATGCAGGGATTTTACTTCAGCCGGGCGTAGTAGACACCAAAATCGATGAACCAAATAAATTTCGAGAATATAAACAGAGAAAGAACAATGAGTTCTATGGCAGGGTACACGCACATCCTGGGGCAGCGCTGACTACTAAACAATGTGTTCAGTCGTCCGTTATTTATTGGCCAGGATTCGATTTGAAATTCGGTACCTCCTCTGAAGATTGTATTTTGCTTCAGGTTTATTCCAGGTGAGCTGGTATCCTCCACCTCCTTTGTGGATAGAATATTATTTTCAAACGTACTTACGTAACATCACCTACATTGAATTAACATGTTGTCGAGAGCTTGCCAGATTCGCCTATCACAATTTGCGGCGTAGCGAACAAGGGAAAGCGTAAATATCTGAAGAAGGATTCAAAGCGCTGCCACCTGTTCGCATTTTGCTTCGCCAAAGATTCACGCAACATACTGGGTAAATACGAGATCAGCGCCAATTTTTAGATATAAGTGACTTTTATTCCTCAGCGACTGGTTAACAAGAGCAACCAATAGATTATTAGAACAACCCTTGCGAGAGCGAACGATTTGTGAATAAACGTTTTTAGCCAAAGAATGAACTTAATTTCAGTAATAGGGATGCCACACTGTAACAAAAACAATAAGTGATACCGTATCCTAGATCGAGAAACTAATAATGTAATTTCTAAGCACATTGGCGAATACACCGATTTATTTCTGTATTTGTGAAGATAATTAAAGACAAGAGACGGGTTTCGGTGAACTGAAGATGTCAAGTCTCTCTCACTCTCTTCAGTTAACATTTCCTTGGAATTTCCAATTCGAACTTGAAGTAGTTGGTATTAGGATTTTTCCCCTTCAAAACATTTTTGAAATCTTAGCAGTTTTTCAGGGGGTACAATATGAAAAATTGTATCCACATATACACCAAACCAAGCCTAAAGGGAGGATGATTGAAAGGTCTTCTGAATCAGACCTTTTCGTATATAGATAAGCAAGGACAGTACTGACACATCCTACTGTGATACTTGCCCTTGCCTTTGTCGAAAAAAAACGTTATTTTCATGGCGCTTATATACGAACGGGTTCAACAAGACTTCACAATATAGAAATTTATAGACAATTTGTTTCACAATAAGACGATCGTCAACTTTCATATATGAATTCCGGTAATTGACATGGGTAGTGTGGCGCTGTGTGATTTGTTTATTTAAAGGTGACATTACGAATGTATTTGGATGGAAATGTTCCCAAAGCCCTGTTTGAGGCCGAAAGGTACGTAATTCAATCATATTTTATTATATTTTCTTTATTCAGCCATTTCCGTAAAATAAATGCAAATACTATATATTTCTTAGTGACAGGAAAATAGTGATGACTACTATTTGCTAATTTCCATAGATTTGCTTTGGTACTGAGAGTGGTATACTCGTTGTAGTGCAGTTGCAACAACTCTGCATAGCAATGACAACTGCGTGCTTCATATTTCATTTCGAAAGTGTTGTGTATGGAAATAATTGTTTTTACACTGTGAATATTGCATAGAAGCTGTAGAACAGATTCAGTTAACACACTAATGGAACGCAGTACGAAGAGAGAGAGAGAGAGAGAGGGAGGGAGGTATAAAGATATATATATATATATATATATATATATATATACCACACACACACACACACACACACACACACACACACACACACACACAATGTCGAAAAATATATTCTAGATGGATGGATATTTACATAGATGGGTAAACTGAGAGATAGATAGGTTGATGGACAGATAGACGAGATAGATTAGACAGAGAGACATACCAACAAACGGACAGACAAATGATTAAGTATACAAGTAGATAAACATAACGATATACAGACAGACATCCAAACAGATAGAATATGCACACCTATCCATACACAAACGGATAACACACACAAAAACAGTAACGTAAACCTCTCACAGCCGCCCCCCCCCCCCCACCCCCGAAAATACTCAAACCATTGCAGCATATTTATTTACTCTGTTGAACCCCACAAAGAATACTGCTGGCACGCGACCCTGTTGGCTGCTTGCTTTTTTATCATCTGCTGAGAGCTTTGGGCAGTACCTGCTACCAGCCATGGTTGAACTGGATGTATGATTTTTAACGATTTATTAAGCAATGGCCATGTCCATGACTAATGATACTCTTATATATATATATATATATATATATATATATATATAAATAATGTATATATAAATTATGTATATATTACATATGTATATATAAATTATATATTATTATATATATATATATATATATATATATATATATATATATGTAGGTAGGTATGTATATGAAAAGAAAATAGAAAAAATACACACACACACACACATATATTTATGTATATATATGTATATGTATATACATATATATTTGTATATTATATATTTATATATGTATATCTATCTATATCTATATTACACATTTATTTATTTATTTATTTATATGCATACATACATACATACATATATAACACACATACATGCACAGATACACAATCATACACGCACACATATATTTATATGTATGTATATTCATATATGTATATATACATGTACATACACATTTATATATATAAATATATGTTTAAATGTGTGTGTATTCATATATATATATATATATATATATATATATATATATATATAATGTATATATATAAATATATGTGTGTGTGTTTGAATGTGTGTGTGTGTATGTGTGTGGTTGCGTGTGTGTCTGTACGTGCGTGTAAACGTGTATCCGTGGTATGTAAGGACGAGAAAAAGAGAGGACTGACTCCCATCAATCCCATCAAAGATTTCACAAACAAATCGCTTCAATCCAACTCGAAGGGAATTCGAGAGGAATCCGCGGGACGAGAAGCCTCCCACACAGAAAATGAAACCTCGTTAATGTCAACAAAGGTAGAAGGAAAGCAGTGCAACAGGAACAACGAAGGGAAGGGCGTCGCTCACCTGATTACCGACGGGACCTGATCACCCAGTAGTTGTATATATACTCCTCTATGTACCTCATGTAGCATATGCCCTGACGAAGCATTAGTGAAAAGGCCTTTGGCATATTCGTGTGTTTTCTTGCCCTTCCCTTCGTTGTTCCTGTTGCAATCTGTTCAGCATGAATTCCACACAAGTAAAGCAGTGTTAGCAACACTCTTATAGCGGAATCGGGGACTATGGGAAGCGGTTAATGAAGGGGAGACTATTGCAATGAGCAGATGTGATATATTTTAGTGGAAAATGCGTGTCAGATGCTTCTCTATCTGTCTGTCTCTCCCTTCTTCGCCTCTCTCTCTCTTTCTCTCTCGGTTTGCGTGATCCAATCGCAGATCTATACAGGAAAGGGATAAACCAAATACGAAACGCCATCAAATTAGAAATATATATATATATATATATATATATATATATATATATATATATATATATATATTTACCAAATAATTTTATGTAGTAGCAGGTAGTTCTTTATTGCCAATAATATACATTTTTTTATAACTTTCTCGTGTTATTTAGGGGAATCCACAGAGATCACTTACACATGAATAGCAAAAATATTGGCTATTGATAGAAATACCCTACACAAGGCAAGAAACAACTGTTAATATAGAAAATACCTAATTCCAAAGGACATACCTATTGGAGACAAGGTAAAACAATTTAACAGCCAGCATGCTCTATGGCTAAAATACGAGGAAACACGAGATAATAGCTTATTAAATATAAACAAATAAATAATAAGTACATATATTTATAGGCTACTTCGAGCTACCTGAAATCTACAGAGAAATCAAATAATCTTTATCAAGTAATCTTGATTTTGACCAGAGTTGCTCCACAATGACTTTGGACAATAGTATCTAGTTCATGCAAGTGTTGAAAAGTGACACAGCCTTGCCTCACTATTGAACTAACAGGAAAGAAGCTCGACAGACTCCCGCCACACTTTGCAGCATTTTCAGGGCCAGTATACAGGCTTGTTATTCATCCAATAATCCTTGTTGGAATCCCTCTCAATCTTAGGATCTCCCAGAATGATTCCCGATGCACCATATCAAACTCTTTGAAGTCAAAGTAAGCTGCAAGCAGCCCACACCCAAACTACTTTTGTGGACTTACCAGAAGTGAGTCCAGATTACTGCAGCCTCATCTCAGAAGGATGCGAGAGAGAATTTAATAATGGCTCGGTGATTGCTGCAGTCCCATCGGTCTCCCTTCCCCTTTCATAGTGGGGTGACCATACTTGAAGTTAGGGGGCGAGAGCAGAGCATAAGGGGAAGGTTGTGTGGAAATATTTTCAAATATACTGATTTTCGTTCAGTGTCCATAAAAAACTACTGGAAATATTTTAATAAAAAATGACATCCCAGTGCACTTGTAAAATAAAATCAAGCTTTGTGGTAGGTAGGGAAAAATAAATAAATATTCATGCTTGCATATTTAACAAAAAAAATATCACAACTGTTTTTAAAACTTTCAAGTTTATCTCTTGGACAAAAAGATTTTTGCTAGTAGATTCTAAAGTTCCTTTTATGTAAGCACTGGTAGTATTCTTTCACCCTAAAGACCTAAATTAGCAAATCAAAACACTCAATAGGATAGAAGATGTTGGAAGATATGTAGACTGGAAAAAATACTCTGGGATGAACTAACCATAAACCTAAAATAAATAAATAAATTTGGAAAAAATACATACACATTGTCAAATGTAGGAATTATGTGGAGGTTAATCACAATCACTTTGAACACCTTTTCAGAACTAAGAAGGAACGCTCCCGCCTGAAGTCTGAGAGGGCCAAAACTGGAGGAGGTCCACCACCAAGGCCAAAGGATCAATTTTCAGTCTCTGTCCCTCCTTTGATTGAGGAGGAATTGGATCCAGTCAACAATAGCTGGGACAGTGACAGAGCACACCATGGAAAAGTTATTATCGAAAATGCTGGTATGTCACACTGAAGCAATTAAAGGTGTTTGTCCAACTTCATCATGAGGGTTACAGATTTTGTTTAATATCTTATAGTCATAGCTATTTTGTTCTTAAAGTTTTGGTCTCATGGTTAGTATTCATTGAAATCTGCAATGGCAAGTGCAATACCTCCTCAGTTCAATGATGCACTTGCAGTAATACTTTTAAATTTCAACTTCCATTTATCTTTGGGAGTCACTGACCTAGCATGCATAGATTATGTTATCTCCAACATCATGGTGAGATGCAACTTAAATATTTATCAAAATTGTATCTGCTCTGTATCTATATATTTTGGTCTGGATCGGTTCAGTGGTCTGGATATGCTGTGAGAAGGCGCACACAATTTATTTTTATCATATAGAAGGTGAATTTATTTTGTACAACTCTTTCAGGTGTCATTAAAACGATACCGAATAGTATTTTGTGTGCAAAATGATTTTTTTTATTTTTTTTTTACTCTATTTTATTTTATTATTATTATATATTTATTTACATTGCTCGTTGACATTTTGTTTGGATGAGCTTCCTACCCTGCAAGTGTCCCATGATGATAGGCAAGTACCCCTTGATGATGGTCCTGCACAACCTGAGGATCAGCCAGTAGCTGCAGTGGAGAAGGGGCCGTGTAAGAAACTGGAAGCTCTGAAGTTGGCTTCAGAAAGAAACCATCTTAGAGAAATGGACCGGAAGCTGCACCAGAAAAGGCTTGAATTACTAGAACATGAAAAGCAGGTCATGACATCTTATTATGTAAGCAAGCAAGAGCTTATTGAACTAAAAAAAAAAAAAAAAAGGAGGCTTGCACTTGAAAAATATCAAAAAGAGATTTCATCTAACTTCCTTGCTTGATGTAATGTCTCAGTTATTTATTCCTGTACCTTCCTATATAATGACGTAGTCATAACCACACAATGTATGTGATATTAAACATTAGGTTTCTTTTAATAAAAGTATTAACCTACCATGATAGTTGGATAAAAAAAAATGGAAGAAAGAAAAAAAAACAATGTTTTTTATTGACATATTACATATCTATTCCTGTACCCTATCCATACAAGTTCCACACAGCCTACTACAAAACTTGATGTACAATAATATACAACAATGTCATACCCAAACAATGTGTGATATTAAACATTAGGTTTATTTAAAAAGTAAATGACCATGACAGTTGGCTAACAAAAAAGAAAAAAATGTTTTTCATTGACATTACATTTGCTTAATTAAATAGAATAATACTACAAAAGTTAATTATGTTGGAGATGACATGTCAGTGGAAAAGCACTAAGGAGATTGGGATAGTGAGAAAGGGGACACTGAAATGTTTTAGAACATGCACAGAGGAAGGATACAGGGTATGTTAGGAGGATACTGAGAATGTAGGAGCTGCCAGGAAAAAGGAGAAAGAAACCTCTAACAGGAGATAGCAAATACATTTCAGAACACAATGTTGATTATATTTACCTTCTTTCTCTGTCCAGCAGTCCTATATTGTGTATTTTCATCAACTACTTCCTGGTCACATTCATTGTCATCATTACCACCATCTTTAGCATCATCATGGTTTTCCAAACCATTCCTATATTTAAATTCAGTGTTGTGCAGAACAGTTGCACTACAAATTGTGGCCATTGTTGTGTCCAAACTATTCCGTATGGGTAAAGCAAGACAATGGAATCTTCGTTTGAAGACTACAAGTGCTCGTTCGATGGGACTGCGGGTTTCTGAATTAGCCAAATTATACTTTATTCCATTTTGCAATCTGGGATTGAGAACTGGAGTCATTTAAAATGTGCAAAGCGAGTCCCCAAGCAGATGGCCTTCATAATCTCCTGCCTGCATTTGACCATACAAGGAACTGTTTCTGAGTATTCTGCTGCCCCGCACTGACCAATAACCCTTTCTGCATCGATACTGCTCTGCTTGAGGACCACCTGGACTCTGAATTGGTATATGTGTGTAGTCTATTGCCCCAATAACACTTGGGAAGCCAGAAAAAAAATAATAAAAATAACAGCCTGCAGTTGATGCCTTTCAGGAAACTTTACGTGCTGATGAAATAAAGCAGCAATAGCACGTACAGTGCGTGAAGGGCAGGAGCTTACAAACTGTTGTGAGACATCAAAAGTATCTCCAATTGTAAGCTGCAAATCACCAAATCACCTGTTGCCATCAGTCGTAGAGTGATGAGGAGTTGAAGGTGAGGTGGCACAGGACATCCTATGGGGAAAAAATGTTTGGGTTAAAATTGGATGAATATCTTGCCTATCATGTTATTACTTTGCAATACAAAGGGTAGGTGTTTGTGTTTTATTAATGTGATAGGCAATGATTTTGACATTTCACATGTGCATTCATCAAACATGTACAGGGACTCAAAAAATTATCAGTATAAAATTGTAAGAAAATGTATTTCATTAACTATTAAAATATGACATCCTTTTAAATACACAACTAAAACAAGGATAAGGCTTATATTGATAGCATAAGGCATTATATGCCTATCCTACACCACGTATTACACCAAAGTAAAGAAATAATGGAGAACTCTGCTATGAATACCAACTCTGCAGGAACACTGACACTAGTTTTGCTCATTTCCCAGCAACACCTACACATTAATACTTTTTTGTGCCTGTGCCTAAGTAGAACAGTTAAACATTTTTCACTGACCTCTTGAATCTTTTGCCTCTGGTAAATGTAAATCTGAAGCAGAGATCTTGCAGTTTCTTGCAAATCCTGCATCTATGTAAATTCCTCCTCAGTATGGCTTGTGAACAAGTCCAAGCGGTCTTTCACAATTCTTCTCGGCAGTCTGACCATTTCTCCTTCTGTATCATCAAGCACATCTAATTCGTCAAATACTAGTAAGGGATCCATAATCTGAAAAATGAATGGAATCTAAATAATCCTTCATCAATGGAAAAAATAATTCAGTGACAATTGCAGATGGCAATACACAACTTTTATGCAATAAGGGGGAAAATCCCTTAATAATCTTTCAGTATTGTCCTATTGACATTAACGGCTTGCCTCAATTATTTACTTTAATGTTATATAATCATAGAAAGTAAATGTATATCGTTGGCACTTTGCAGATTTTTTTCTATATTCCCTACCTTATTATATTATATATTATATTCATATAATATATATATTACCTTACTTAAAATAACATAAGCTTAATTATTAAGCTCAGGAGAAGATAACATTGTTATCTCCGTAATAGCCTAACTTTATACAGAGGAGGTAAAAATTTACCATTTTACTAAACCAACATAAAAATATTGAACTGTAGGCCAACACAAGGGTATCATTAGACACGCCTCTTTCTAGGGCGGTGGAACACAGCAATGTTTTATATACCCGTAATAAACATGCCATCACCAAAACATTTATGGTAACATTTGTGAAAAGAAAATTATCACTACAACCAAAATAACAACTTAAATCTAAATAACTCGCCTCATAAGCAGCAGGAATACAGCGATGTCTTGAGTTCTCGACTGGAATATTGATGGTCTTGAAAGAAACTATGTACATAGATAATTTCATAATTGTCATTTTCAGATATTTTAAAATTTGTAATTCCTATATCATATCATACACAGGTATGTTACTAATTTATAATTCGAAATAAGAAAATGGTATTCAAACAAGTCTCGCGACTCTGCTTCGCCAGGCTGTTCCAATACTAGAAAGAAATCGAATGCCTGCACTGGCGAAAGGTTTTAAAAGTTCGTTAACTCCTTTGTTATAGTATAAAGTGAGACTATTACAGAGATAATATTTTCGTCTTCTCCCGAGGTTAATAATAATAATTTAAGTTTTTGGTTATGTAAGTAAGGTGAGGTAGGGTTAGGTTAGGTGAGGAATTAACACGGCCTCTATATAGTCCTTTATGATGTCCCGAAGGACTTTTTTTTATCCAAAATGGATAAAGGAGAGGATCGAGAAACTTCGGTGCAGGTTGCCATGGTGACGCTGTGCACTTTCAATCGCCGAAGCGCTAGATTTAACAGGAATGCAAGATGTTAGTGCCTGGCGAACGTTGGGTAAGTAAGGCCTCCCTCACTCAGATGTCGTTCGCCAGGCGAACGACAGCTCTTGTGAAAGGTTTTAGAAGTACGAGCCTAAGAAATGACCAACTCGATCACAACCAGATACCTGACTGAAATCACCCAGAACAATACGAATATCTCGCTGGAGATAACTGTCCAACGTAGATGCAATTTTGTTAAAGAACATCTCTTTCACGTCGAGTTTAAAAACATCAATAGGAGCATACACAGCAATAAGAGACGAAGCTAAAAGCAAGCTTCAGTCTCATTACCATTAGCTAACTTTACTACCGAGGGCTGAATGGAAATAGTATAATCTTGGAAGTATGGTCGTAACTCGATCGTATATATTGTATTTCATTACTCATGTTCTTAATAACATCAGAAATGTCAATATTCCTGTACCTGAGTTATTGTTTTCCCATTAGTTCATTTTGTTATTGCTCATTGTAACTATCATCAATATGTTTATATTCATTAATGACATAATTAATATGGCTTTTACTACTGTCTGTATATCATCAATATTATCATTATTTTTATCACA
>NW_020869148.1:341014-351014 GCF_003789085.1 Penaeus vannamei
ATAATAATAATATATATCTGTACCATTACTTATGGATAAGAAGGCATATGTTCACAATACAAGAGATGTATTCCACGGGTCTCGATTCTAATATATACTCGTATATATCTGAGGGAGACAGAATCGAAACCGTGTTAAATGTATCCCTTGCACATGTATTTCTGACGAAGTTACACGGGACACTAGTTAGATATCCGTTGCATTGTCAAAGCATTTATTATCATTCATATCCTTTGTGCTTCTGTTGCCATGAATACGGTTCACTATTACCCGGTTGTTTATTTCGTTGGAACTGTTTGTTATAGCATCATTCCATTTTTATCATAATCGTCATTTTCACTGCCAATTTCGTTATAAGTGTGGTTGGGGTTTTGTGATACCGTAGCCAATATTATTCACTATCTAATGGGGTCGCAGTCACATTGGTTAGTGGTAGCGTGAATGGGGGTACGTTGCCCACAAGCATTCCGTTTATACCTCGGCCTTGCCATATGAAAATAAAGTTGAATCAATAATTAAACATAATAAAACAATAATAAGTAAGATTCATTGATATCAACAAGTGTAATAATTCATATAAAATGAATAAAACTGGTTTATAATTACTTTTGAAAAAGAATCATGTCCAGCTCCTATGTACAAGGAAAAGGGTCAGGAAACCAACTTTAGGGGACCGTCTGTTTTTTTTTGTTTTTTTGTTTTTTTTTCGATTTTCTTGCCGATTTTGATGAAATTAATTTGCATTTTCCATATGTCGCCATGTCTGGATACGTGCCGAGTATTCCCCCGTCTGCCCCGTCAGGAAAATATCCCCCAGGAGGATAACAGAAAGCCGTTGTTGTCGAGGAGAATGGTTCTTTCGTGACGTCATAAGCCACGCCAAACATCTTTCGTAAAAATGGATTTGTACGAAAAGAAAAAAAAAAAACGAAGAATGAAACACTGATTTTATAAAGAGATTAAAAGGAAGAAAAATACATAAAGCGGCTACGCACAAAGTACTAGAGGTTACGTTAGTATAATATTTCTAAAAAAAAAAATAAAAACAAGCATCTGTAGATAGGAAATGACAAAAAGTTATGAAAGTAATAATTGAATATAATAGAAACTAAGCGACTTGTATGAACCAACGTAAATGTAAACAAACAAACATGCATACAGAGAAACATGAAGAAAGTGGTGACGGGGCGGCGAGACTACGAGAGGCTGGCGTGAGATGATAGAGATGGTAGGGCGGGTTACTGTAGTAGTATAATCTTATTCCTTATAATCACCATCATCAATCTTATTTTTATCATTATATGCATCCTTATTTTCATCATTATTGTCATGGTTATCAACATTACCAATATCGTTGTCGTTATATTATCATTTCATTATTTCATTATCATTATATTACTACCATTACGATAGATTGTAGGTTGTTAAAGTTTTCGTGAAAGCAGATTTAACTGATCATTTTCAAATGAAAGCATAATTTCATTACAGATTACTCTTAATTAAAGCACAAAAATTATCATTGACAAATCAGTAAAGTGCCTTACAATTCCATCAATTCTCTTGTTTACTCTAAGGATATTTTTTTTCTTAGATGTTATAAAAAAGGTTGATATCCTTGATTCAGACCGTTCTCTGTACACAGGAATATATGTATTTGAGTGATTGGGCAGATTGGGGTTCAGTAAACAAATTAAGTAACTTTAACCATTTATTCTTTCAAATGTGCAAAAATTAAAACCAAAACAATACAATGCAACAAAATAAAGTCACTTCACAGTCACTTCCCCGCACGTCACTTTCACTTATTCTTATTTTCTTTACGTTTTTCTATTTTTCTAAACGTTCCAATAATCCCGTGGTTCGGCGTTTCTCGTTCTGCAATCTGCCGAAGTTGCAGGACTGAAGTTCTCTAGTGTCTCTCTGGTCATACAACACCGCCTTTTAAGGAAGGATTATCATACACTTAATATATGTCCAACGTATAAATATATACACAAAAGCGAACACAAAAACTATTACTTTCTTACAAGTTAATAATGCGCCAAGTCCGCATTATATCCTAACCTCAACTTTCAAAACAAATAATATGCACAAACTTTGGAAAAACATAACTAAATATTCACCTTTTAGGGTAAGTCTATAGACGAGTAGGAATATTTTGCTGCTATGGTCTGACCTCAAGCGCCACCAGTTCAGCTATTCCACGCTTACTTCGCACAAGTACCTTCAATCACCTTTTACGCGCGCTTTCTACTCTCACGTACATACGTACATACACCCCTTAACAATCACGCACAGGTAGTCAGTGCTTAAGCTGTGGTTGTGTGCTTGACATACTCACAACTATCATTGTTTACATACAAATTATAATTCTGGCGTCATCTTGTCCTCTTGCCCGGATGCAAAGGTGGACGAGATGGTGGAAAGGTTTAAATGAGAACGAATATCTTCACAATACAAGAGATGCATTTTACCTTCGAATATATCTTCGTCAGAAATACATCTCTCTCTCTCTCTCTCTCTCTCTCTCTCTCTCTCTCTCTCTCTCTCTCTCTCTCTCTTCCTCCCTCTTTCTGCCTTTCTGTCTGTCTATTTCTCTGTATGTCTCTCTCTCTCTCTACATGTATTTCTGACGAAGATATATTCGAAACCGGTAAAATACATCTCTTGTATTGAAAAGATATTCGTTCCCATTCATACCTCTTCACATTTGTCAACATGAATACGGTTCATCGTGGACGAGATGGATGAGATAAACAACGATAAAAATATCTTGTCCATCTTGTCCAAATTGGTGTGCGAGGAGTTCCGAAAACGGCGTTAATGAGTGCATCTGGCAACTCACCGGGGATTCTGGAGTATTCCGGTTCGTCAATTTATGTTATTTTATCATTATTATCATCATTCATATCGCTTGACACTTTATACCTTTGTCTTCGTTTTTGTTTCCGTCTCTCTCTCTCTCTCTCTCTCTCTCTCTCTCTCTCTCTCTCTCTCTCTCTCTCTCTCTCTCTCTCTCTCTCTCTCTCTCTCTCTCTCTCTCTCTGTTCTTTCTGCAGTTTCCTAAAAATAATAAATAATACAGTAACAAATAACTTCTATTCAGATAATCTATGTTTCATATACAGAAATAAGGATGTGGTGTTAAAAGAGACCTAAGATATAAACTTATAAAAATACTGTTAATCGAAAACACGAAAACAAAGGCAACTCATCGGTGGACTCAGCGAAGGTTCAACATTGTCACCGTCTTCCTATTTTTTCTATTTTTTTCCTATTGCTCTATACCTTTAAAAAGGAGAACATGATATGGTATCACGGCGTATTACAATCTCCAGCATGTGTCCCCCCTTATTCTGTGTGAAAAAAAAAATGTTTCCACGATACAGACAATTTAATTAAGTACAATTTCTACGATGAATTTCACTTAATTGAAGGCGTGAAAAAGTATAGAATCCGTGATGTATTTCATTTTATTCAGTGAAATACATTTATAAAGTTCACAAATATATATCGCTTCTTTTAGTGGGTACATAATCAATATCCAGGATTTTTTCCTTCAATTTTAGTGCACGAATAATCTATAATTTTCCAATACAATAAAGAACATTAATAGCTGGAGCATATACCTACTTTCCCATCTGACAGGTAAAAAATGTGTTGCCTAAACTTTTAAAACATTACAACCGATTACCCGGTATTTAGTCGATTACCTGATGTTCACCGGTATTTAGAGTCTAATAGACAACGTATTCACTAGACGTCTAACTTTTCTATATCCTTAATACCTAAAATATTAATCATAATATGTTCCTATTATATTTATATGGTCCTCTCTCTCTCTCTCTCTCTCTCTCTCTCTCTCTCACACACACACACACACACACACACACACACACACACACACACACACACACACACACTTACGAACATGACATGTAGACTGACCTTAATTAAATCTTGTTTTATTTAATCAAAGCGTAATGCATCATTTGTTTCATTAAAAATGTTTAATGATTCAGCGATGCATTCAAACTAATGCACTTTGAAAATAGTAAGATTAATCACTTAACCTATTCATATTACTGTCTGAAAGTAATGTAAAATTCAGAATGTATTTTTCCAAAATGAAAGTCACTAATTCCGTAATTTTATAACAGTGAATTATGATAATGAACTTTTTTTTTATTAAGTCAGTCATATACTACAACAAAGCCAAGACCGCTAAGATGGTAAGACTGGATTGGTATTAGTTCGTACTGTGAAATCTCTCTCTCTCTCTCTCTCTCTCTCTCTCTCTCTCTCTCTCTCTCTCTCTCTCTCTCTCTCTCTCTCTCTCTCTCTCTCTCTCTTCTCATCTCTCTCTCTCTCTCTCTCTCTCTCTCTCTCTCTCTCTCTCTCTCTCTCTCTCTCTCTCATTGTAGTGATATTGGTAATAAAGACAATATGTTTTTTTTTTTTTTCAATAGGGGAATTGTGACAAAAATACTTAGTTTGTATATGGATGTTTTAGTACAAAGAAAATCATGAAATATAACATAGTTCCTTTATGTAAATGTTTAAATGTCTGTTATAATTGTACTATAATGTCATATAATGGCTCTTGTACAACAGTCTATCTATTACGTCCATTTATGAAGCGAATGTTATGCTGTACATTCGGCAATGAACATGTAAAACCTTTTAGGCCCATTAACAGGCGCGGAGTTCACCAGTCAACACATTCATGCGTTAATTATCATTTCTCTCTCCTCTGTTCCTCCCACGCTCTCTTTCCTTACCATCTCCTCTCTCTTCCCACGTGTGTATATATATATAAATATTTGTGTGTGGGGTGTTTATTTACACATACACACGCACACGCACACGCACACACACACACACACACACACACACACACACACACACACACACACACACACACACACACACACATATATATACTATATATATATATATATATATATATATATATATATATATATATATATATAGAGAGAGAGAGAGAGAGAGAGAGAGAGAGAGAGAGAGAGAGAGAGAGAGAGAGAGAGAGAGAGAGAAGAGAGAAAAGATAATACACACGAATACTCACACACACACACACATTATGAAAAAACCTTAATGGGTAATGCTCTCCTCCTCATAAATTCTCTAGGACTTGAAAATGATAACTTAGATGAAACTGCACGGGTCATATTCCCAAGTTGCAATTCAAATGCAAGCTTTGAATCAAGGGTCACACGCAAGAGCTTCAAATTATCCATAAAAGCGATTAAGACTCCACTTATCCGCAGATTTAGATGCTGGGGCAACTGCGCTGGAAACCGACTTAAAATAATTTCGAAGGACCTGCTAGAATTTAATTTTATGCCCCACCTAGAGCATCATCATTGATTTATCATTAGAGGTCTTTTTCTTTTTTGCCTGAAACCCCGAACATTTTGATACACTTTGATACGTGTTTGACCTTCACGAGCACTTTACTGGGACCTGGTGAAACATCTTTTAATTTTGTATCAAAAGTGTTTGTCCCTTTTCCTTGATCCAGTTTGATGCACTCAGACCAGTCAGTGATAGCGCGATATTTTCCAAGACAGAGAGATAAATTTTATTTTCATTAATTACGAATCGCAATCTATGTTTCTTAATACGAGATTCCATTTTCAAGGTGCATAACATATTGGCGTGTCTTTTTAACAGTACCTTAAGTAAATATTTACTTGATATGGGAACCGCTGGAACGACATGTTAAGTAAGGATTTTCAAAGAAAGCGATTCATACGATGTGGTATTGACGTTGATGGGTATCTTCATAAATCATTCTGCAATACAACTTTACATAATAGGCTGTGTATCTTGATTTGCTGATATAATTTAATCAATAAAACCAGTAAATACCTTTGATCTTTGGCATTATCTATTATCTGATTCAGAGACACAGAGCTTATTCACGGTGGATACGATAAAATGAAAGCCCTCATGCAACTTCCACTTATTGTATGAAGAATAACGTATATGATAAGAAAAGAAAATTCCGGCAATATCTGAAAAATATATCTGAAAGTTTCACAGCCTTGTGAAGCGAAAGGGAGTGTGTGTAAACCATCATATATGCGGAGTAGTATAGTAATTTTTTTCCATTTTATTTGAAGGTTCTGCAATATTTTGCTTGTAGTTGAATACCAAACCTGCATACTAAGTGTTTTTATTGGTTTTCTGTCGACCTTTCTTGTAAAATTAAGAAAAAACTAGTTTTAATTTTTTTTTTTTTTTATGTCAGTGCAAAATTGATAATTGTGTTCTGTAGCGACCAATATACAATATCAAATATGTATCAAATTGTTTGGAGTTTGGATTGCTACAAAAAAAGGCCTTATNAATTGAGCAATGGGTGGTCTAGTCCGATAGCCATGCGTTATATAAATGTGTATAGTTTATGTTGAAAGGAAAAATCGGGTTTGAAAGTGAAGGAATAAGTGAAAAAAAAAGAAAAAAGAAAAAAATAGTGTGGCTTTGTAGCTGGAACGTGAGAGAGAAGGTAAAGGAGGCGAGAAGTGACCGCGAATCCTGCATGGTAAGCCTGAGTACAGCTCAGTTTTTTGTTTGTTTAATGAGTAACAACTGAGATCAGTTGAAGAAAATGAAGTTAGCGGAAGCAGCAGTCACATTTGAGGCTTTTGAAGCCAAGGGAGACAACCTGGTAACAGAATGCCTGAAAATACGTAAAGAAAATGTAAACCTGAAGGAATTGGTAGAAAATTTGTACAGAAAATATGGAAAAATCTGACATGAAAATCAAAGTACCCAAGGAAAAGTTAGAAGCAAAAACCAAGATTGGTATTGATAGTGAAATCGAAGTAAAGAATCTACAGGAAAAAGTTGAGGAGGTAATCAAAGTACAAGAAACTGTGAAGCAGATCGAAAGCAATTTGCCAAGCAGCCAGGCTCGGATAATCGAAGCGGCAAAAAAGATGACAGCTACATATGCCGATGTATCAAAGGTAAAAGAAAGATAGAAAAAGAAATCAAGATCACAAAGGAAGAAATTAAGACAGCTTGCAGAGTCGGTAAAGAAGAACGAATTGGGAAACATGCCAGAAGTATTGCTAATTTCGCTGATGTAAATAAGGATATAGTCATATTGGAACATGAAAAAAGTTGTAGATGGAATTGAACGATACAGCGAGGACAAGAAATTGATTGTAAACATTCTCAAGTTCATAATTCCCGAATTCGCGGAGCAGACTTAGCTCACAGGAGGCTGGGAGTATTCGAGAAGGGAAAGAAACGCCCTCGTAAAGTAACCTGCAAAGCAAATATATTATCGGAACCAAAATGTAGAGACAGACAAATATTAACCCTGCAGCCAAAAGGAATACCGAAAGATTATATAGAAATAGTTTATACAAATATTGATGGTTTATTTTCGAAATTGCTAGAACTAGAGACAATAATTGAAATTGATAAACCAGATGTAATATGCATCACTGAAACCAAACTTGATCCCTCCATAGACGATGTAACATTAAGACTACAAGACTATCAAATTGGGAGAAAGGATAGGGCAGATGGAAATGAAGCGGGGGGGGGGGTAGCAATATTAACAAGGAAAGGAATTATTACAAAGGAGTTAGAACTTAATCAAGACCCCATAGTCGAACTGAAGGTAATTAAGGTAGAAACAAACGGGGTAAACATATAATAACCACGGTATACATGCCACCTCATACATGGTTTGGTCACAAGAAAATTACCAATAACTAATTCAAGAGACATTAAAGAACCTGGAAGAAGTGCTACAACTTTCGGAAACCAATGCAAGAGAAATTCTTATCACGGGGGATTTTAATAGCAAACCAGAGCGCAACCACTCTCATGAAATGCTGTTACTAAAAATCATAACGTTTTGCCTTTTCCAGAATGTAACAGATCGTACCAGGATAAGAGGGCTAGATAGGCCATCTATGCTTTACCTCTTTTCCCTCATCTTCAGCCTTTCAACACTACTCTAGATAGTTGACACATAACTATCACCTGACATCCCCCTTTACTATACCTTCCTATAGTGCTATATGACCTTAGATGTCTAGCACATTTAACCATTAACCATTATGCTTTACCTAATATTCACAAAGCATAACGATGATACTAAGGATATCGAGTACTGTCCTCCTTTAGGAAAAGGCGACCATGTAGTGATTAAACTAAAATACTGTCTGCTACAAGACTCATCGTAAGCAAGGAAAGAAAGGAAAGGTACAATTACAAAGGAGGTGATTATAGAAGCTTTAAAGATTTTTTTGATAGCATAAACTGGGAAACACTTCTGGGCGATGAAAGCCTTGATCTTCAGCATTCAAAAATTTGTGAGATCTATAAATAAGGAGTGGAAAAATTTATATAAAAATTTAAAACTGAAGCAAGAAATGGCCAAAAATGGTTCAATGACAATTTCAAGAAAATGAGAGGAAACAAGCAGCTCCAGATGGAATTTCTGACTGGGAGAGGAGGATTTCAGAGGAATTTCATGATAATGTTGATAACAATGATAATCACAATTGCAACAATGATAACACCCATAATGGTAGTAGCAATAATAACAATAAGAACAATAATGATTATGATAATTATAATAAGAGCAATGGCAGTAAGAACAACATAGGATGATATTGATGATAATAATGATAATAATGATAATAGTAATAATGATAATCACAATAAAATCATCTGAATACTAATGATGATAACAATAATGATAATACCAATAATGAAAATAATAAGATAACAATGATAATATCAATAGCTGGTAATGATAATAAGGATAAAATCAATTACAAAAGTAATACTGATAAAAATGATAATACTAATTGCGATAATGATAATAATAATAATAAAAATGATATAGATGATGATAATAAAGGTGATAATGATGATAATAATAATGATGATGATAGTAATGATGATAATAATAGGAACAATAATGATGACAGTGATACTAATGATAATGATAATTATGAAAATAATGATAATGATAATTATGAAAATAATGATAATGATAATGATGAAAATAATAAAACTAGAAATGATAATGATAATCATTATGGTGATAATATAAATAATTCCAATCATTTTGTTATTATTATTTTTATTATTATCATTATTATTATTGTTATCAATATCGTGCTAATAATAACAATAGTAATAATTATATTGATAATAATAATGATAATAACAATAATGATAATGATAACAATAATGATAATCGTAATAATAATGATAATGATGATAACAACAATAGTAATGATAATACTAGTAATGATGTTAATGATAATGAAAATGATGGCACTTCCAATAGATATTATTTTAATATTGATGATAATGATAATAACGATTAAAATAATAATAATTCATAACAATATTAGTGAGATTAATGATAGTAATAGTGATAATTATCACATAATAATTATGACGATAATAATAATTACCTAACAATAATTACAATAATCATAATGATAATCATGATTATAACAATAATAATGATGATAATGATAACAATAATGATAATGATAATAGTAATAATAATGATGATGATAATAACAATACTAATAGTAATAGTATTAATAATAATAATAATAATAATAATAATAATAATAATAATAATAAAAGTAATGATAATAATCATCATCATCATAATAAAAACAATAAAATGATACTGAAATAACAATAATAAGAATAACAGTAATGACAGTAATGATAGCAATGATGATTATAACGATAATGATAATAATAATTACCTAACAGTAATTACAATAATGATAACGATAACCATGATTATAACAATAATAATGATGATAATGATAACAATAATGATAATGATGATAATAGTAATAATAATGATGATAATAACAATAGTAATAGTGATAATAATAATAATAATAATAATAATAATAATAATAATATTAATAATAATAATAATAATAATAATAATAAAGACGATGCT
>NW_020869148.1:356014-360525 GCF_003789085.1 Penaeus vannamei
GAGAGATTGATAGATTGATATAGATAGATAGATGTATATACATATGTATATATATGTTTATACATACATACATCTATATCTATCTATCTATCTACACACACACACACATTTATGTATACATATATATATATATATATATATATTATATATATATATATATATATATATACGTATTCATATACATATATGTATATATAAACGTATATAAATGCATATATAGATTATAGCTATATATGTATATAAAAATGAATGAACAAATAAATGTATATATACGTGTATATATGTATACACACATATATGTATACTTAGCATTTTAGCCTTTGAATATTCATTTACCTTTTTGTATGTGCAGATTACATGGGCTTACATGTATATAACACGCCCATGATCTATACAAAAACATCTCTTTCCAACTTTAATATCTATCTAAAATTAATCTCCAAATCGCGAGTGAAACTGAATTTGTCCAGACGATATGAAGGTGACAGCTTGAATCGCGTCCGAAAGCGTAGCAGAGAAATAGGAGCAACAAAAATAGCATAAATTGCGAAGAGTAATTCACAAAGACAAGTAATTGGTGTCGTCTGGCGTGGGGGACTTGGAATGTGAAAATATTTATTCAAATTTCCAATACTGCTCAAGAAAAGTTAGCAACCGCCAAGCAAAGTAGGCGAAATTAATTAAGATAATTGATAAAAGGACAGCGATTCGAACAGGAGACAAAGCAAAGTAGCAAATATTCTATTTTAGAGCTTTTACTTCCTTTATTTATTATCTTTATCAGTTTTTTTTATGAACCATGCTCTCAAAGCTTTCTTCACTCACACTTATCCACATGCATGGGTAAGGTTGGCTGTTATTATTATCACTGTCATCATTATTCGTCTTCTTGTTCTTGTTTTTGTTATCATTCTTGATTTTCTTCTTATTGTAATTGCTATTATCATTATAATTTTTACTGTTATTATTTTGTTATCATTATTATTATTGTCATCATCATTATCATTACTATTATTATCATTATCATCATTATTGTTATTATTATCATTATTATCATCATATTTATTATCGCTATTGTTATTATTATTTTTACTATTATCACTGCCATCATCATCATTCTTATCGTTATTAATATTATCATTATTGTCATCATTACAATGTTATTATTATTACCATTGTTCCTATTTTCATTATCATTATCATTATTGTTTTTTGTCATTGTTATCACTATCAATGTTATTATTACTATTAGTAATAGCAGTAGCATTACTGTTATTATCATTATCATTACTATCACTTTTGTGACATTATGATCATTTTTATCATCAACATCATTTTTATTTTTATCTTTATTATTTTCATTATCATTATCATCGTCATCATCATCATCATCATCATCATCATCATTATTATTATTATCATTATTATTATTATTATTATTATTGTTATTGTTATTATTACTATTACTATCATTATTATCATTATTACTATTATTATCATTAATGATATCATCGTTGTTATAATAATTGTTATTATCATTATAATTTTTATCATTATTTTAACTATCATTACTATCACTATTATTATTATCGTTACCATTGTAGTTACCATCCTTACTATCATTATCATTATTGTATCAGTATCATCTCTATTGTTGTTATTGTGAAGTTTATTATCCTCCTCCTCCTCCTCCTCTTCATCTTCCTCCTCCTCCTCCTCCATCATCATCATCATTATTATCATTGTTGGTATTACTATTAATTTTATTATGATTACCATTATTTTCATTATTATTATTATTATCATTATAATTAATAACACTATCATTATTATTATCATAATCATCAGATTTATAAGATTCCTGATAATGATAATAACAATAATGGCAATAGTAATGATGATAATAAGATTGATAATAGGACCTAGAATGATGATAACAATAACAGTAAAAATGCTAACAATATGAATGATGGTAATAACAACATGACTGATGATAACAATAATGATAATAACAACAGCAGCAGCAATGACACTAATGTTAATGATAATAATAATAATAATAATGACAACAACAGTGATGATGATAATAACGATAATAATGGTAATGTAATGTTAACAATAATGATTATAATAACAATGATAACAATATTGATACTGACAGTAATTAATACTACTAATAATGATAATGATAATAATGATTATAATGAAAATGATAACAGTGACAAGACAATATTCTGATGATAATTATGATATTAATAATAATGATGATGACAGGAGGATAATGATAATATCAATAACAATTGTGATAATGATAACAATAATGATGATAATGATATCAATAATTACGATGATGATAAGAATTATAGTAATGATAATAAAGCTTCTCATGATGATAAAACTGGTAAGAATATTGACGATGCTAATAACAACGAAGATAAACATAATAGTAATAGTGATGATGAGGATGATAATACTGATAATGATTATAATGATAGTAATAATAATGATAATAATTATAATGACGATAATAATAACAATAATGATAATCATAATGATAATAATAATAATAATGATAACAATAGCAGTTATTATTATTATTATTATTATTATTATTATTATTATATTATATTATTATTATTTATTATTATTATTACTATTATTATCATCATCATGATTATTGTAATGATAATAACATAATAGTAATTATGATGATAATAATATAATGGTAATTATAATGATGATAATATGATAGTAATTTTGGTGATAATTTTAATAACAATGATGGTAATGAAAACAATACTAATGATTATGAAAATGATGATCCTCCTTCCCTTCCTCTTCCTACTCCTCATCGTCTTCCTCCTCCCCCTTCATCTCCATTTCCTCTTGTTCTCACTGTCATTCTCTTCGTCTTCCTCTCCTCCTCCTTCCCTCCCTTCTTCCTCCCGTCCTCTTCTTCCCCTCTCCTCCTCCTTCTCCTCCGTTTCCTTTTCCCCTCTTCCTCCTACTCCACCTCTCCATCCCCTCTCTCCCCCTCCTATTACGCCCTCCCCTCTCCTTCCTCCACCTCCACTACTTCCACCACTTCCTCCTTACCCCTCCCCTCCCTCCCCACTCCCCTCCCTCCTCCCCTTCCCCCTCCTCCCCCTCCTCCTCCTCCTTCCTCCTTCCTCCACTTCCACTACTTCCACTACCTCCTCCTCCTCTTCCTCTTCCCCCTCTCCCTCCCCTCCCCTCCTCCTACCTCTCCCTCCCCTCCTCTTCCTCTTCCCTGCCTCCTCCTCCCCTCCTCCTCTCCTCCCCCTCCTCTTCCTTCCTCCGCTCCCCTCCCCCCCTCCTCCTCCTCTTCCTCCCTTCCTCGCCTCTTCCTCCTCCCGCCTCCCCTCCTCCTCCCCCTCCCCCTCCTCCCTCCTCCTCCCCATCCCCCACCTCCTCCTCCCCCTCCCCCTCCCCCCCTCCCCCCCTCCTTCTTCCTCCTCCCCCTCCCCCCTCCCCTCCCCCACTCCTCTCTCCTCCTCCTCTCGCCTCTCCCCCTCCTCCCCTCCTCCTCCTCCTCCCTCCTCCCTCCCCCTCCCCCTCCTCTCTCCCCTCCTCCTCCTCCTCCCCTCCCCCTCCCCCCCTCCTCCCTCCTCCCCATCCCCCACCTCCTCCCCTCCCCCTCCCCCTCCCCTCCCTCCTCCCACTGGCACGGTTCCTGAGTCATGTTGAGCGAGTTCAGTCTCAGACGCTCGTGTTACTCACCAAAATAAACCGCTGCCCCATCCAACAACACGGGTTTTTGTTGGCCCCGCGTCTTCGCCCCTCTCTCTCTCTCTCTCTCTCTCTCTCTCTCTCTCTCTCTCTCCTTCTCTCTCTCTTCTCTCTCTCTCTTCTCTCTCTCTCTCTCTCTCTCTCTCTCTCTCTCTCTCTCTCTCTCTCGCTCTCATCTCTCTCTGCTCTTGCTCTCTCTCTCTCGCTCTTGCCTCTTCTCTCTCTCTCTCTCTCTCTCTCTCTCTTCTCTCTCTTCTCTCTTCTCTCTCTCTCTCTCTCTCTCTCTCTAATATATATATATAATATATATTGTGGGTTTTTGTTGGCCCCCGCGGTCTTCGCCCCTCTCTCCTCTCTCTCTCTCTCTCTCTCTCTCTCTCTCTCCTCTCTCTCTCTCTCTCTCTCTCTCTCTCTCGTCGCTCTCTCTCTCTTCTCTCTCTCTCTCTCTCTCTCTCCTCTCTCTCTCTCTCTCTCTCTCTCTCTCTCTATCTCTCTCTCTCTCTCTATATATATATATATATATATATTATTGTGGTTTTGGTTGGCCTCCGCCGTTCTTCGCCCCTCTCGTCTCTCTCCTCTCTCGCTTCTCTCGTCTCTCTCTTCTCTCTTCTCTCTCTCGCTCTCCCTCTCGCTCTCTCTCTCTCGCTCTTGCTCTCATCTCTCTCGCTCTTGGCTCTCTCTCTCGGTCTCTCTCCTCTCTTTCATCTCTCTCCTCTCTCTCTCCCTCATCCTCCTCCTCTTCTCCTCTTCTCTCTCTC
>NW_020869148.1:360674-365674 GCF_003789085.1 Penaeus vannamei
TATATATTATTATTATTATTATTGATTATTATTAATTATTTTATATTATTATTATTATTATTATTTATTTTTATATTTTAAATTATTATTATTGATCATTATCATTATATTATATTGATAATGCTGTTTTTTCATATTATTATTATCATCAATTATGTTTATCATTATTACATCATTGTTTATCATTTATTATAATTGTTATTATTTTTATCATATTATTATTATTATTATCATTATTATTATATTATTATTATTATTATTATTTATTAATTTATTATTATTATTAATTAATTATTTATATTATATTATATTAATATTGTATTTTACTATTTATTATTATTGTCATTTTATATCAATATCTTTATTATTATTTTATTATGTAATTATATTATTATTACATTATTATTATTATTATTAGTAGTATGTATAGTAGTAGTTTAGTTTATTTTTCATATTATTCTATTGTATTCATTATTATTATATTTTTTTTTACTTTTAAAATTATTATTATCATCATTTCTTTTATTATCATTATTCATTATCATTATTGTATCACCATTATATCTATGCCGTTATTATTTACATCATTCATCATTATTACTGTTATTTTATTATCTATTATTATTACATTGTCATTATTATTACCTATTAAATATCTTATTTTAGTAGTATCATTACATTATTCATTATTTATTATCATATATTATACTTTTTATTCATTCAATATCAATTGTATTAATATATTTTTGTTATCATCGTCTGTCAGTTATGTATGTTATCATTATCATTAGTTTATTTATGTTTGAATTATTACTTGTTACTACTAATCCTATATTCACAACATCAATCATCTATTATAATTATTTTCATTGGTTGTTAATTTATCATTATTATCATTATCATATATTATTAATATATATAATCATTATTTATATTATTATTATTATTTATATTATTATTATTATTATTATTATTATTATTATTATTATTATCATTGTTGCTTTTGTTAATGTTGGTCTTACTCTTGTTATTATTATTCTTATCACTATTGTAATAATCATTTTCATTGCTATTATTATCAATATCATTGTCTTCATTATGATTTTATCATCATCATCATCATTATTATTAATATCATGATCCTTGATTATATGAATATCATCTTTACCATTATTACTTTTATCATCATTTTGAAAAAAAATCATTATTATCATTATAGTCATTATTACTATCATTATAATTGTCAGTGTTTTTTTTGTTCTTGCTTTTATGATTATCATCATTACGATTATCTCTTCTACTGTTATCACTGTAGTTACCACCGTCATCATTATGATTTTCATTATAATTCATGATCATTTTTAGTGTTATTTTTTATCATCATTAATACTGTAATTGTTATTGCGTTTATTGTCATGATTTTATCACCATTTTAATAACTATATTATTTAGTACAGTTATCATTTATCATTATCATATATATATTATCATATCATCATATTATTATCATTATTATAATCATCATTATCATCATAATTATTATTATTATCATTATTATTATTATTATTATTATCATCATTATTATTATTATCATTATTATTATTATTATTACTATTATTATCATCATCATCATCATCATCATCATCATCATCATCATCATCATCATCATCATCATCATTAACATCATCATTTTTATTATTACTATCATTATCATTATCATTATTATTATTTTTGGGATCAGTATTATTGTAAGCATTACCATTACTATTATCATTATCATCATTATCATTTTCATTATTTTTGTTATCAATACTATTAGCCTTTTGTTACTATTATCATTATCATCATTATCATCTTTGTTTTCATTATCAGTATTGAAACTGTTATTTTTGCCATTATTCTCACTACTGTCATTAATTTTGTTATCATTATTAACATAATTATTATCATCCATATTATACTTATCACCATTATCAATATTGTTATTATTATCATAACCTTTATTATCCATATCATTTTTATCATCATATCATTATTGTTATTCTTATTGTAATTGTTTTCATTATTATTAGTAGCAGTAGTTCTATCCAGATTATCTTCATTATTCTTACTATCATTATCACTTTTTTCTGTTTTCATCTTTATTTTGTTATTATTGTTATTTTCACTATTTTATCATTATCATTATCACTGTTTGCATTAATATCATTATCATTACTATAATTCCCATTATTACTATTATTGCTAATATTATCATTATCATTATTATCATTATCATTATTATCATTACAGTCACTTTTATGTTTTATGATTAATATAGTAATTATCATCGTTATAGTAGCCATTGTCATTATTATCACCATTAAAATCTTTATAACTGGCAATGTCATTGTATCATCATGATTAATTATTAATATAATGTAATAATCATGATAATTATAATAGTAATGATAACAACAACAACTATGATAATGATAATAATAATAATAATAATAATAATAAATAAAATAATAATAATATAATAATGAATAATAATAAATAATAATAAATAATAATAATATAGATAATAATTAGTTGATAATAGTAATGATAATAAGAAATAATAACGATGATGATAATAGTAATCATAAAAGTAATAGTAATAATAATAAATAATATACAATAATATAATAATAATAATATAATAATAATAATAATAATAATAATAATATAATAATATAATAATAATAATAATATAATAATAAATAATAATAATAATAATAATAATAATAATAATAATAATAATAATGAATAATATGAAATGAATGTAATAGAGAAATGATAATGATAAATATAATATTAACAATAATAATGATAATGACAATAATATTAATAGTAATAGTAATAATCATCATCATCATTATCATTGGCATCATCATAATGATAATATTGATAAGGATTATAATAACAATGATGAGGGTGATAATAATGATGACAATGATAACAATGATAATGATAAAAATAGTAGTAGCATTGATAATGATAATATTCATAAGGAATTATATTTATAATCACAATACGGATAATAACGATAATTATCACAATGCGTTGATAAAACAATAATGCCAATGATGATGATAATGATTATAATACCAATGATAATGATAATTGATAATAGTAATAATCAAAGACTATATACGTAGATAGTAGTAATAATACTGCAACACGAGCGATAATAGTAATAGTCGTATTGCTGATAATGATAATTAGGATGATAATATTAATAGAAATAATGATAACAATAATAATGATGATAATGATAATGTTGATGATAATGATAACAATAATGATAATAACAACTATAGTACAAACGATAATAACGGCAGTAACTATAATGACAACAATAATGATAAATTAAAAAAATAATAGTAATGATAATAATGGTCATAATAATGATGAGAATATCAACAGTAATAATGATAATAATAGTAGTAGTAATGATAATGATATAATAATAATGATAACAATAACAATGATAATAATGACCATAATAATGATTACAATAACAACAGCAACAATAATAAAGATAATGATGGTAATAATAATGATGGTGGTAATGATGATAGTAATAATAATGATAACAGCAATAACGAAAAAGTAACAATATCGATATGATAATGATAACAAAATGATAATAATGATTTTAATGGTAATAACATTGATATTAAGAAAAAAAAAGATGACGACAACCATGATAATGATAATATCAATAATGATTATATCAATAATCATAAAAACAATAATGATGATAATGATAATAATATTGACAGCAATAATGAAAATGAAACTAGTAACAATAATGATAGTGATGATAATAATAATAATGATAATAATGATGAAGTTAATAGTATTAATAATAATGATAACATTAATAATGATGATGATAATAATAATAATATCAATATTATTAACAATGATAATAATGGCAATACTAACAATTGTAATAATGACAACTATAATGATAATGATGATAATATTAACGACCATAATAATAGTAATAATGAATATGATAATGATAACAATAACAATCAAAATAATGATAATAATAACTGTAATTATGACAACAACAATGATATTGATAATAATTATAATATCAATAATAATAATAATGATAATAATGATAATAACAACAACAACAATAACAATAATAATAATAATGATAAAACTATAGTAATAGTAATAACAGTGATAATAATGCTAATAATAATAACAGTGATAATAATGAATACAATGGTGAAAACAATAACAACAGCAGTAAGATAGTCTTGATAATGATGATTACAATATTAATAGTAATAATAATGAAAATATCAATAATGATGGCAAAAATAAAAAAATAGTAATGATAATAATGATAACAAAAACAATTACTGTGATGATAAAAGTTATAACAATGACATTAATGATAAGCATAACAATAATAATGATAATTATAATGATAATGATAATAATAACAATAATAATGATAATGATGATACTGAATAATAATGATAATAATGATAACACTACTAGTACTCCTACTACTAATAATAATGATAACAATGATAGTGGTAATGATGGTGATAATGATGACAATAAGAATAGTAATAATAGTAGTATTATTAACAATCATAATAATGATAATGATAACGATAATAATAAAAAGAATGATAGTAATTACAATTGCAATGATAATGATAATAATATGAATGATATTAACAATTGCAATAATAATAATGATAATTATCATTATTATTATTATGATAATGATAATAATAAAATAGTAACAAAAACAATAATAAAAATAATAGTAATAATTATAATAATGGTGATGATAAAAGTAATAGTATAATGATAAGAATGAAAGCAGTGATAGTAATAATGATAGTGATGATAATCATAATCATGATTGTTAAATTAGTAATAATAATGGCGGTAATAAAAACCATTCCCATCCATCTCTGCGCCACTATTGCAATCCC
>NW_020869148.1:373174-378174 GCF_003789085.1 Penaeus vannamei
GTTAAAACCTGGCTTAAACGAGGATGTCTGTTGATGACCACCACAAAGAACGTCGCCTGAAAAAGAAGCGTTACATTTTTTTTGGAAATAAACAATGCACAAGAATTGCATTCACAAATAATCACGAACACTCAAGGCGCGAAGGAAAACTTTCCGTACCAGCACCAGCGATCCTGCCAAGGGGACCACGGGGTGACACTTAGCCAGGCGTCGACGCCAGATCTTCCCTCCTCCTCGCAGGCCTGTGGGCGAGCGCACATGTCATCACTTATCTCTAGTGGTTAAGCAGAAATTTCTCTGATTTCCGAAGTTGATTCATGTTGATCATCAACTTTAGCATGAATTCACGTATTATTATCGTGTTGCACTATATGAACAACTTGTCCTAATTTACAGCAATGTGCACGAATAAACGAAAACGCAAAGCACAGATTTAGGATATCCCAAGAACATATCACTTGGCAAGAATCTGCATCAAACATGAGATCTACGACTAAAAATCACCCGTTATCCTCTCCAGTTTAGCCGTTACCGTGCAGTGTGGCGGTCATCCCCGACTCCTCTCGTGGCCATAGCCTGGAAGAGAATAAAGTGTTATCCTTAGGGCCAGTTTCTAATTTGGAAAGGCTATATCCAGAAAGCTAATCCTATTTTGCTGCAGGAAGGATAAAGTAGAGAAATTAGCGCGCAATATTTGTCGCGTTTTCCTGTGTTTGTCATAGAATCATGTGCTCGCTCGGTAAGCGATGCGCACTTTGCAGGTGCATGCATGCTTTAATGCACCTCAGTTGTACATGTGTACGCACTGTCTGCGTGCCCTCACTGTGCACCCACTCGGACACGGAGAAGGTAATAGGAGCCAGCCACGGGAGAGCTGGCTTGCGTTGGCCACGTGTCTTGCGAGCCCTGACACCACGAATTAAGATAACCCGTCGTCCTTTATCCCACAGCCTCTTAGCGTCACAATGAGGCACTAGAAGTTCTAAACCAGCTAACCATTGTCTATGAACAGTAGAACCGCACCAGAGAGGTAGTTCGCGCCCACGCGGCTCGGTGGGCGGACACTTACACTGGGCTCGTGTGAACATTCGCTTATGTTCTTGGGAATATGCCACGACGCCTCAACGCGCGTCACTCGGCTTCCGTCATCTTCATTCGATCTGTTTACAACTTTTATTTCTTGACAATTTCCCAGCGGAACCCCGCTGTTTTCTTTGGGATCTGTCCACAATTTATCATAGTTGATTAACAAATTGCTCGTCAGACACCCTTTTCGCTTCACAATCGCATTGAATGATTTTCTCAAACAGTTTCATCTTCATTTCACATTTCTTTACCGGTCGGTTCCCAGCCCTTTCCCATCTCCATCTCCATTTCTCTTCCCGCTTCTGATTTTATTTTTCTGTTTTATCGCTCTGCAAATCACTTCCTTATTTTCGCGAGCGCCCTGCAACTTCCTCGTCATTAAATCTTCCTCACATGAAGAAAAGCTGTGTCTCCGGGCGTGTTTATCCTCGTGGCGCTGATGAGAAACGATGGCACGACAAACACTGTTTATCGATGTTCTATTATTTCCGCCTAACCTATTGCGGATATTAATATACCAGCGACTTACACTTCCCGGAACACGACCCTCAGAGACCACCTACGCGGGGCTCTGTATCTGCCGATGATAAATACAGAAGTCTTAGATAAAATAGTGTTTACTGCCTAAACGTAAATAGTGTTGCCAGGCTGAGCGCCCTGAGAGGAAGGCTGCTCGCGCTCTGAAACAGTCTTGCCAGGTAAGTATACCGGCGCAGTGTTGCCAAGGTGAGTACCACTCGGGTGCCAAATTTACTAATTGAAGAGGCGCTTCAGAATAAGGAAACGCCTCTCTTATTCGTTATAATCATCCTTATTATGAAATTATCAGCGCTATAATTCCATTATATGAATTAGTACCTTGCTATCATTATTATAATTATTATTATCATTGCATTATTATCATAATTATGATGTCAGTCATTATTACTATTATCATTACCATTACTATTGTCATCATCATTATTAGTTATTGTTATTATTGTTGTTATTATTGGTATTATTATTATTGCTATTATTTTTATGGTGTCATTTTCATTTTATCATTATACTTATCAGTGTTATGGTTATTGCTGGTATTGTTATTATTATTAATATAAATGTGTATCATTATTTTAATATTGACATCATTGTTATTTATATAATTTTGATACCTTAATTATTATTATCATTATTAGTATCATCATCATCATCATCATCATCATCATCATCATTACTATTATTATAAATATCACCATCATTAATTATTAGTATTATTGTTATTATCATTAATATTATCACATAATTGTTATAACTACTATCATTATTATTACAATTAGTGGATGTTTTGTTCTTACTGCCGTTGTTATTGTCATTATAATCATCACGAGTCTCACTGGAAAGGCGTTGGCAATAATAATAATAACCATTATTATTATAATAACAATAACCATTATTATTATTACAATAATAACCATTATTATTATTATTATATTAATAACCGTTACTATATTGCCCATAGCAACGCGGAGGTATAGCCGTGGAATAACAACTACTATGATATCAGTGTATTGTTGTTAAAGGATTATAGACCTTATTCAGATTTCCAGATCTAAAAGGAGAAAACTAAGCCGCCCAACAACAGAGATGTTGCAATGAAAAAAATCGAGTATTTGCAACATCAAAATTGATATCGATCTCATCTGAACATACTAAATGAATAAAGAAATTGCAACACCTCATTAAAAACAGAGTTGCAAATTTCTTTTCCTCTTCCAGCAATCTACTGCCAAATCTGGTTGCCAAAATTGCTCGTTCAATGTATTTGCAAGAAAAGAAAGACGCCTGATTTTCTTTTCCCATCAAAACGGTTAAAGTCACGTCCCTTTGTTCTCTTTCTAAACAGTAAGCAATCGAATGTTAAAGAAACAAAATGATAATGAAGCCAGTCGAATGGAAGACTCTTATGATGCCATTGTATGCATGATGTAACTGTAATTGCTATCATAGAAATGATAATGATGATAACAAAACTGATATTAAACAATGATAAAAAGGATCACTATAAATGATTATGATATTACAACCAACAGTAATAATGATGATAATGAGAATTCTGATTGTAATATGTTTTGTAGTTATGATATTAATAACATTAGTAATGGAGAGGAATTTGATGATAATAATAAGGATAATTTTAATAACATCAATGACAACAGCAGCAGCTGTATTAATAATGATAGTAGTAGATGATGACAAAAATAATAGTAATGTAATGATAATAATAATTACTAGAAGTCGAGAGATGCAATAAAAATATTCACAACTGAAGAAGTACATTGCAATCCCCCTTTTCAAGTAAACTGATAGCGTCCGTCTCCCTATCTGGCATTGCTAATGAACAATTCAAGGAATCCTGGATCCGGATCATGATCCAGATCGCCACCAAAGTTTAATGGCATCTAAGTTAGGCTAAGACGCACTTTTTGTAAGAAAAAAAAATCCGTTCATAACATCATAATCCGGATCAACACCTAAATTTAGTGGCATCCGTTGGGCGGATAATAATAATAATAATGATAATAATAATGATAATAAAAGTGATAATGATGACAAAAATAAAAATAACAATGATAATCATGATAATATCAACAAAAATAATAACATTAGTAACAATAAAGATGATGAATATATTAATAATGAAAGCTATGATGATGATAAAGGTAATACAGTAATAATTATGATAATGATCAAAATAGTTATGATAGTAATTAGGATAGTAATGATAATGATGATAAAAGAGAAATGATAATAACGATGATAAAAATTATAATCAAAGTATTACTACCAATGATGATAACAAAAAAGGCAATAATGATAGTGACAATATTAATATTAACAATAATAAAACTAATAATATTAACAATAACGATAATGATGATAATAACAAAAATAATAACAATAATGACAATATTAATAATATTAACAGTAATGATGATATTAATGTAACATTAACATTAATAGAATAAGAATATTATTAATAATAATGCTAATGATGATAATGGTGAAAACAGTAATAATAATATTATTAATATTAATAGTAATAATAATAACAATGATAATAATAATGATAATAAAAATAACATTAATGAAGTAGTAATAATAGAAATAATAATAACGATAATGATAATAATAATAATAATGATATTAATGATGATAATTATAGTAATGATAATGAGGATAATGATGGTAATGATAATGATAATGATAGTTTTAATAGCAACAACAATGATAATAGTGACAATAACGATAATAGTAATAATAATAATGATATTCATAATAATGATGATAGTGACGATAATAATAATAATAATGATAATAATAATAATAACCATATGACACATAATAATGATGGTAATGTTGATAATAATGATAATAATGATGATCAAATAATAATGATAATAATTATAAAAATGGTAATGATAATAGTAATAATAATAACAATGAAAATGATAACGATAGTAATAACAGTAGTAATTGTTATAATACTAATAAATATCATAATAATGATTAATGATAATAATATGGTAATAATAATAATAATGACAACTACAGAAAAAGGACCAGCTTTTGATATATAAAATATTACTTGAAGACTGCAAATCAAATCATCGTAATCTAAGCATGGCTTGGACTGCCTTCCACAGTGTACCTCAGCTAGATTCTGATGTCTCTACAACTTATGTAAGATATTAGCCATCAATAATTAAAGTAAATATGCCATTGTGGAGAAGGACTTTATCGCCTGAATCAAATCAAATCCTATTAACATGAGAAGTGGGATTTCCCAAGGCGACTTTCTGTCACCAATACTCTTCTGCTGCATTGATATCCTTATTACCTGAATTGAGTAATACTGGCTATGGATATATGGTCAG
>NW_020869148.1:385674-395674 GCF_003789085.1 Penaeus vannamei
CTTAACATCATTATCATTGATATCATCATCATCATCATAATAACTTTTACTAATAATAATGATGAAAGTAGAAATAATATTTAGTAATAATAATGATAATGATGATAATGATATTAATGATTATCATATATTGTTCTTGTTAATATCATTATCATTACCTTTTGCTATTAATGTCATAATTATTATTGTTGTTATCATCAGCATCTTTACTATAATTTGTTTTATTATTATCATTGTTTCTGTTATTATTATTATTATTATTATTATTATTATTACTATCATTAATACCATTATCATTGTTTTCGTGGTGCTCTTGTTTTCATTATAATTATTGTTACCTTTATTATTAGTTTCAGTATTATTATCATATTTGCCATTGTTACATGATGATGACTACTTACCATCAATATCACTTTTATTATTATCGTGATCATTATTGTATCCACATTTACATTATTATTATTATTATTATTATTATTATTATTATTATTATTATTATTATTATTATTATTATTATTATTATTATTATTATTATCATTATTATTATTATTCTATTATCATCATAATCATTATCATTATTATTTTATTATCATCATAATCATTATTATTATTATTTTAATATCATCATAATCATTATTATTATTATTTTATTATCATCATAATCATTATTACTACCATCATTATCATTGTTGTTAATATTATCACTATTTTCATTATTATCATTGTAATTTAATATTAATAATATTAATGATGATAATGATTATAGTAATTATCATTATCATCATTAATATTATTAATGTCATTATTAACGTTATTATTAGTATTTTCATTATTTTTATTATCATTATCATTATTGTTATTTTTATTCTCATTATTATTATCACTATCATTATTTTCATTATCGTTATTGACATTGTCATGTATTTCATTATTACTGTCCTTCTCATGATTCTCATTGTTATCATTATTATCATTATAACATTTGGTATTATCATTATTATTATTGTTAATAATGATAATGGTAATGATAATAATATTGTTATTACTAATATGATTATAATAATAATATAAGAAATATCACAGATTAAAATAATTGTTCTTACATTCATCCATATTGTCACTTGTTATTTTTTCATTTCTATTATCGTTATCATAATGATGATGATAAGGATTATCATTATTATTATTATTACATTTTCAGTCTTATCAATGTAATTTTTATCAATATCAATAGAATTGTAACTATCATAATTATCTTCCTTATCATTATTTTGAAGATTATTATGAAATGATCTTGATGATGATTTTCATTATATGAAGCATAATCTGAATTGATTTATCTAATTATCATTATTTTCATCATCCTATTATCTTTTTATCATTCCTAAAATAATAATTATTATCATTTCAATATCATTATCACCATTATTATTTTATTGTAATTATTATTATCATCATTAATGTTATTTCTAGTTGTTATTGTCAATATTATATTAATCATTATCATTATTGTTAGTAGTTATAACAAGGATAGTAACAATATCATTGTTATTAATATTACTTTTACTGTTAGATTCATCATCTTTATCAATTATCATGATAACTATTATAATTATAATTGTTGTAATAATAACAATTGTTATTATCATGATAATTATACCACTAATACTACTGTTATTGTTAGTAAATATTACTGTTAATAATTATAATAAGGATGACAATAGTAATGATAAGTATAATTATAAAAATGATGATGATGATAATAACGATGATGATGATGACGATATTAATGGTAATCATGATAATTATAATATTAATAATGATGGCTATAAAATTAATGATGATGGTAATGGTAATGGTGATAACAATAATGATGATAATACTAATGATGACAGTGATATTAACAATACTGATAATGATAATAATAATAATAATAACAATAACAATAACAGTAATAATAATAATGATAATAATGACAATTCTATTATTATTATCATCATCATCATTTCATATCTATTTTATTTATATGATTATTATTATCATATATGTTATTATTACCATTATTGTCATTTTTATTATTACCATTATTGTCATTATCATTATTGTTATTATCATTATTATTACCATTATTAATGTCATTATTATTATTATTATCATCGTTATTACCATTATTATTATTATTATTATCATTATTATCATTATTGTTGATATTATTATCATTATTATTATCATTGTTATGATTTTTTTCATTATCATTATCATCGTTATTATTATTATTATGATTATTATTATGATGATAATACAGATACCGATGATAATAATAATAGTAACAATAATGATGAAAATAGTAACACCAACAATAATAATAACGATAATAATTATTGTAATCATAAAGATGATGATGATGATAATAATAATGATAATTATTATTACTATTGTTGTTATTATTATGAATATTATTATCATTATCATCATCGTTATTATCATTTCTTTCATTTCCAGATCATCATTATATTCATTATTATTATTATCATCATTATATTCATTATTTGTTAATTGTTATCATTATCATCGTTATTATTATTATTATTATTATTATTATTATTATTATTATTATTATTATTATAATTATTATCATCATCATCATTATTATCATTATTGATATTATTATTATCATTTTATTATTATTAAAAAATCATTATTGTCATCATAACAATATCATCATCAATATCATATTGTTATTAGTATCATCATGGCTATCACTATCATTATTATTATTGTCATTCCTATTGTTATCGTTATCATTATTAGCATTACAACAATTGAAATAACTGCTACTCTAATACTAGTAAAACTAGTTTCATTATTATCATTATTATTACTATTATCATCATTATTTTCATGATTATCATTATTATTACTATTACCATCATTATTTTCATGATTATCATCATCATCATC
The DNA here is from genome assembly GCF_003789085.1 of Penaeus vannamei. Classification (NCBI taxonomy): domain Eukaryota; kingdom Metazoa; phylum Arthropoda; class Malacostraca; order Decapoda; family Penaeidae; genus Penaeus; species Penaeus vannamei. Next base: position 388,636 of record NW_020869148.1, read on the forward strand.
ATTTTCAGTATTGTTTTTTTAATGTGATGTTCATCATTGTTAGTATCATAAGCGTTATCATTATTATTATCAATATTATTATTATTATTATTGATACTCTACCTTATGTAACTGTTATTGATGTTACATTTATTATTATTATTATCTTTATCATGATTATGATTATTTCTACCATTGCCATTATTGTTATCATTATTATTGTTGTTTTTATCATTATCATCATTATCCAAGTCATTTTTTTGTTATTATCATTTCTATTATCATTATTACTAACATTATTATAGTTATCTTTATCAGTTATACTATTATCATTATTGTCATCATCATTATCATTATAATTAGTATTATAGGAATTCTTATAATCATCAATATTGTGATTATTTATTCTGTCGTAGATGGAATTATCATCAATTTTGAGACTTGTCATTATCATTGTTTTCAATATTCCTATTATTTTTACTGTTATTATTATCATTATTATTATTATCATTATTATTATTATCATCATCATTATTATTATATTTATTATTATTATTATTTTCATTGCATTTTTTCACTTCTAGTATTGATATTATTTAACAATTATTGTTATTGTTGATGTTATTATTATTTGCCATTTTTTATCACGATTACTAGTAGATTATAGTCTTTGTTATTATTAACTTAAGTAAAGTTGATTTTCATGTCTAATGTTGTAATTGAAGCAATTAATGTGAACAGAATTATGTAATCTGAATGGTAATTATGATAATGATAATAATGTAGGAATAAAAGAATGAGCTCTAATAAAATAAGGATAATAAAGATAGTCATAATGATAATGTTGATAATGATTATACCAATAATGATTTCTTTGATAATAATAATTACAATTTTAATAAAAATAAAGATGATAATAACAATAATAATGAACAATTGATATGATGACCATGCTAATGATGAAATAATGATGATAATGTTGATAATTATCATCATCTCCATGATAATAATAATAACAATAACAACATTAATACTGACAGTAATGATAATTATCATTATCATTATTTTTTTCTTATAATTATTATTTTTATTATCATTATCATAATTGTTTTTGCTATTCTTTTTCTTACTGTTATTGCCTTTGTTATCATTATTATCATAATCATCATCATCTTTATCATCTTGATAATAATGATTATTATTATCTTTCCTATTGTTCTTGGTCTTGTTGTTATCATTAAGATTATTATCATCCTTATTACCATTATCATCATGAATATCATCATCATTATTAACATTATCTTCATTGTTATCATAGTTTTCATCATCACCATCATCATCATATTATTATTATTATTATTGTTATTATTATTATTATTATTATTATTATCATTATCAGTGGTAGAAGTAATAATAGAATTATTTTTACTCCTATTATTATTAATCATTGACATTATTTTGAAAATCAAATGTATTATTACAATTTTAATCATTTTTAATATCATTGTAGACCATCATCATCATCATCATTATCCTGATTATTATTATTATTAATGTTATCATTATTATCATTATCACCATTATTATTATCATTATTAATATAACCATCAAAATTATTGATAGTATTACCATTATCATTATCATCATTGTTATTATTATGTTATCATTATGTTGTTATTATTATCAATGTCAATTATATTTTTCTTATTATTATTAATATTACCTTTATTATTAGCATCACAATTATCATAATCATTATCACTATCATTATTTTTGTAGTTTTCAGTATTATTATTGTTGTTATCATTATTATTTTCATTATTACTATCATGCTGCTGCTGCTGATGGTGCTACTTATTATTATCATTATCATTATCATTATTACTATTACTATCATTATTATTGCTATTATTATCAACATTATTATCATTACCATTATTGTTATTATTGCCATCTTATTATTATTATTATTATTATTATTATGATGATGATGATATGTAAGTAATGATTATAGTAATAATGGTAAGAGTAATTATGATAATAGTAGTAATGAGTACTGTAACGAAAATATTACGTATGATATGCGTGCATATTATAATGATAATGATATTGATAATAATTTTAATAATGATAGAAAAAAGATCATTATAATTGCAATGGGAATGATAGCAATGATAATAATAGCAATGATAATAATAGTACTAAGGCTAATGATAATGATAATAGTAGTAATAATGATAATGATAATAATGATGAAAATAATAATAATGAAATAAGAGAAATAATAGGAATGATTGTAATGTTAACGGAAATAACGATAATTTTAATGGTAGTAATATTAATGAAGATGATAATTTTAAATACTATAATAATATTAAAAAGAATGATCACGATAATAATAATAATTATTATATGATAATAACAATAAGGATAGTAGTAAACATGATAATAAAGATAGTAATAGTCGTAAAAACAACAAGAACCTTTATAACGGCAATAATAGAAATAATAATCTTGATGATAATAACAGTAATTATGATGCTCATTATTATTCTGCCATTATCATTTTCATTATCACCATTATCATTATTATTAGGATTATGGTTATCATTCTTCTTTTCTTCTTATTATTATTATCGTTATCATTTTCGTTATTAGTATAATTTTTATTGCCATTATTATTTTAGTTATTATTATCATTATTATCATTATTATCATTATCATTATTGTTATCATCATCATCATTATCATTATTATCGTTATTATTATTAATATCTTTATTGATACTGATATCATTAACATTATTTTCATCATTATTACTATTATCGTTATGATTAAGATTATTATTATAGCTTCTTTTTATTCAATGTATTATCCACCCCATTCGTATTATTATCAGCATTTGTGTTTTTGTGATTATAAGTGGTATTATCATCGTTTATATTATTATCATTGTTATTATTCACAATATTACTCTAACGTTACTGTTATCTATTGTTATCATTATCATTATTGTTGTTAGTGTTACTATAATCATTATTATCATCATTTCTATTGTTATTATTATCACTATTATTTTTGTCTTATGTTTTTTATTACTTCATTATTGTTATTATTATGATTGTTAATATCATTATTGATTATTCTTATTACCTTCGTCTTCATTTTTGTTATCGGTATTATTTCTATTATTAACATAATCATAAATGTTGTTATTACAAGAATTATGATTATTATTTATATTATTATGCCTAGCATCCTCACTGTTATCACCTTTAGCATTATTATTATAATTTTAACATTATTTCATCATTGTTTTAGTAACAATGTTACCATTATTGTTTTAAGTGTTATCATTAAGATTTTCGTTATCACTGCTTTTTATCGTTATCAATATTTATCATCATCAATCATCACCATCACCATCATCATCATCATCATCATCATCATCATCATCATCATCATCATCATCATCATCATCATCATCATCATCATCATCATCATCATCATCATTATTATTATCATCATTATTATCATTATTACTATTATCATTATTACCATTATTATAATCATAATGATTCCTCTCGTTACTATTGTTATCATCATTGTTATTATTATTTACAATAATTGTTATGATAGTTATGTTTGTTATTATTATTTTAATCATTATTAGCATTATATAGTTTTTATTATTATCATCATTATCAACTTTCACGATTATTGTTGATATCATATTATCATCAATATCATATTGATATTATTGTTATTAGCGTCATTATTGATATTGTCATAAAATCTGCATTATTTTTTTTCATAGCAGTTGTTGTTATCGATGATAATAGTGATACTGTTATAATAACATTATTATTGCAATATAATAATCAAACTTATTACCATTATTATTCTCATAATTATTTGTATTACTATTACTATTAGTATTTTATTAGTAGTAGTGTTATTATCATCATTAGCAATTTTACCATTACCATTGTTGTTATTATTATTATCATTATTATTGCCATCATGATTATCATTATCATTTTTGTTATCATCACTTTTTTTAATCATATATGTTATTACTGTTATTACTAATACCATCATAATTGTCTATTTTTTATAATGGTTACTGTTTTATAATAGTTTCCTTGTCATTATTCTATTACGATTATGATCTATAATCAGTATAATCATAATCATAATAATAATAATAATAATAATAATAATTAATAATATTATAATAATAGTAATAATGACAAGAATAATCATTAGTATCATCATTATTATTATTATCATCAATTTCATTGCCCTTGCTGTCACTGTCATTACTGTTTTTGTTATCTTTATCATTATTCACATTATCTTTGTCATTTGATCATGCTTATTGTTATCACTCATATTGCTTTCAAGGCATCATTCTTTTTATGATGATTTTCTCTATTAATTAATTGTTTTATCATTATCATTTATTATCATTGTAATTATTAATGGTATTAGTCTCATTATCATTATCAATATTGTCATTATTTTTATCATTGGTATTATTTTCACTATGATCGTTTTCATGTTACGATTTCTTACTCTATTATTACTGTTATCATTACTATTATTGTTCTCTTTATCATTGTTATTATTATCATTGGTAGTAGTATTATAAGTATTCTTATTGATATTTTCTTATCGTTATTAATATTGCCATTGTTCAAATTATCATTACTTTTGTTGTTATTACTGTTATCATTACTTTACTATTATTATTATTATCATTCTTCTTCTTATTATTATTATTGATATTATTATCATCACCTTATTATTATTACTATTATCATGATTATTATTATTGTTATCACTATGAAAATAATGATGATAATAATAGCAATAATAATTCTTCCTCATTATTATTAACATTATCGTATTTGTTTTTATTCTCATCATTCTGAATTTAACATTCATAAATGTTTTTAGTCCTGATATTATATATATTTTTATTATCATTATGATAATTGGTATCAAAGATATTGTTTTGTTTATCATTATTATTATCATTAATATTATTATCATTATCATTGTTAGTGATATTGTTGTTATTCTTATCGTTATCTTTATCATCATTTTTATTGTTTTTATTATTATCATTGTCAATATAAGTATGACATCTATTATTATCATCATCATTTTCGAAATCATTACGGATACTATTATTGTCCTTATTATCTTTATTAAGAATGTTTGACATTGTTCATTGCGAGAAATTTAGAAAAGGTTTGAGTGAAAAGAATAACGACAGTACAAGAGATTACCAGTTTATGTCATATCTTAAATATTAGATATTAAATTGATATTATTGAAACCGGTTATATGCATCCCATGCGCTGTTAAGTTATTCTAATTCATACTAATTCTATTATTATTTTTTTTTTATCATTATTATTATCATTATTATTATTATTATTTATATTATCATAATTCAATATTCAATCATCATCATCTTGATTATTATTATTACTATTGTTATCATTATTGTTATTATTATCATCATCATTATTATTATTATCACTAATGCGATTATTATTATTTTTGTTGTCATTATCATTACTATTACTACTACTACTACTACTCTTTATTATTACGATTGTTATTATTTTCATAATAATTATTATTACTCTTGTAATCATTATTGCCATTATTACTCTTGCTGTCATTATCATTATTCCCTATTCACTATTATCACTATCATTATCATTATTCCCATTCCTATTATCACTATCATTATCCTTATTCCTATTATCACTATACTTATTATTAGTAATATCACTTATATTATCATTATTATCTTTATTGCCAATATTATTATTGTCATTATTGCAAATATCTTATTACCATTACCTCCGAAAATGAAGCTATGTTTTCGGTAGCGTTAGTTAGTTTGATGGTTAGCAGAATTAGTAAAAAAGTTAAGTAGATTTTTTTTTTTTTTTTTTTTCTTTTAGCAGAGGTGTGTCTTAGACCGACTTAGATGCCATAAAGTCAAGGCGGGGATCTGAATCATGATCCGGATCTAAATATTTTTAAGATGATTGCAACAGTTTACCCTTTTTACGTTGGCGGAGGTATGCGCTCGCTGCGTGCGCTTAGCTGTAATATTTATCATTATTATTACTTACTATTGTTATTATCATGATTATTGCTATTATCACTGTTATTATTACCATCATACTTATTAATAATATTAATTGCTGTTCTTATCATTACCGTTATCGTTACCAGTATCATTATTGTTTATCATTATTATATCATATTCATCAGTTATTATCATTACTGTTATCATTATTATTGGTATCAGTGTTACTTTATTAGTTATTATAAAATGAGACGAGAGAGGAAAAGCGGAATTACAAGATGCTTGATTTTTATCTTTCTTTCTTTCTTTTTTACGTTTACTGTCGGACTGATGAGGCGCTAAAGTTTTAGAAAAGTGTGAAGTGTCTTTTCTTTGTAGAATGAGGACCTAAGCTTAATTCTAACCTACATTTAATTAATGAATATTCCCATGAAAAAACATAGATCTACTTATAAACTCCCGATGCACTTTCATTCACAATGAACGTAACTGTGACAGCGAGTATGTGCACATTTATAAACGGGAGAATAAGCAAGTAACGCGAACTGTGGCATAGATTTATAAGCATGGAGTGACGCGATAGAGTGTGCAAACAGGAAGTGCTTTGCTTTGTCTAGAACATTTATGTTTACGCACCTATATATTTCATGCATTTACTCCACGGCTTTACTTGTACGACCCGTGAAAACAGCAACGCAGGGCAATTATCAGCTTCGAAACCACAACCGGAGAAATTCTCCTTTTCTTCTCCTTTTTCTCTCAACGTCTCACGTTTAATTAAAAAGCAGCAGACAGACCCTCTTGGCAGCCGCGCGCCCTGTTGACGCTCCTGCGACCTGCGTGCGGCCGAGCAATAATCTAGGCGGGTGTCGGCGCTGCGGGCGCGGGCGGCTGCGAGGCGTGCGGCGAGGCGAGCGACCGGCGGCCAAGGTCTATGGAAGT
>NW_020869148.1:413174-433174 GCF_003789085.1 Penaeus vannamei
TCTTGTGAATTTGATTTGTTTGCTAATTATCCAATTTTTGGGTGTTCATTCCATTACCACTCCAGAAGGGGCCTACATGAAGGAGGGAAGCATAAGCACTGATCCCATCATTTGGCAGCGTTGCTTGTACCGTCTCTATCAACTGATCCATGACCACCTGGGTCAGCTGAGCACCAAGAACAAGCTATCTGGGGTTTCTGGTAGTTTTACTGCAGAACAGCAGATAATACCGCACAATCTAGTGTCATTATCTGCCAGGCTGTGCAGCAAGGTAAGTGTCTGTATAATGATGTTATTGTATGTGTTTGTAGTGACTGTGTTCTACTATAGCATATGTTATAAGTAGAGTAGGGTAGGGTCTGGTTAAATTAGCTCATTGTGGATGTATATCAACACAGAGTTAACACTAGGAATTTTGGCCTCAGGGTGGCTATCAGGTACATATTGATGCTTATTGTTTTGATTCAAGGATAGGAAGTATCAGTAATCTTTTTGATGGCAGGTGCTAGGCGCATACTGGAATTACCTTATTTATGAATTAAGCATCTGGCTAATTATTATAGCCCCTATGTATGTATGTGTATGTTTTGCCCAGTACTTACAGCTGAGGGTAGTAATTATTGAAGGAAAATAACCATTATAAGAAAGGAATTAAGGAAAGGGTGCTTGATCTGACTCAAATTAGTGTATGATGATCCCAAGCCATTCTGCTCTGGACAATTCAGTACATTTTTTATACAGATGTCCAACGATAAACTTTAGTCTCCCATATTCGGTGGTTCTTGTCTCATGTTTTTCCATATTCTTAGGCCTTATCTGAGATAAATTAGGGAAATCTTAGCACAGATGAGTTTCAAATTTTTTGAGTTTTATAAACGGTGCTGAGGGAAGTTCATGTATGACAAGGGGTATGAAATTTTAAAAATTTTGGCAGACTGTCACAACATGCTTCCTTCTACTCTCTGGTCTGCTGCTACTTGTAGACAAATGCATTGTTTTCTAGCACATCCCAGCCAGAGGACATCAAGGTCTTATTTACCTTGATGGCTTATATTTCCTTAATTTTTTTTCACATATTGGAGGATGAAAGTAAAGACAAAGGAAGATTCTCATCTAGACGTATTCATTTTGTTTTACATGCTCAATACTATCTGAAGAGGTTCATGGTAAGAACCATATGCTTGTTTTTCTTTTTTTTTTTTTTTTTTTTTTTGCCTCCAATGTCATGACAAAAATCCTGTGACATTGCTGTCATTGGTCCACAATTCCAATGTGGTTAGCAAGATGTCTGTTTAGGTGGACATTGGAAGAAGTTGATGCTGATGTCAACTAGGCACCTTTGCTGCAGAAGCTGCACCAGCAAATTCAGCATTGCCTTTCGTACAATTTGCTTTTTTATCTTGTTTTAAAACCTCAGGACAAAAACATGCTGTAAGGCACTGTGCAAGGATCTCTTGCAAAATGAAAGAAATTTTTCTGTGTGCTGCATTGCATTTGCAAGAGAGGCAAGGTTATTGTGTTCTTATTTTGAATTCTGTTTTATTCAATTTCTCATTATTGTTTCAAAGATATAATGTAGTAATAGGGAGCTTGGTAGCTACATAAATAATTGGCTGCCTTAGAACAAGTAACTGGTCAGGGTATCTCAAAAAGATCTGGATCCTGTGCTTGGTCACCTGTATGGAACCTCATCATGCTTGGTTGATGAGGCAAAATCTCTTATCAAAATGGCCTCAACAGCCCACAAATGCTCAGTTGTGCTAGAGAAAAGAAAAAGGAAGAAGAATTAGTCATGCAGAAAATTGTGATTTTCAGCCTCACACTCTTCCCTACCCATCCCCATTCCATAATGATAAGATAATTCATGATTCCCTTTTACTTTAGATTTTCCGAGACACTGCAAACTATGGTGTTTTGGATATCACTCAATCAGGCAGCACCCAAGGAAATGCTGACATGAATGTGACACAGGCCGGAAAAGCCAACAAGAGGAGGAGGATTGAAGTTGGCCTACAACCTTTAGCCTCCAAACTTAGGGAGGAAGGAACTCATCCACATGTGATTCCTTGGTTTGTAGCAGTGAAGATTTTCCTTGTTGTTTGTTGGTTGGTTTAGGTAGGACTTTCTGCTTTGCATTTAGGTTGTATATTAATTAGTTGAATGTGATGGAAGTGTTTGGCTAAAGTTCGGCCATAGAAAAACAGCCTCCAGAATTTTGGTGATATGTTGACCCAGAATGCTTAAAACAGCTTACATTTGAAAGTTATGTTTTACTTTCTCTTACTTCATTTTTTTTGCCTCATTATTTTTATTCTCGTAGATGGGATGCTAGTAAGAATGCTTCTTGTTGCTGACAAATCATGTAAAACCTGAACTAAGCTGGTTAATAGATCTATTGTAAGTTGGTTATCATTGACCTTAATTTTCTTCTCTCCGTCAGGTACCAAATTCTCTTAGAGTTGCTGAAATCATACTCAGGCTTATTTGATACTGAAAGGTGCTTGCTGATGTTGGATATGTTCACCTGTACCCTAGGAGAGAGCAGGGTCACATTTGTACAAGAACACATTATACAGTACGTATTTGTTTATAATTTGGTTTCAATAAAAGATTATTATATATTTAAAGGAGGAGTGACACTTTTTTTGCAAGCAGCTGTTTGAAGGTAATTTTGATTAATTTCCCAAATACCTGTAATTGTCAGAGAATGATGTTTTATCTAAGCACAGTCTAGATCTTTAGAAATAAAAACCATTGGAAAACTTAGATACTTTTATATTGATAATTGAATCATTAGTTTTCATTTATTCTAATTAATATTTATTGTCATATATTCATTGTTTTCTATTTTATTTTTTTTTCTGTAAAAGTATTAATCTTTACTGATAACAATATTTCCACCAATAGGTGTCTAGGAGCTCTTGCGCTGCAGTACAACAAAGTTTTTCCTGAGAAAAGTGCTCATGAACTGATGAGGAGTGGCAAGTGGTCTCCTGTTTGGGATCTTGTGCTGAGGTGTGTTTAGATTGACTTTTTAGCTCCAGAAAACTTAATTTTCTCAGCCTAAGATTGTTGCCCAATTGCAGAAAGCATCAGTTTTTCTTATTTCACCATAGCCACTTCAGGATGGTGCCAAAGGAAATAGAAAAAATGTGGTGTGTGGATACTCCTCCCTAATTTCCTCCCCAGAGGATTATATTTGCAAAGAAAATGTATGTAATAAGATTTTGCAGTACCCCATACCCACTGTCCCTCCTTTAACTTTATGAAAGTTAAAGAAGTGATTGCCTTTCTGTAAGGATAGCTAATTTATTTCTGCTTTACAAAGATGTAGATATAGTCCCTTTTCTGATGACTGATTCAAACGACTGCTCTGATCGCTTTGTCTGTTTATATACATATACTGTATGTGCTACGTACCTAGTTCTATATATGTATATGTATGTATATATGTCTATACATATATTTATTTATATGTCTATAATTTATATTGCTGCGCATGTATGTGACATGCATGCTATTATTACTGTAAATGTATACTGGAATCATCATCCAAAGTCTGCCATTCCTTTATATTCTCTATTAACCCAATGCATCTCGATGATGTGTAGTTCATCTCTCTCTCTCTCTCTCTCTCTCTCTTCTCATCTCTCTCTCTCTCTCTCTCTCTCTCTCTCTCTCTCTCTCTCTCTCTCTCTCTCTCTCTCTCTCTCTCTCTCTCTCTCTCTCTCTCTCTCTCTCTCTCTCGTCTCTCTCTCTCTCTCTCTCTCTCTCTCTCTCTCTCTCTCTCTCTCTCTCTCTCTGTCTCTCTCTCTCTCTCTCTCTCTCTCTCTCTCTCTCTCTCTCTCTCTCTCTCTCTCTCTCTCTCTCTCTCTCTCTCTCTCTCTCTCTCTCTCTCTCTCTCTCTCTCTCTCTCTCTCTCTCTCTCTCTCTCTCTCTCCTCTCTCTCTCTCCTCTCTCTCTCCCCTCTCTCTCCCTCTCTCTCCTCTCTCTCCCTCTCTCTCTCTCTCTCCTCTCTCTCTCTCTCTCTCTCTCTCTCTCTCTCTCTCTCTCTCTCTCTCTCTCTCTCTCTCTCTCTCTCTCTCTCTCTCTCTCTCTCTCTCTCTCTCTCTCTCTCTCTCTCTCTCTCTCTCTCTCTCTCTCTCTCTCTCTCTCTCTCTTTCTCTCTCTTTCTCTCTTCTCTCTTTCTCTCTCTCTCTCTCTCTCTCTCTCTCTCTCTCTCTCTCTCTCTCTCTCTCTCTCTCTCTCTCTCTCTCTCTCTCTCTCTCTCTCTCTCTCTCTCTCTCTCTCTCTCTCTCTCTCTAGATATATATATAGAGAGAGAGAGAGAGAATGAGAGAAAGAGAATGCATCTAATATATTATATATATAATTTTTTTTCTTTTTGTTTTCTTTTTTTATGATTGAATGCATTTACGAAATATTTTAGACGTGTATTAGTATTATATATACAGAACAATGAAAAAGAAATTATGATTATCTTCGCAATTGTCTCGTTACAAAGTACAATAAATGAGCCTTTTTATATAGATATATAACATTATCATATTATATTGAAAAAAATATAGAGAAATGGAACTTAGAACAGTGTCAGAACTTTCTATGACAGATACTTTTTATTGTGTCTCTTTAAAAAGTAGAAAATAAAATAACAGCTATAATTGCTGAAACTTCCATGCATTTTAATCTGAAATATTCCCCAGACTGGTTAGTGGAAAGCAGTGCAGCAAAACTGGCTTAGAGCTTCTCCAAATTCTGATGAAGACAGGTCTTGTGGCTCCTGACCTCTCAATCTTCAAGTTGTTTTATCAGGTAATGCATAAATCACACCTCTAGTTTTGTAGATGAACATTTTCTTCAACCAGGGTGCACAACCCATTAATGCCGGTATATTTTGAAGCTGAGAATAAAAGATTCTGGGCGGTTACAAAATCGGCGCGCGGGGCTGGCTTGGACTCCGCGGCCCGCTGCTGCGTCGGAGTGCCAGCCCTAATACAGCGTCACACTGGTGGGACGCCTGGCAATATTTATTTTTTCGGGTGTCTCATATGTGGGACACCCGTCATTAGTGGGTTAAAAATAATTTGTGTGCTACAAGAGGATGATAATGTTAGTAATGTTAATCTGATATTCTGTATCCACAGTTATAAATAGGATTGCATACATATGATTTGCAATTTCATCTGGTTTTTGTATTTGTCTTTTCTTCCTCCTCCTATTCTCAATTTTTCATATCGTTTCCTTGTCTTTTGCCCTTTTTTTCAATTTGTTTTTCTTAATGTGCCTCTTCTACATTTTTTCTTGTTTACATTCAGGTTCCATTCATATTTTTCTTCTCTCCTCCTTAGGGATATGTAGACATGAATGCCACAGCCACATCCACTCTTCTGGTGGCTTTGACAACTGTATCTTTGCCAAAGACATTTAAGGTTTGTTGATCTTGGAAATTCATTTGAATTGCATGATAATTGATACTGATTATTTTGTAATAGTGACTTTTCTTTCGTTTGGACTGAATTTTGAATTTTACAGTCATTGCTATAGTTTCCTGAAAATACTTTTGTGTAATATATATTTGTTATTACCTTTTAGTAGTGTTTTCATCTTTATTAGTAGTGTTAAACAATGTAACTAAATTATACTGTTAAAATGCTAAGAAGGTCATTTGATCTGTTTTTTTATGTCTTTTCCAGAATGAATTGTCAGTCCTGGCTCAGGATCAGGTGCAGGATGCTCGTTCTAGTCTACGGAGAATCCTCTTGCCTTTGGAGGTTGAGGGTGCGTGTATTTTCAGTCTAATGTTTCTTTTTCTGTTTTTCTTTGTTTGATTTTTGTAGTTTGGTATATTTTTGATGTGAATGTTTTTATACTCTTTTCTCTTTTATTTTTCATTGTATCTGTATCAGTCTACCTATTTCTGTGTGAATATTTATATGTGTGTTTTTCTAGTTTCATTTCATTTTTTTTCTGTAGTTACTTTCTAAGGAGAATACTAGGCATATTAGGTTTCTTTCAAAATATTGAAAGAAAAAAAATGTTAAATAAGTATTTCAACTAAATTGATTATTTCTTCTTGTCTCTGTGTCTTGTCCTGTCTTTCATTTTTTTATGTTTAAAATCTTTTAATGATAACATGTTTGATAACAGGAACAAGTGGAATTGCATCCCTAGAGAGCCCCTTACTTCTGGCACAAGTCCTGGTGCTTACTTGCCTCAGGGATTCATGTATAAAACAGGTAACAAGGCACTTGTAGACATTACAACAGTATAAAAATTGAGATGAATAAATGGATCTAATGTACTTGGTGAAATGTAAAAGTTATATGGATTTATTTGTTGAGACAGATTATAAAGCTTTTATTTTTAGTTATGTGTACTTATATTGAAGAGCCATGGGTTTCAGTAGGCTTCATATGGTCTGAGGAATCAAAGAAAACATTATTGTAACAAAAATGAAGGTCATAGACAGAAGTTATGAGTGAATTTTTGTATTTTGTTTGTTATTTTTTTGTGAATTTCCAGAGTAATTCAATGTAAGGGAAATCTTTTTGTCAGTCAGAACATTACCCATATCATAATTAATCAATGTTATGCACTTTATGCTTGTATGTATATTTATATGTATATGTGTGTATGTTTAGCTATATAGGCATATATATATATATGTATGTATATGTATGTGTGGGGGAGGTGGGCCTTGCCAGTCCTCCTCCCCCCCAGAGATAACTCTTTGGCAACATTGCATGTAATTAGAAATGCTGGGGGGAGGGGAAATGCCCCTCTCACCCAGCAAGAGAGGCGGGCTGCGGACCCCACAGGGAGGGCGACTGCTGGGGTGCAGGTTGGGAATGGGAGCTACTGGCAGCTGCCAGCCCAGAATGAGGCTTGTGGGGCAAAGCCATCGGGAACCCCACAGGTGAATGTTGGGTCCCGCAGCCTACCACCCCCTTTTATGTGGGGCAGAGGTGACGGGGGTGGTAGAGGTGGCTTCCACCTGGAGTGACTGCCCAAGGGTTAACTGCAGGCAGGAGGTCAGGATGGGGGCTTGGAATATCCACTCTTTGGGTCAGGATGATTGGTTGCCTCTTCTATTGAGGGAACTGGGGAGGCTGAGAGTTGGGGTGGCTGCTCTATCGGAGAAGCTGCAGCAAGACCTAGAAGTAGCCATAGCTATCTCCAGTAGGCTCAAGCGTGCAACGCTTGATGCAGCCCAAGAATCGATTGGTGAACGCCTGAGGGCAAGACAGAATTTTATCTCTCAGGAGATGCTGGAAGCCACAGATGTCTGCTGTATGGCTCTTCTGACAGGGGATCGGGATTTGCACCATTCTCAGGTGCACAGAACTCGGTCTCTGTGAAGAATGGACAAGGAACAGTTTATGAGGAGTCTTGCTGAGGAGGTCGAAGGCCATTTCTTAGTAAATAACCTTTGTCCTGCATACCAAGCCCTGAGAAAGCCGAAATCCAAGCCCTCTTCACAGGTGACTGCATTTCAATCATCTCAGATCCTGTTGCAGTGCATTGGGCTAAGTATTTTGAACAGTTGTATCAGGTTGACTCACCAACAGTTACCTTGGATGCAGGTAGTGCTGTGATTCCGTTGCCGGTTCCACCCATCAGTAAGGATCCACCCTCTTTGACTGAAGTCAGGGAGGCGATCTACAAGCTGAAGAGTGGCAAAGCAGCGGGTATTTGTGGCATTCCAGCTGAACTGTTAACCCATTTACAATGGGTGTCCTATATATGAGACACCCGGAAAAATAAACATAGCCAGTGTGACTTGGATCGGAACTCTTACTCCGAATACGTTTCAGGCCGCGGCCAGCATGAGGGCAGATTTCGTGCCGGCCCCACGTGCCAATTTTGTAGCTGCCTGGAAAATATTATTTTTGGCTTCAAAATATACCAACATTAGTGGGTTAAAGGCTGGTGGTGAACCTATGGCGTGCGGGTTGCATGCTGTCCTGACTGCTATCTAGTGGTCTGGTACCGGTCCCCCTGACCTGTGGAGGGGTGTGGTTATCCTTCTCTGGAAAGGGAAGGGCGACCGATGGGACTGCAGCAATCACTGAGGCATCACACTGGTCAGTAAACCAGGCAAGGTCCTTGCCCACATCCTTCTGAGATGTATCAGAGATCACCTACTAAGGCATCAGAGGCCAGAGCAATCTGGATTCAGTCTTGGTAAGTCCACAATAGAATCAAGTCATTCCAGAGCGCCGTTGTGAGTTTGGGGGTGGGCTGCTTGCAGCCTACATCGATTTCAAGAAGGCGTTTGATACGGTGCATCGGGAATCACTCTGGGAGATCCAGAGACGACTGAGAGGATTATTGAACTAATAGCAAGCCTGTAAACTGGTACAGAAAGTGCTATAAAGTGTGGTAGGGGCCTGTAGAGCTTCTTTCCTGTTAATTCAGGAGTGAGGCAAGGCTGTGTCCTTGCACCAACACTTTTCAACGCTTGCATGGACTGGATACTGGGCAGAGCTACTGTTCAGAATCATTGTGGAGCAACAGACCTTGACTTTGCTGATAATGTTGCTATTTTGTCTGAATCCTTGGAAACCTTAGTGGTGGCTCTTGATGCATTTAGTAATGAAGTGAAGCCCTTGGGTATAGAGGTCTCCTGGACCAAGACCAAGATCTAGGATTTTGGGGACTTGCTAGGAGAACCTTTTCAGTCGGTACGTGCTTGCAGCGAGGACATTGAAGTCACAGAGAGCTTTACATACCTTGGTAGTGAAGTCCATAACTCTGGGCTGTCAGAGCAAGAAGTCAGCAGACAGATTGGCCTGGCAGCAGGGATCACAAACTCTCTCAACAAGAGTATTTGGAGATGTCAGTACCTGTGCAGAAGGACCAAGCTATGGGTTTTCAAGGCCCTAACAATACCAGTTTTGCTATATGGTAGTGAAATCTGGAAATTAAACCGTGTGCCTTGGAGTCTTGTCTCGATGCCTTCTGTAATCGGTGCTTGCACCGGATCATGGGGTACTGTTTGTGGGACCACGTGTCCAGTCAGTGGTTGCACTGTGAGACTGGCACAGGACCTACTACCTGCACAATCTGTGATCGCCAACTCAGGATAAACGGCCATCTGGCTCGCTTCCAACAGGATGATCCTGCCCACCAGATTGACTCTGTAAGAGATAACCCTGGGTGGAGGAGGCCTGTGGGACGAGTTAGGAAGATCGTGAGGAGCTTGAGATGGGCCGAATCCTTGTCTAGCGGCTTGCTATGAGGGACCCCAAAAGGTGGAAACAAAGGGTGGACGCGGCTGTGCGCCCCTGTCGACTTTAGCTCCTAATGATGATGATGCATTTTATTGGCATAAACTTGAGGCCTTTAGAAACAGTAAAGAAAATAAAAGAAATAGAAATGAAGAACTGAAAGCCATGTCATTAACTCATTGATGTCAGTTTTTGGACTCACCTGACTTAATCTGATTTTCCCATTCTTTGAATTATTAGGGAAAAGTATCTTCCTAAAATTATTAACCCGTTGGATCCGGTTGTGTCATGGAAATCACAGTGCTGAAAACACAGGCAGTGGGTTATGTAAGTAGCCAACATCCTGGGCTTATGGCGCGTAGGCCAGGCACACACAAACACCCACAAGAGGTGACAAGGCACTGTGCCTCCCCTTTGCAAAGGTTTGTGCACTCGGGGCAAGTTATTTCCCTCACCCTGGCCTTAGCTCATGACAGCAAGTTCACGTTGCCCGGACCGCGGTCATTTTGCCCGAGGATGGAATGTTCATGTCACCTGGTCCTCGATCCAGATTTTACCATGAAGTGACCGCAACATCATTTGGGTCCAAGGGGTTAATAACATTACTGTCATTACTATTATTATTTACATTGTGATGATTATATTCTTATTAACAATACTAATAACAATAAAGAATATAAGACAAAATTGTTTTCAAGAAATGAGATTAGGTAGGACAGTTAATGAAATTCTTGTTGACTAGGCACTTGTAGAATGAATTTTGTGTAAACAAAGTGAAATCATTGTGGAAGTTGCATATAAGTGCAGACCCTCCTGGTATTAATAGGTTCAGCCACATTTCCAAATTCTGCAGGCAGTCTTCATGCAACACCAACTGAAGCCAGGAAGACTGAGCAATAGAGATCCACTGACTTGCCTAGCAGAACACTATCTCTTATCAAGCTTTTCCAAAGCTCTTCCCCTAAGACACACCAAACTGGAGGAGAACCAAGAAAATGAGAAGTGGTGTGCAGACATGAAGATTCTCCCGCATGAGCAGGAGAACATGATAGAGAGAGTTGTTTCATATGTCAACCAGGTAAGGGATTTCAAGTTGAGGGGAAAGGTGTATATACAGTTGATCACTTGGTATACAGTGCTTAGCAGATGTGTTGAAATTGAACAAAATTGGAATTTCCTACCTTATTTTGATTGCTCTTTTGCAAAGGGTAAAAAGAGGTTGATATCTGACTTGATAAAGAGATTTATTTTATATACAGCTGTTACCCATGGTCTCCGAGGAAGGAGTGACAGTTCAGGATTTGACTACACTTTTGCTCGCTTTGGAGTTGATTGTGTCTCTTCAGCTTTATATGCCAGATGCAAGGTAAGTTAGGTAAAAGCTTCTGTCGTATTCATTATTATCATTATTTTTTTATTTTATTATTATTTTTTTTTATGGAGACTACACGTTTCACCTCAATGAGGTGTATTCATTTTGTTTTTTATCTAATTTTATGTATTCATTTATGAAGTTTGTAATTGTTAATGATTTACAATGTAATTACTGTGACATCTTTCATTGAGCTTTATATTTTCCATGTCCTTCCATGTTCTTGTGCAGCCAAAGCAATAATTTGTTAATACATTCAGGAATCTCAACTAAATTGAGTTTGCAATCTTTTTAATAGCACTACACATTCAAATGCCAGGTTGAACAAAATAGAGAAGAATCCACTCTTTTCCCCATAACTTTGGCTGTGATGATATAAGGAAAGTCCAATTTCTCTTTTCTTGGAGTGTATATACTTTGCTGGTTGCTCTGCATCCTTGAGAGCTCCAAGAGTGTTTTGTTCCTGTTTCCTTGATTCTCCTCCTTCTTTTGCCATCTTTTATATCAGATTAACCTTCCCCCCTTTTTCTATCTGTTCCTCATATGGGTCAAGAGAGTTTTGTCTTTCACATTGTTTTCTGTGTGGTTTCTCACCTTGGATCCTTCTGCCCATTAACACTTAATGGCCCTAAGTATGGCTCTGGTTTCCTGATGAGTCTATGGCAGTAGTGATCTAGGATCCTTTTACTTAACAGCAGTGGTGATACAATTACAAATGATGTTACACCAGATACAGAAGTAAAGAGAAGACTAGCAGTGGGTAAAGGGAAGTTTGCAAAATTTGATAATCTCTGGAATACCAGAAATATCTCCACATATACAAAGGAGAAACTTAAAATCATTGATAATTTCTATCTCTCTATTGATGTGGAGCATGGACACAGAACAAGTAGACAGCGAAAAGAATTCAACCTTTTAATATGATGCTTTCAAAGAATCCTTGGAATCACCTGGAAGCAAAGAATTGCAAATGAAACTGTAATGCAGAATCTTAAAGATCTCATTGGAAGCTAAAAACCACTGATTGAAATTGTGAGGAGGAAAATACCAAGTCACCAGGAACGTTGGCACACACTACCATGCATGGACAAGTATATGGACAGAGGACTAGAGGCCAACCAAAACACACCTGGCTAACCAACATCAAAAACTAAACTGGTTAACCCAGTAGCAATAGCTTACGAAGAAGCAGAAGACCGAGGGAATTAGCGAATGAAAGTGAGGACATCAAAATGTCCCTTTGGCCTTCCGGCCATGGGAATACCCTAACCCAGCTTCACAACCCCAACTAATGGAATGCCAGCATGGACAGATGGTGGTGAGGGATGCCTACACTGTTTTTATGTTACTTTATCCTCTTGGCTTGGAAATTGTTCTGAACCACAACTTTTAACAGCAAAGCTCAATTCTCCATACAGGCTAGATAGTTGTGGTGTACTCCTTTAGTATAACCCTCAACTCTGTGCCAGACTGGCTCCTATAAGGTGACATGGCTCTCGACTCATCTGTGCTGCCACCAATCTCCCTGAATCAGCCCTTGAGTGCTGCTATAAGATCTCTGCTGATTTCTAAATGCCAGCTAGTCATTGTGTGCCCCAGCATATAGTAAATAGGCACCTGCTTATTCTCCTCTATTTCTCTCACCTTACCTCAATTGATGATTAGTGGGTTTGATTAGAGTTGACCACAAGCTGTGATCTCCCATCTCTGTTATGGTGGGAAGAAACACTTTTATTTGATGTCTTCCCTCTTTCTAAGCTGTGGCTAGCATTATGTGCTCTGTTTCTTCACTGAATCCTTTCCATTCTCCATGTATACATATGCTGCAAGAGACAGGGAAGTTTGCTCTCTCCTCAGCTTAGCTGCTAGAAGGAAAGGAAGAGCTCTCAGCCACACCATTCAAGCATGTGGTGTACTGGTATGGTACATTCTTATGCATTCTTTCCACAGCTGTAGTCGTGGTATCAAAAACTCAGGATTTTTTCCTGTAACTTTTTTGTTATGAACAAGATGTACTTAGTGTTCACCGATATATTCTTCAGCCAAGTAATTGGTCACCTGTTAGTAAACCCATTGTCACCTGTTAGTTAACCCATTGGGCATGGCATGTACGTACATGCCATGCCCCATTGTGTGTATTGAATTTAGTAATTGTTTTTACATACTGATGGCTCCACAGGTACTAAGTCACCAATGAGCCAATTACGTGAACTACCTGTCTCCCGTTTACCATTTTCCTTGATTTTCGATAATATTTTCTAGTATTTCATATTGCTGTTAGTAATATCAGTAACAATATAGTAATTATAATAATTATAACAAGAAGTAGCAGTGTCAATATTGATTGCAGCAGTAAGAAAAAACATTTTCCCACTTTTTCAAGGAAAAGTGAGGCTGTAAGATCTACTGATTGACTCCTTTGGGACTAAGCATTGGCAGAGCCATATATGTGCAGAAACATTTAGCCAGGCATTGCCAAAGGGAACGCACTGTTTTCCTGTCGACATTGGGTTAATGGGTGTATGTCATTTATATTAAAGTGATGCCATAGGAAACAGCTTTTCATTGCCTTTGGTCTATAATTGACACACTTATTCACCATCATGATATGTGTGTATGGAGCTGTTGTCATTCCTCTTTTGGCCAGAGATGTATCCGCTTTGTTGAGATTGTGTGTTTAACTGCCACTCACCAGTTTTAGGACCCATGGATTATGTTGCAGTTGTTCTGTTGGTCTGGCTAATTTACTGCCATTGTACTAAATATAGTACAAGGGGTTCTTGACCATAAATGCACACTCAGCCTTCCTTTAACATATGGGTTCACCAGTTAATGAAGAGTGCATGTACCATCTTCTTTAGTTTTGTTCAACTAATTTTGTTTATACTTAGATGGTTCTATGTGTGCTTTGTTACCAAGGAGTCAGATGTTTGGCCTACTTATGCTGCATTCGGAACTGCTTGTCCTGCTCATCCAGACCAGTTGGATGAGATGTTTTGGCCGTTCGGAACCTCTACCATCTCGTCCTGGACAAGTTGTCCATCTTGTCCATTTCGCCCTCCTGCAAACCTGGGTGAGCAGGACAAGATGACATCACAATAGATTTTATATGTAAACATTGACAGTTGCAGGTAACCACAAGATATTGGGGGTAATTTTATGGCCCTTTATTGGTGTTATCAAAGAACATTTTTGTGTTTGTCAGTTGCAGGTAAGTTAAATATGCATCAAAGGGGTTACAAAACCTGTGCAGCATATAAAATAAAGACACCTGCATTATAAAAAAATTGAATGTTTACATTTGAGCTGGTTGCATTCTGGGCAGAAAGGGTCTTGGAGGTTCCAAACACGGCCCACTTGTCCTGCTGGTCCTGGACAAGTTGTCTGAATGAGCAAGATGAGCACTTCCAAATGCAGCATTAATCTGAACAGTTTACCTCAGTTCTTCAATTTTAGCTAAATTTTTATTTCTATTGATATTGTTTGTTATTATTATTCATATCTTTATTAATGTCAAGAACAGAAATGATATTAATAGATTTTTACTATGAAAGTTCAAGGATTGGAGTGACAAATCTCTTGTGAGTTTAACAAATATGAATAAAACCAAACCATGATAAGACAATACACATGCACTCAGACATCAGCATGTTGATTTTGAGTATGTACAATCATGTTGGCCTCTCTTTGCTGCTCCTTTTTTTAAAGTAAGATAATTCCAGACTTGGTTCTGTTTATCGTCTTCTGGTATGTAGTGACTTATCATGTGTTTGTGATTTATTCTTCTCCCTTTTTTTAGGGTTTGTTCTTCAGTGAGCAAAATATTCCTTTGTCCTGTATTGCCATAGGTTAGGGTGTTACATTCATCCCTATTTTGTTGGAGAAAATAGAACTGATGAATGTGGAGGAGTGGTTTGTTGTGGACTTTGTCAGCGTGGATTCTTCTCTTATTTTGATCTTCCAAGGTACTTAGATGTACTATGCAACTGTAGTAATTGCATGCAATCAACCTGTTTGAGATTTCTGATTGGGTTCATACCTGACTGCACCAGCTCTTTCAGACAGTATTCCTGTTTTCCTGTAGAATTATACGAGACATATGAGCTTTGATCATTTTATGATCTACAGTATGTAAAACAGTTGGCATTAGATCTACATAACAAAAATATTTTACAATGCTTATCCCCCCCCCCCCATCCCTAAATGTCAACCAGGCTGGAGACACTCCTGGATCAGGTCATGGGAAAGGTAGGTTTGGGTCTCAAGAAGATTTGGAATGAACCGGAGCTTAATCGTTGGAACCAGCTCCTGCCTCTCTTGGAACATCTCAGCACGCTGTACTCAAGAGTCACTGACTGTGCGAAACTTCTTAAGGTAAAGAGTATTTTCACTTTCCTTCCTCTGTGTGGATGTTTTATGTTGGTATGATACATTACTGCTAAGACATCCAAATCTTCACATTCCCACTTCATATTTTCATTACCTTCACACAATATCATTATACATCTGTTACCTTAGGATCAAATCACAAAGAGGAACAGAGAGGAAGTACGGAAATTGCTGATGTCCAAAACACCTGCCATCCTCTATGGCTTGATTTTGGAGGCAGTGAGGGCTAGGGCCACAAAACCTGTGAACACAACCCAGCTTGGATCTACGCAGATCTACACAAGCAGAAGGCCCTTTACAAGTGGAAGAAGTAAGATATTGGAGCCCTCGGCAATGTTTATGGGGAAAATCCTATATTTACCTTGTTTTGTTTTCTTTGTGAAAACCCCAACTAGATAGGAGCTGTTGATGTTCCTACAGAATTGATAGTGGTATTGTTAGATCAAAGGTTGTATTAATAATTGTCATTGATTTCCATTGTATTAGCCTATTTGCAAGATTTTTTACATGTATAGGTCCAGCATTAGGCGGAGGAGGAAGAGGAGTAGTAGGAGGATCTAAAATATATGTTTATATTTTATATCATGTATTGCAGATGCAATGGATGATGATTTTGAAATGGACTTTGATGACAGAGAGAGTGAATCCACAGTTGTAATGAAAAATGACTTCGAAGAGTTTGGGAGTGATGACGAAGACAAATCAAATGGAACAGTTGGTGAGTTTTTTTAAGAAAGAATTGATATTGGAGAAAAAATTGAGTTTATTGAAATTTTTTTTTTTTTTTTCTGATTGTAAGTTGTTTTGTCCTGTATAGAGCTGTATGCCTATAAACACATATGGCTATGTAGGACCCCTAAATATTTTCATTTCTCATGCTATCAGGGACAAAGGGTAAGTGGTAGGAGTTTGATATTTTGGAAATGTATTGATTTCATTAATTTTCTGTGCTCATTTATATGTTGTCTATATGTGTGTTGAAGTAAAATAGAAAATTATGAATGATAGTGCTCTCCCATCTGCCTGCATACCAGAATGCCTACAGTATATATCCAGTACTAACACAACAACCCATATTTTTCCTCTGGACAAAAGACCAGCTGAAACTTGATGACAACAGCACCCTAAGCTTTAAGGACAAGTGTATTGTGGAGGCCCAGAAGCTCATCGTCTTTACACATGGATTTGTGCAGGGCGTAGGGAGAGATGATGAGAATAACCAGCCTTTATTGGAGGTTGCAGAATTGATGGAAGACCTTGCCAAGAGCAGTCAGCTTGAGATGACTGATGTTGTTGTGGTGAGTTGAGAGAGAGAGAGAATGAGTTAGGGAGGGAGGGGGGATGAATGAATAAGGACATAGTGAGGGAATAATAGGAGAGTAGAGGGAAAGAGGTAAAATTCTTTTTGTTATTTGTTCATTTATTTTATTTCTTATTAATTCATATATTATATTCATTATTTTTTCATATATTGAAAGGAAAGGCTGTTAAAGCAAGCTTTGTATTTTTCTTATTTTTATTTGTCATTACCTTGTTGATGTGATTTTTATGCTATTAGTATATATATGTATCTGTAGAAAAGAAGGTGCTTTTATTGAAATAATTAACCTATCTTTCAGATTCTCAACTTTGTGGTTGCACTGTTCAAGGCTGAGTATGATGAAGCCAACATGCAAGATGGGTTTGTTCTTTTAAGTGCTGTCAGCAAGAAGTATTCATCAGAGCCCCAGGTTGCTTCTTTCATTATCAAAATCATCACAGGTGGGTAAAGATGGTGTGATGTCCTGGATTTGACTGAAGTGCATTAGATAAATGTGTACATACATACAAACATACATATAGATATGTGTGTGGATACATATATATATATATATATATATATATATATATACATATATATATATATATATATATATATATATATATATATATATATATATATATATATATATATATATATATATATATATATATATATATATATATATATATATATATATATACTATATATATATATATATATATATATGAGTTTCACAGTCAAGACAAAGTTTGAATGTTAAAGAAGAATGAGGGCAGTGACGGCATTTATAGGAGGTGCATGACACATGCAGCAAATACCCCCACTCAGACATAGAATGAAGTGTAGTGAAGGTCATCACTCCTAACTATTCCTTAATTGCCAGGTATGAATCATACACTACTGTGAGGTTACCTTACTTGCTTATTATTTGCTTTTGGTTTCACTTTGTTCTTACAGAGTTTGACAGACTCCAGCACAAAATAAAGTCATTATTATAAAGATGATGTCATAAAAGTCATTTACTAGTAGTCATTTGGATTCATTTGTGGCATATTTTATGAAACTTTGACCCTGATTTTCCTCAAGACAAATTTAACTTGGATTCCCAATTGATTTTCACCCAAATAGTTGTATTATGCACCATTTTAAAGTTTGTTACAGTCAGTAGAACTTTATTTGCAGTATACCTGTATTTAGTAAATAGAATGCAATATAGGAATTTTGAAAAATGCTAATCATTAAGGCAATATAAAATTACTAGATTATAATATATAGAAGGAACAAATCATGCTCTAGGTACATTTTTCTTTCTATTCAGAATAAAGAAATGGAATTGATTAACAAAAAGGGGAAAAAGTAGTAGCTTATAATTTTTGCTTTTTTGATGATGATTAAAAAGATGTTGGTAAATTTTTGGAAAACGAGTTTTGAGATATCTCTGAGGGCAGAATAGAAAGGTATGAAGGGAAATTGTACCTTAAAAATAGTATATTGTAAGCCCGGTCCCCTTAAAAGGTGCATGCATACAGGTTCATTTGATAAATAGAAAGATTAGAGAAGCTCAACCAGAATGGTGTGTGGTTTCAGCATGCTAGAATGTGCAGAATATGCTTATGAGTTTATGCATGTAATATTAACCCATTCATGCCGGGTACATTTTGTAGCCAAAAATAAAATATTCCGGGCGGCTACAAAATCGGCGGGTGGAGCTTCCCCGGAGTCTGTCCGCCCGCCGGCCGCGGCCCGCTGCTGTGTCGCAGCGCAGCCTCGTTACAGCATCACACTGGCAGGATGCCCGGCATTTTTTTTTTTTTTTTGGGTGTCTCATATATGTGACACCTGTTGCGATTGGGTTATCATGCAAAAAAAAATTCTGTTGACCTAATGTGTTTATATTATATTTCCAGGTACTTGAATTTTCATATTATTTTTCAACAGATTTCCTGACTGATAATGGTGCCTCCTTGTCAGACACAGCCAAGCAAAATGTTGTCTGCCTGTCACAGGCCTTTGCTCAGAAACACCATATGGGGAGCTACAGTTACTTTGCAGACAAAGCAATCTTCCAACTTATGGTAGAAATGACAAAGGTTAGTGGTGTAATTTGAATGAACTTTAGTGGATATAGAATCAGTAAATGTAGACATACTTATGAACAGTGTTCATTGCAACAATGTGTAAAAGATATGAATGAGAATTGATATTTTCTCAGTTAACCCACTAACGGCGGTAGATTTTGGAGCCAAAAACAATATTTTCCTGGCGGCTACAAAATCGGCGCACGGGGCTGGCCCGGAATCTGCCCGCGTGCCGGCCACGGCCCGCTACATATTTGGAACAAGAACTCCGATATAACATCACACTGGCAGGATGCCTGGCAGTGTTTATTTTTCCAGGTGTCTCATATATGGGACACCCTGTCATAAATAGATTAAAGACGTGGTTTTGATTGCTTCTGGTGATGTGGTCAAAGACATCTATTAGAATGTGAAGATATTCATTCTCATTCACACCTTTTCTAAAGAGGTATTGAATTGTAGTGATAACATATAACAAATTGAGCTTGAGAAGTGAATTCACTCCAGTAATATTGATATTAATTAACCTATTGAAACAGTATATTGTGTAATTACAATATTTGCATCACCTGATACAGCTTGATCCAAAGCGAGAATGGTCTAAGTTCAGATCAAAGAATGGTGAGGGAATGGGTGAACTACATCACCTCCTATGTAACCCTAGTCATGAACAGCGCATCATGGCTGCTCGCCTGTCTCATCTGCTCCTAACAAACAATGATGGGACACCGCTGGACTCACGACACCAAGATCAGATGTTCAGGAAGGTGTATGAGACAGCTCTGGGAAACCTCAGTGTGCAGGTGAGATGGTGCAACTACCATCAGTTATTGTACTGATTTATGTTATTATTGATTTTCTTATTATCATCATTATCATTATTGTTAAGATAAAGATATGGTAGTTATTTGTTATAATTTTGATTGGTCTTTATTTATTTGTTTATTTGTTTTATATTATTTATTATTCTACTGGCCACTGATTATAACCCATTTTCTTTAGCTTACTAGAAAAGGTATCCTCTTTTTAAATTTTGAAATTTCATATTGATCAGTATATCTATATGGTGTATGATTTTTTTTTTTTTTTTTTGGAAGTGTAATGATCTGATTGTTTTTTTATTTTTACACATTCATGAATACAATCATTGAAGGGCTTCTAATTTTTTCTTGTTTCTGATAAGAAAATTATGTGTATCATCAAACAACTATAGAATAAATAGCAGATTATGAAAAAAAAAATCTTTACTTATCTCTCTGGCACTGATTTTACCTTTCCAGGGTACAGTCCCAGATTTGTTTAGCAAAGACGAAAATAATAACCGTGTAGCAACATTACTGCTCACTCTGGGGGTCATAGCAGCCAATTCGCCATATCTAGAGGCCAAAGCACTTTTTGCCATGTGCTTCTGGGCCCCAGGCAAAGAGGTGGATACTATGCTGGTTGCTAGGGTCGTTACCAGGTAAGAATGTTTTTTATTATGACAAGGTTTTCATTCACTTTGGTGTCTTTTTTCATTCATTCTTTCATTCTGTACGAGTTGAGTGCGTTGCTTGGTTTGGTCTCTTTTTTTATTTGTTTTGCATTTGTTATTGATAATGGCATGGGATGAATTCTATTTTTATGTT
>NW_020869148.1:438174-440674 GCF_003789085.1 Penaeus vannamei
TCCTCAGTTATCCCACTTCTGTTTACAAGGTCTGTTTATTTTTCAGTATAGCTGCATAGTTTATTGTATATTGACTTCAACTGAAGTGGATGTGAAGCATTTATTGCTTTACCGGCTGTTTTTGTGGTTGGGAAATTTGTCAATGGGAATACATGAAAAGGTTGCATTTTGTTTAAAAACTATTGGTAGGTTGGCCACAACCCAGGAACCAGTCAAGTAAACTTTGATGGTTAACCAGGTCTTATGAATCTACTTGAAAGATTCATTGCCAGGACAGTTGTGATAGGAAATGGGTCTACTAGAAAGTTAATTCTCTTAGAAAAAAAAAGTTTTAACCATATGTACATTAAACAATTTTAATGGGTATTATTGGAGGTCTGTGCTTTTTGGGTACATTCTAATCTCATTATTAATTTGCTGTTCATAACATTTATTGGTCCAATGATTGCTGCATGTGTAATTTCATAAGATACTCATTTTCTTGGATGCAGTACATACTGCTCTCAAATAACCTATAATGCCATTTAGCTATTCTTGCCCACATCATTCACTCCTCTCCTAGGTTATGTATATTCTTCAAGCTTCAAGGATAGTGACAATATACACTGTATTTTATTTTCACACTATGCACTTGGAAAATGGTTTTAAGATGTGCAATTATTTTGTTGATAGAGATATTTAAAATTTATTGTATCAGCTGTTGTCTGAGTTAATTGATATTGTAATCAACCACAGCCTCATAAGAATTTTGGACTACAAAATCGTAATGGTCTCAAGGTAATGAGCAACAGGTCACAGATATAAGGAGAATCTCCAGGTCATGCCTATTATACATATGTTTTGTAATCTTACTGAAATGTGTATTTTTGACACTATGGTCCTTTCTAGGACAATGGCTTTCTATGTGAGGACACCATATAGTATGAATTTTATTTATGGATATTTACAGAGACAATGGAATGGTAGGCATGGTGTATCTTTGTTCTTATGCATACCACACACCTCTTATGCATTCATTCCAAACAGGCTCCTGCCACTTACTCGGGAATCATCTAGCGTAAGGGAGTCTACCATGCAGATTATAACAAGACTGGTAATGTGTGAGCAACAGGACATCCAGAAGGCTGTTGCGCATTTACCACCCTTCCCTGACACAGGGTCAGTCATTTCTTTGCATATCTATGTATCATATTGTAGCACTTTGGGTATAGATTACAGCGCATTGTAAGCGAGATATATTTTCATGATCATCTCCATCAACAGCGACTACCAGTGTCTCACTATCCTGAGTGACCATCATGGCCAGCTGGTGGAGGTATATCGCGGCAATCTTTTGTTGTACGATGAGGTGGAAAACTTCTTAGCTCTGTCCATAGAGCAGACTAATGCTCACTCTGTATCTCATATTCTCAAGCTGGTAAGTCAATCGTTTTGTGGATTCCACTTTTTCTCCTTTCCTGCCATTGCTTTTGTCATTTTCTACGTTCTCTTCTTCTCTCTTTTCTTTCCACTGTTTTTTGTCTTCCTTGGTTCCTCTTTTCCCCTTTCTCTGTTTTTCCTCTTTTGATCTACTATTTCCTTCTCTCTCCTTTTTGTCTTCTCCTTCTGTCTCTCTCCTCTCCTTTTTTTACAAATTTCTCTCATATTTATTCCTCCCCCTGGTTTTCCCATCCCCAGTTTTGTTTATAGTATCTATTTAAAAAATCATTGCAGGATTAAATGCTACAAATATCAACCACATGAGATTGTAGATGGCATAGCATTCATTACTATTTTACAGATTCAGAACAACAGGTCACAGGTGAAACAGCTCTATAGTTCACCAGACATGGAAGGTGTGACTGTTGGCCATCGCTTGACACAGGACCTCATGAATCTAACATTATCAACAGATGAGAAGGTTTTGTATATTTGAGTTTGAGGAGTTTCACGTTTTGTGTAACTTTTATTACTTTTCCGTTTTGTGCTAAATAGTCTTTTTTTTGTGTTTTTAATAGTTCTTAATTTTTGCTGTGACAAATTTTTGAGATGTTAGTCTCATAGACAGTCAGATGATATCTGAACACTATATGTAGTAATAAATGTGACTCAATTAGATAGTTACATAAAGTAATGATAGTATTACCAGTTCACATATACTTTCAAATATCCTTAGGTTGCACTGGAAGCTAGCAAATGCTTGGGAGAACTAGGCCCCATTCCCCTTAATTCTCCGATCTTCCACATCACCAAAGAAAAATATCCTCTTAATTCAGAAAATGTGCGAGGAGCTGTGGCACCCCTTATCATCAAGACTCTGAACGTGTATGTTTATGTTTTTGAGTAACTTTGTGCTGTTTGTACCATTAACCTAGCACTGATGGGTGGTTTGTGCACTATACTGGACTTTGGATAATCAGCTGCTCAAGGGAAAATTATAATCAGCATATATGATTTTTCAGTAAATGAGGTTGAAAGTTATTTAAAGCCAGTTTTGGATGGGTTGTAACTCTTTAGTTAC
>NW_020869148.1:445674-453174 GCF_003789085.1 Penaeus vannamei
GTCTGGCTTACATTTTTTTCTCCTTAATCACATCTTTGATTTTTCTACTTTTTTCTTTAGTAGTGTTTTTTTTTTTAAGTTTTGTTTCATATGTTGTTTAACTTTCTAGGCAGAGTTCAGTGCCCTTATGCTGCCTTACATCATACATGCTACACTTCTTGCTGACAACGGGAGGAAAAGAGAGGTGCTCTCAAGGCAAATATCATTCTTTTTCCAACAGCATGTTGAGAAGAGCAAGCATATGAGTGACACAGGAATGTCCAGTAAGTTTAGAAATAAAAATTGGTAAAAAATCGTCAGTCAGGTTCTTTTTCAAACAAATGTGTTTTGTGAATAAAAATTCTCAAGGTCAGATAGTTTTACACCATATTCCTTTCACACATTGATGATATGTTTAATTCATTTTCTTTTTTTCAGATGCTGTTGATCAGATGTGCCTAAATAAATCTTGTATTCAGGTACTTCTCAGTGTCATAGACTACTTGCGTGCTCAGACCCCTGAGAGGAGCTTCACAAATAGGTAATAAGTTTGGAATCCTACAAAAAGAGTCAGTAATGGTATTTACTCCATATCTATATTTGCAGTACAGTTGTACTTTTTTCTTTTCTGGCTTATCTGATAACTTAGATGATAATTAAAAAGGTTGGTATAGCATTTATGCTATGATAATTAAAGTATTGGTATAGCATTTATGCTTAACAAACACAAGGCAGAAACTTCCCCAAGAAAAGTAGTCCCAAAAATGGGAAAGGAATTATAGTAAAAAAATAAGAAAGACATGTGCCATTGCAATTTTTCATCAAACACAGTGCCTCCCGTACCAGCAGCAGCCGCCTTACCCCATGGGAGAAAAACTGGTGGCTGCGAGTGAATTACCTACAAGTGGCTCAGGCTGCACACTACTGTGGAGCTCACTTCTCTGCCATCCTCTACCTCCATCTCAGCAGTAAGTTTTATGGCCCTAGGTATTAACCCTTTGAATCTGGTTGCATCACAGAAATCGCGGAGATGAAAACCTGGGCAATGGGTTATGTAAGTGGCCAATATCCTGTCCGTGCAGCGTGCAGACAGGACATGCATGAACACCCATGAGCGGTGACAAGACTCTGTACCTCCCTTTTGCAAAGTGATTTTGTGTGAATTTTTTTAGCTTTATCACCATTTTCCAACGTCAATATTTGTCTATTGATTTATTTTATCCAGATGGTAATTACTTATTTTCTTTGCCACAGACTCCATATCATCTTTCTATTTAGTAAATACCTCAGTGCAAGAAAAAAAATATGGAACATTTGGTTATTTGTGTCAAATATCTAATTTATTCGTAATTTTCAATTTTAAGTAAAACAACTTGCACCGCCAGTCACAGCGGCCAGGAATACAGTGCACAACATGGATATGGTGTCCTTCCTGGAGCCAGTGCTCTTCCAGTCACAGCTTTTGCACATTTCATTCCACATTCGTGAAATAAAGCCCCCTTCTAAGCACCAAATGAGTCAAATCACACTCCAAGAGGTTTGTGCACTCGTGGTGAGTCTTTCCCGTCATCCCGGCCTTCGCCCATAACGGCAGTTCGTTGTTACCGGCCGCTGCCAATTTGCCCAGTTGACGGCATGTTTATGTCACCTGGGCAGCAGCGCAAATTTTTCTGTGATGTGACCGCAATGTCCAAGGGGTTAAATTTTGACTCCCAGTTTTGTTTGGGCTTTCCTAATTTTTGTGATTTTGTGGGGGGGGGGCAGTAATCAGTGTATCTAAACTGGGATGAGAGAAGCGGTGTCATTTTTTTTTATTGATATTCATGGGTGCAATGAAGTAGACTCTCTTCTCGTATAGTCTAGAATCCAGCTCCTTCCATTTTACATTTTCTCTATTTTCACATTAGTTGCAACCCCCTTTGCAGGTGAAGAGCTAGAGCATGAGATAAGGGAGAACAGCGACAAAGAGACAGATGTAAATTCCAGACAGGTTCCCCCACTCTGCCGCCTGTCACACCTGCCTGAGAACACTGTTATCAGAAGGCTCATGCTACAGGTATGATATGGTGTTAAATGAAAGACATTAGACTATTATTCACATAGTAGGTGTTGCAGCACCTTCGGGTGCTTTGAGCAGAACCAAGAGTTGCCACAAGATTTCATAGGTGTCACATGAACCTAATATAGTGTCTAATAAACTGTATTTATAAATTATTCTCCAATTTACTTTGTTTTGATTACATCATCTAGTTATGAAAATCTCTTGTGTTAGTTTGCATTTGAATTTTAAGTTACTCTCATTCTTTTGATGAGTTTAATATTTGTCATTTGGACATGCAACTTTGGTTTATAATATTGGGGGCAGCAGTAAATTTTAGAGCAGATGATGATGCTCTCTGCTGCTAAGATCAACAAATGGGATGGGAGGGGTTGCCAGAGAAAAGGGTTCTACAGAAAGGACTGCATGCGTTTAGGAAGCCACCTTATTAGAATTGTTTAAAATCTAATCTGCTGTAGATAGATGTCAAGTGAAAGTAATGCTATTAGTTGTGTATATACTCTCTTTTATGATTTGGTTAAAGTTGATTGTAGATATAAATAAAAATGTAAATGTTTACTAGGTTCTTAGATAAGCTGTTTTTCTCAGATATACAGTACTCTTGGAGACAGTGATGGTGTAGAAGGCTGTGGTGGTGGAAGCAAGCTTGCTCACACCACTTCAAGAGCTTTGAGGTGCCAGCATAGGGGTCAGTGGATGGAGACGCTCGCCATCCATGATGCTGCAAATTCCACCTTTGGTTGGTGTTTTGTGTTATTATTTTGTGGTTTGACTTATATATTTATTTGCTTTGTATTTGTTGTACCATTACCTAGGTGTTAAGTAAGAAAATTTTCTTTTGATGAATAAGTCAAAATATATTCACATTTCTTCCTCTGTCTCCAGGAATGATTACCAGTCTGCAAGAGCTCGGCTTCTTCAACACCGTAAATCAGATACTCAGTAGAACATCAGCCAAGCTCTCACCAGAGCTTTCAGCTGCTCAGTGAGTTATTTAGGTTTAGGGAGGATATTTTAGTTTAGAGTGAGAGGTCTTTGATTTTGGTGTTCTTTTTTATATGTATAAGTAGCACCATTTTTTCTTTCTTGTGTTTTTTATGATCTTTTAAAATTTCGTCAGTGACTGCATTTACTGATGACTTCTGCTCTTCTGTGCACACCCATATGAAAATTTCCCTCATACAAATCCAGTTGCTCAATTAATGATATCCCATAGGTGGGAATCAGCCTGGAGACTCGCACAGTGGGACCTGGACTTGGGGAAGACAGAAGAAGAATCACACACTAATGGGACAGATGAAATGGATGGATGGAACTTTCACAAGCACTTGTTCCACAGCCTCCAATGTCTACGCCACCAGGAGGCAGGGGGTCTCATGCATCATGCACTCCAAGCCAAGAAGGGAGTCATTACTCAGATAAGAAATGTAAGGCTAATTTCATTGCTGATTTTTAAGTTTGAGTAGGGAGGGATTGGCCCAGTAGATAGATGAATAAGAGAGGAAGTGGGGAAGGTTCTCTATGACCACCTCATCTCTCAAAATTCACCTATCGTAGATCTCAGAAGTCACGTAAATAGGCTTTTTTGAAATAAAGATTTACCTGGGGAAGTGTATAGATCCAGCCAGGTTGACTTTTCTTGTTTTTAACTCCATCTAGTGGCTTGACCATGTAGGCCATGCCGCTGGATGGATGGAGTTGGTTTTATTTATATCTGTTTGTGTTTTGGAAGAAGGCAAGGATGGGTGCATGATGGATGTAAAAGGTTTTTGATGGTCTTACCAATCTCGTTTTTAGCCTATAAATGTGGTATCTTCCATATTCATATTATATCCTACTCTCTTTCTAAGTCCTACTGACCAACTTATGACTTTACAATGTGGAAGAGGATTTTTCAAGACTGATCACCATTCTTTATGACATGATCTTGTTTACAAACCAGAGTCGAGCAGAAAGTAGCAGCTCTGTGTACCCGTTGCTGACTCAGCTGCAGATCCTGAGTGAAGTTGAGGCAGCATCCTTACTCTTGAGTAAAGCTGAGTCACTTGATGAGGTAAGCCTCGAACATTTAGTTTTTTATTGTTGGTTGCATTTTGGTTGTCACTATTTCTTTGCTTCTTTATTTGATATTAGTTATGTTTACCCACTGTTGGTGTTAATTTCACTTCTTCAGATCATAAGTTCAAGTTTAAGCATTATAGTAAGGTTGTGTGACAGAAATGTTTGGATGATTTACTAGTTATTTTGATTTAAATTTAATGGTTATGATAAGTGATTAGTCTTCATATTTGAAACAAAATTCTCTTTCTTATTTTTAGTTTATCAGTTGAAGGTGATCGAGTAATAGAAAGAAATAAAAAATGCCATATTAGAAACCCCTCCAAATTAGGGTATCCTTGAAATTTTTTCCATCAATCTCTTTTTTTTTCTTTCTTTCTCTCTCTCTACAGTCACACAGAGCAATAGGAGAGTTGGAGGAGTTGTGGGCCTCGAAAGATCAGCCGTTCAATGTGGACTTCCGTTACAAGGAGTCCATCCTGGCAGCAAGGATTTCTGTGCTTCAGTCCCTCCCTGCGAGACACGGTGCTTCTAGCACCAGCCTCCTCCATAAGACTCTGGTGTGTGTGTGTGTTTGTGTGTGTCTGTCTCTGTCTGTCTGTGTGTTTGTGTGTCTGTGTCTTTGTTTAAGTGTTGCTTTGATTCATTATCTGAGAGATAGAGGAGTGGATATCTGGTAAATGTAGTAAAAAGAATAAATACATAGATAAAATCCAAGATTAAGATAATAATCTGGCATTATTGTTTTTCATAAACCACACTAAAGCATAAAACACAACCCACCAAATAATGCATTTCTTATATCTTGCCTTTAATAGCTAAGCAAAAGCATGCTATCAAGGGAGAGCCTGAGGATCCATGGGACAAGGTGTGAATCAGCCCTGCAGCAGACAGCAAGGCTGGACGTCTCTAAGAGCATGGCCTGGAGGACGCGGCTGGAGGAGGCCCATGTAGCCAGGTGTAAGGGAGACAGCCAGGATGCAGGACAGATTCTCAGCTCACTGCTTGAAGAGATGGAAGGGGTACATTCTCCCATTGTTATTTATTTTTATCCCTCTTTACACTCATTCTCTCTCTCTCTCTCTCCATCTCTCTCTCTCTCTCTGTCTGTCTTCTCTTCTGTCTCTCTCTCTCTCTGCTCTCTCTCTCTCTTCTCTCTCTCTCTGTCTCTCTCTCTCTCTTCTCTCTCTCTCTGTCTCTCTCTCTCTCTCTCTCTCTGTCTCTCTCTCTCTGTCTCTCTCTCTCTCTGTCCTCTCTGTCTCTCTCTCTCTGTCTCTCTCTCTCTGTCTCTCTCTCTCTCTCTCTCTCTGTCTCTCTCTCTCTGTCTCTCTCTCTGTTCTCTCTCTCTCTCTTCTCTCTCTCTCTCTGTCTCTCTCTCTCTCTCTCTCTCTCTTCTCTGTCTGTCTCTCTCTCTGTCTGTCTGTCTCTGTCTGTCTGTCTGTCTGTCTCTCTGTCTCTCTGTCTCTCTGTCTCTCTGTCTCTCTGTCTCTCTGTCTCTCTGTCTCTCTGTCTCCCTGTCTCCCTGTCTCCCTGTCTCTCTGTCTCTCTGTCTCTCTGTCTCTCTGTCTCTCTGTCTCTCTGTCTCTCTGTCTCTCTGTCTCTGTCTCTCTGTCTCTCTGTCTCTCTGTCTCTCTGTCTCTCTCTGTCTCTCTGTCTCTCTCTCTCTCTTCTCTCTCTGTCTCTCTCTCTCTCTCTCTCTCTCTCTCTCTCTCTCTCTCTCTCTCTCTCTCTCTCTCTCTCTCTCTCTCTCTCTCTCTCTCTCTCTCTCTCTCTCTCTCTCTCTCTCTCTCTCTCTCTCTCTCTCTCTCTCTCTCTCTCTCTCTCTCTCTCTCTCTCTCTCTCTCTCTCTCTCTCTCTCTCTCTCTCTTTCTTTCAGAGGCTTAATTATTGATCCTTGGCTACTAAGTATTTCTAGAGCACTGTTATGTGGAAATAAAACACCAGCAGGAACTGCATGTATAAATTCATTTCCAACCAAAATATGCAGATCAGTTTAATGATTATTATTTTCTTATCATTATGCTATTATTGCAGGTAAAGCTGGAGCCAGAGCAAGAGGAAGTGTTGTGTCAGAGTCTGAACCTGTATGGCTGCATCCTGATGGACTCCAGGGCCAGGTCCCCCAACACCATCTTTAGCCAGTACTTTAACAAGGCTGTCAGCATTCTCGAGTCAAAGAATAGTGAGTTCTTAAGCGTTTTGCCTATTATTTTGATATTCTGAAGAAAATTATTGGTCATTACTATTGGTGTTGTTGAGTTTTATGTTTTAGTTGTTATTATCATTATTTTTTATTATTATTGTTGCTATTATTATTATTGTTATAAAAAAATATATTATTGTTATCATTGCAAAAGGTATGAATGAGAATGATTATATTTCTGATAAAGATATGGCCATCAGAAAATCTCTTGTGCTTTGAAGATATTGAATTTCATACCTTTCTCTGCAGTTATCACTATGAATATTGTAGTTTTTATTATCATAATTATATAATTTTATTATATATTTATTATTATCATTGTTATTATTATCATTATTATTGCTATTTTCTTATTTCATAAATTCTAAATTAACAATTATTATTGTTAATTATTGGTAAGGCAACCAACTTTTTTTTCTATTTTAAATTTTCCTTGATTGATTTTTCATCCTTTTATTTAGACCTTAGTGAGATATCTTAGGTTGATTTTTTTTAAAGTTATAGTCAAAAAAAGGAAAGAACATAGTTCCTATGTTTGAAAACTGACAAAGATTCAAAAACAAGAAAATCTAGAAAAAATTACACATGCATTCTGATGTGATCTTTGAACAGAATCATCCTAAATCTAGTGTTTGACTTTTTTCGATTTTGACTGATGTAACCAACTTTTAGAACACCATAAAAAATTATTTTTTGACATATATGTCATTTTTACAAGAAGCACAGGGAAATATTGCAAAAATTAAATGAGACAAAGATTTATCATTCAGCTCCAAAATAAGCCATAAAACGTTTATTTTGGTCAAAAACTGAGTATGCTACAGCTTCTGAAGGCTACCAAGGTTTCGAGATCGATTTTCATTTTTTTTTTTTGTATTAACAAAATTAGGTTTTTGTTGTCTTTTTTGATAAATCCTCTATCATTAGCATTTCAAAGTATTTGTTATTGTAGGGTTGCACTGATTTGGGGTGTTTCTGAGCATGACCATTTTTGAAAATTTCTTTAAAATCCAAAAAAGAAAGTGACAGGCGTTCTGATTTCATTTTTGAACAGAACAACCTTTTATCTAGTGTGTGACCTAAGCAGACAACTTTTAGGACACCATAAAAAGTGATATTTTTTTATATATATGTTACCTTTACAAGAAGCACAGGAAAAAATTGCAAAAATCATGTGGAACATGCAATAGATCTATGATTC
>NW_020869148.1:460674-480674 GCF_003789085.1 Penaeus vannamei
TAAGGATACAAAGAAGTTTGAGAGCCAATAATCTAGAATGTTTTTACTTTCAAATATTATCAGTCCACCAGTCAGAAGTGAAACACTTGCAAAACTTATCAGTCGGTTACATTTCTGAACCATTGATTGGTAAGTAACAAATTAGATTAGATTTTTCATTCCTTTTTCATATGAAGTTTATTCATGTTGACAAATGCAGAGAGGTATGAATGAGAATGAATATCTTCACAATACAAGAGATGTATTTGACCGGTTTCAAGTATATCTTCGTCAGAAATATCATTAGTCGAATGTCTAAGCCTAGAATTTCTAGTTGGACTAACTGAGGTTGGCTGATTGTTATCTGTTTTCTTTAGCCAAGCAACCT
Source organism: Penaeus vannamei (assembly GCF_003789085.1). NCBI lineage: Eukaryota > Metazoa > Arthropoda > Malacostraca > Decapoda > Penaeidae > Penaeus > Penaeus vannamei. The sequence continues at coordinate 461,042 of NW_020869148.1, forward strand.
CCAGTGGAAATTACAGTAAGGTTTTGAATTACTATAGTATTCATGAGAGGAATTATGCAGTGAAGGGGTATTTGAATCACTTTCTCACAGCACATTATCAAATAATGTTTGTTTTGCAAACATTAACATTCTTTTAAATGTTACTATGCAGGTCACATGCTGAAAAGCCACAGGATCATTTTATTTTTTTGCTGCAAGTTTTGTGCTTTTATCTGCTTTTTTGTGTATATGACTGGAATTTAGAATTTTGATATGATGATTTACTCCGAGTTCAGGACCGAGTTCAGGCTGCCAAACTACTTGTGAATCGCCTTAAGAAGACACCTCTCGCAGGCCATGTAGATGAACTGGAGAGAATTTGTCTGGCATACTTGACACTTGCCAACTGGTCAGGTACTAAGGATAGATATCGGCCGGGAGAGAAGGTATGGCTGTAATTTTTTCCTTTGGGTTTAGATAGTGGTTGGTGTGGATATTCTCTTGATATTCATAGTAATGAAAAGCTTGCCCTACCTTCAATTTACCCAATATATCAAATATAACCCTCCCTCTGTTAACAGGTAAAGATCTCAAGTAACCAGCCCCTAATGAATCTGGGCAGTGTTGATCACACGGCCGCCCTGACACGCCCTTTGCCACTGCAGCCCTCTGGCTATTACACGCCTCCTGTAATCATAGGACTGGAGCCCATGTGTACCTTTGTCGGGGGGATCAATGCACCAAAAAGACTCACTCTAAAAACGTCTGATGGGCTACAGCAGTACGAACTTCTGAAGGGGAAAGACGATATCAGGCAGGATGCAGTCATGGAACAGGTTTGTGTTCGTAGGCAGCATGGTTGGGAAAAAGGAATGCATATTACTGTTTTTAGTAATAAGTCTTATGGTTTTTAAGATTTCAGTGGACAATAGTGTCATAATTTATTCAAGGTTTGAATTATTTAAATGAGTATTCAGACTGATATCAGTGTCTCTGAATGATTTGTCTTGACAAACCATATTATTTGCAACCCATTTTGCATGTTCATGTCATGTTTATAAAGTGATGACTATCTATCTATATTTCATGCAGGTATTTGGAATTGTGAACGAACTCCTTGCAAAGAATTCCGAAACTCGGGATCGATCTCTGTCTGTACGCACTTACCAGGTGACGCCTCTTTCTCAGAAGAGTGGTCTTATCCAGTGGTGTAACAACACTCAGGTTAGTAAGGAGGATCAGAGAGAAAGAGTAAAAAAGGAGAGAGAGAAAGCATATCAAAGAAAACATTAAGAGAATTGCATCTCAATTATAGCAAGCTAAAGAGAGTAATAAAAACAAGGGTATCTGTCCATGCAAGTTGAAAATGTGAATAAGATTTAGTGTATTCATATATATATATTTATTTGTAGGCATCTTTTAATGTTTGTTTTTATGTGTTGTTATTGTCTTACACATATTTTAGTAGTAGTATTGCTCTATCACCGACTGTACTTTTTATGATGGTTTACTTATTTCAGGCTTTTGGGGAATACTTAATAGGTCCAAGCAAGAACAGTGGTGCTCACAAACTGTATTATCCCAATGACTACACAGCATCTGTTTGTCGGGAAATGATGGGAAAAGCTAAAGGAAAATCATTGGAAGCAAGATATGAAGTGTTTGAGGTCAGAACTTTGACATTTACAAAGTTTTCTATTTATGCTAATTCTTTTCTATTTCTATTCTTTTAGACGTATATTTTATTGTTATATATGATTTTTCTTGTGTGTATTAGTATTCTACATTTTCAGCCCTCTTTATAAAAACACACTTCATTCCATCTAATACAGTTAATCTTTCATGTAGTGAGATGAAAAAGCACAAAAAGTTTACTTGTCTTACCAAATTCAATTCTTTCAGAAAATCCTGGAGAATTTCCACCCTGTGTTTCGACATTTCTTCTTTGAGAACTACCCATCACCACATGAGTGGTATAAGCGCCGCTTGGCATATACACGGTCAGTTGCCACTAACTCCATGGTGGGCTATGTACTGGGTCTGGGTGACAGGCACGTGGAGAACATCCTGCTGGACAAGTCCACTGCTGAGTTGATCCACATTGACCTTGGCATTGCATTTGAACTGGGCAAGATCCTTCCCACGCCTGAGACTGTTCCCTTCAGGCTCACACAAGTAAGGCTTTGCTTTTTAGTGTATTTGTGTGTTTACTGATTTATTAGATAATTTGATATTGTGTATAAATGTAATGTTTGTGAACAAGCTGCTTATTTTTCTGGAAAATCAAGAAATTTGCTGATTTTTCTTCTTGTCTCCATTATATTATTTGTTTGAATTTTGTTTTGAAGGATTTAGAAGATCCCTTAATCTCTTCATTCCCAGGATGTGCGGGATGGCCTTGGGGTAATGGGGGTAGAAGGACCCCTGCGTCGCTGCTGTGAGGCGACACTCAGTGTTTTGAGAAACTCAGGCGAGGTGCTTGTAACAGTTGTAGAGGTCTTACGTCATGACCCCCTGCACCAGTGGACACTGTCTCCCCACCAAATCGCACGCTTGCAGGAGAACGATGATGAGGATCAGGAACTTGGTGAGTTGGTGGTAGTAACTTGGTACTAAGAATGTTAATTTACTTTGGTGTGTACTTGTATGTGGGTAGCAGTTATATCCATGTTCATATATCTTGAGACAGGCTAAGAATGGAAGTGATTGAAATTTAACCCTTTGTCCAAAGGTGCTTCATGCCATACTGGACTACATGCCAAGCACATGGTACAGTCAGCCACTTGTGTGAAAAATTAATTAAGGAACCACAGGAAACACATAATATCCCATTCTATGATTTTGGCAACAGATTGTACAGTTTTCCAGGCAGCAAGGCTGAAAAGTTACTTCATGCCTTCGTTTGAGGAGCTGTAACTTTGTTATTGCTCCCAGTTGGCATGTACTTATGTGCCATGGGTGTTGTGCACAGAGTAGCAGGTGGCATCTTATCATGACCATTCCCAAACTGGTGGCTAATCGTACCAGCTTCATTTCTATGGTAAAGCTTTTAGGTGATAATATTCTAACATGAAGGTAAACCTTTTTTTTAAATTAATTTTTATTTTATTTTATTATTTTTTATTATTATTTTTTTTTTTGATATATCAAAATAAAAGCTTTCAGATGCTGAATGTCGCTCGCAAACTACCGAATGAGCCAGGCACAAACAGGAAACTTTCGATACACACCAACAACCCCACGCTCATGTTGGCTTCCCAAACTTTTTTACCCAGGGTTATTGGGTTAATGGCCAAATAGGTGGTGGGCATACACTACTTAGAGTAGGCACAAAGTTCTTGGAGGATGATTAGACTCAGTGGGGCTTAGGAAGGGGTTCTTGCATTATTTCCACTAGTAAATGTGTGTGTGTGAAATGTACCATCCATGAGCCATGGCTGGATGAGTGCTGACTCCAGAGAGGACACTATTTTCATACTCAGGATCATATTCCTGCCCCATGTGGCTAGCAGTGCAGATTATGTTACAGAAAATGGAATAATAAAAAGAAAAAATGATAATTGCACAAATAACTAATGTTATTTATTATTATTGTTATTGCACAGAGTTGTAGACTACCTAGAGAGTTGATGCAAGGAAAACAGTCTATTACCATCTTGATACAGCATATCAAGTAATGAATTTAGACTTTGGAAAAAAAAATAGTGCAGAAAGAGAGAATAAAATTGGAAGGGGGAGGCAAGGAGTCTTGACACCCGAAATGAATGATCATGTGGGTTGAGCTTACAAGCCACATACCCAAGATAGTTAAATAAGGATAAGGATAATGCCCAGATTTTGGGCCACACATGGATAGCAAGGCATCTGGCTCATGAGTTATCCCCCCAAGATAATTTGTTTTCTAGGTTTAACTGTTTCAAAGAACACATGTTGACTAACATCAAGATGAGGCATCACTGCATTGTTCTCCAAGAGGAGATGAGGAAGCAAGGAAGGGAATTTCAGTTTGTTTAGATGACTCAGTGTTGACTAGTTTTGCTGCTCTTTTTCCATCAATGTTTTCTGCAGTGTTGAAGTTCAAGAACGGAGAAAGTAAGGATTTCTAGTTCAGCCTGGTTACTAGTTTACTGCTTTCCAAGGGATGGAGATGGGGGGGAAGTGGGCAATAGGATACATAATGAATTAGGTCTACATCCATGTGTAGCTGAAACTTATCTTTTATATGTATAATATAATGATATGAATTATTTATTATAATTTATTACTATAATTAGAACACAGAAGCTTATATAGTATACTTCACATGTTGTTGCCAGAGATGGCATGTGCTAACATGCCATGCCCAGTGCAAGGCTAGTTATTACACAATAAACCAATTATTACTTGGTGGCTAAACTCTTTTGGAGCCATGTATGTGTATTAAACAAAATTGATACTACAGTGAACACCATGCAATTTTCTCAAAACCAAAGAATTTGCAAATCAAAATTCCTATACTCAAAAAGTTACAAACCAATTTCAAATTAGTTTATCAGCATTAAATAGAATACTGAAAACAGAACACTGAAAACAGAACATCCTGTGTTCAGGTTGTTTTATATGAATATGATTAATTTTAGCCCATTCACGACAAGTGAGATTGCTTCTCATGGCGAGACCAGCTCATCATGTCATATAGAAGCTGCTGGAAGATTTACACTAAACAGGTGTTTGCTTGCTTTTATAGGGCTTTGGTGTAGAGCGTGGGATAAATTTTTATTTCCCGCACTTCTATTTTTTTCCATGACGAGCTGACTCTGACTGCCTCCCTGTGTATGATACTTGCAAATAATTAGAAAACTTAATTAAAGTATTACAAAGATTTAAAAATCACAAAAATCCAAAATGTCACCCTACTTGCATTTCTTGACCACAAAATGTGAATGAAACCATAATCTTTGTACCTACACAAGTTAAAATAACATAACATTGTTTTTGATAGCATGCAGGCAGTTCAGAGTTTTGATAGAGAAAAGAATATAAACAGCAAAGAAACTAAGTACTTCTTAAATAAAACAAAACCTGTATTCTGTCTAAGCACAGCTTGATTAGTAAAAAAACTAGCATTTTCACTGATCATCCCTCTTAACCCAGTAGTGCTGAAAATGGTTGTAGCCCATTTGCCCTGTATTAGGTGGACAGACATAGGATGACATACAAACAACTTATAGAACTTTTAGTTTGCCCCCCCCCCCCCCCCCCCCCCCCACCCACCTATGTACCAGGAATAACTGGGTCCTAGTGGCACCATAGAGGCTCAAACTTCAAAAATCTTGATCATTATCTACCTTAGCCCACAGTCCTTGGTTTTTGACAATTCTGCTTATTGGATTATTGAAAGTCTAGAATTAAGCAGAATGTTAATGAGAGGATAAGAATAGCAAAAGAAAAAAAAAGTGGACATGTTTTAAAGGTAAGAGTGTTAAGGGTTTTGATATCTTGGTCTTTTATGATGCAAATTTCCTCTTAACCATCGGTCGTGGATGTGCATCATATGATGCGCAAAGGAGGGAAAGAAGCAGCACCACAGCGCACACTCTCCTGCGCAGTCGCATACACTGCCTGAGTGTAAGATAAATATTGCTGTGGGATTATGCACCATATTGCAAAATACCACTGCCAATGGGTTAAAGTTCACACATTATTGTTCCATGTAAATATAAAGCCAGAAAAGATAAATATTTTCATCTCCTACATATACATATCTTCAGAGAAGATACAGTTCTTTGCAACCTATTTAACAGTCTCTTCTTTTTCTGCTTTAACCTCTAGGATGTACCAGTTCAGCGTCAATGGCAGATCGAGTGGTGCTCAGAGTGCAGCAGAAATTAGCTGGAGTAGAGGACGGCTTTGCACGCTCTGTCCCAGAACAAGTGACATTTCTTATACAGCAAGCGACAGATCTTTCAAACTTGTCAAGGCTGTTCCAAGGATGGCAGCCCTATTTATGATGGTCTTTACCATGGATGTTGAAGTAATATTGGTGTGATTTATGAAGGTGATGAAAATTTTACCCGGTCTTTATTTTGTGATGTTTTGATGCATGATGAAAGGTAAGAAAACATCAAAATTACTATACACTGAATTTCACATGAGTTATATAAATCTCAGTTTTACATTATTATCATTGTATTACTTTATATCTATATTATTAAATTCAAGAGTAATAGAGATCTGTGATACTTCCCAAGGTGAAAAGATACAAATAGTTTCTAATTATTCTAGAATAATCTCATGTAAGTTAATTATTAACTTAGCACCTTTTTTAAAATGTGAATTGTGAAAGGTTAGCTAAAGATTTTATCCCTCACAAATGGGTCCTGTTACGCCTTCACCCAGCATCCACCTGTCCTCACTATCCACATGTATCCTCATATATGCAGTGTCAATAAATGATAAATACATGTCTTTTTTTGTCTCTTTATCATTACTTACAGTATCTGGAAATTGGAACATGTTCTCATAACTCTGAATGCATCAAATATATTGCTTGTCTGTAGGCACTACACCAGTGCCTCTTGCCCATCCATAAGGGATTAAATATCTTTGGTTAATGAGTTTATTATCCATAAATGAAAGAACATATTCCTTGTCTAATCGTATTCATCACTTCCTGATTTCCGACCACTGAATACAATATTCTCTTGCCAAATGTAGGTGGCTAGATTCCACCAGCCTATTTACCAATGAATTCTTAGCTCCTGCATATCACTCTTGTCTGTACCTGCTTCCTGGAGATGATACCCTAGTGCTACTGCAAAACAACAACACACTGCAGCTAGAGTAGAAAAAGTGTAGGATTGTTCCAGTGTCAACTCATGAGTTTTGTGTCATCAAGGTACAGATCCATGGCCATTTGTCACTCACTCACTCTCTCTCTCTCTCACTCTCTATTGTTCTATGTCTCTCTCGTCTCTCTCCTCTCTCTCTCTCTCTCTTCTCTCTCTCCTCTCTCTCTCTTCCTCTCTCTCTCTCTCTTCTCTCTCTCTCTCTTTCTTCTCCTCTCTCTCTCTCTCCATCTCTGCTCTCTCTCTCTCTCTCTCTCCTCTCTCTCTCTCTCTCTCTCTCTCTCTCTCTCTCTCTTCTCTCTCTCTCTCTCTCTCTCTCTTCTCTCTCTCTCTCTCTCTCTCTTTTCTTTCGCTCCTCCCTCTCACTCTTCTCTCTCCTCCCTCTCTCCTCTCTCTCTCTCTCTCTCTCTTCTCTCTCTCTCTTCTTCTCTCCTCTATCTCTTTCTCTCTCTTCTTCTCTTTTCTCTCTCTCTCCTCCCTCTCTCTCTCTCACTCTCTCTTGTCACCTCACTCTCTCACTCTCTCAACCTCTCTCTCTCTCTCCTCTCTCTCGTCTCTCTCTCTCCTCTCCTCTCCTCTCTCTCTCTCGCTCTCTCTCTCTCTCTCTCTCTCTCTCCTCTCTCTCTCTCACTCTCACTCTTCAACTCAACTCTCTCTCCTCTCTCTCTCTCTCTCCTCTCTCTCTCTCTCTCTCTCTCTCTCTCTTCTCCTTCTCTCTCTCTCTCTCTCTCTCTTGTCTCTCTCTCACTCTCTCTCTCTCTTCTCTCTCTCTCTCCTCTCTCTCTCTTCTTGTCTCTACCTCTTCTCTCCTCTCTCTCTCTCTTCTCTCTCTGTCTCACTTTCTCTCTCTCTCTCTCTCTCTCTCTCTCTCTCTTTCTCTCCCTCGTCTCACTCTCCTTCTCTCTCGCTCTCTCTCTCTCCCTCCCTCTCTCCACTCTCTCTCTCCTCCTCTCTCTCTCTCTCTCTCTCTCTTCTCTCTCTTCCTCTCTCTCTCTCTCTCTCTCTCTCCTCTCTCTCTCTCTCTCTCTCTCTCTCTCTCTCTCTCTCTCTCTCTCTCTCTCATCTCTCTCCTCTCCTCTCTCTCTCTCTCTCCCTCTCTCTCTCTCTCTCTCTCCTGCTCTCTCTCTCTCTCTCTCTCTCACTCTGTGTCTGTCTAACTCTCTTGTGCTCTGTCTCTCTCTCTCTTGTGGTCTCCCTCTCTCTCTCTCTCTCGTGCTCTCTCTTCTGTCTCTCTCTCTCTCTCTTCTTTCTCTGTCTCTGTCTGTCTCTCTCTCGTGCTCTCTTTCTGTCTCTCTCTCTTTCTTTTCTCCTGTCTCTGTCTGTCTCTCTCTCTCTCTCTTGTGGTCTCCCTCCCTCCCCCTCTCTCACTCTCTTTTTTCTCTCTCTCTCTCTCTCTCAAATAATCAAAGAAGAGCCATGTGGCAAACATACAAAGTCATTACTGGTCATGAAAAGAGAAATGGTTCACCCCTCAGGTGTAGATATCTAAATGGTAAAACTGTGCCCATGGCTCCCTCAGGCAGTTCAGGACTAAATCCAAAGCCAGTATTTTCTCCTTTCAACATGGCTTTCATATTTTAGGAAGTGAAAAGTGATTAGAAAAGAGAAAGAAGAGGAAGGGGAGAAGGGAAAAGATCATGCAAAACTGATTGAGCTGAGGAATGAGGCCCAAGGTAGGGAAGGTCCCCAACATTGGAGCCTAGTGTTGGGAAACAATAAAAAATCAAGTACTTCCATATAAAACCACTTTTATTAAGCAACCCAAATTTTGTTGAGATTTTACTTTCAAATTGTTTGAATTTTACATACATTAAACTTTATAAAGAAAATAAGACTAAGTACAAATTTTCATTGGAACCAACATAAGAATAAAGGAATGTCTACAACAAAGTTAAGCAAGAAGCAGCAGAGTAACCATGGATTACATCCTAATTATTATATTAAACAGTATTCTAAAAAATAATCTTAAACCAAAGCAACAGCATATGCAAATAAAATCTGGTACCACTGCTAACCATTAGTGTGTCGATGATAACCATAAAGAAAGGGAGGAAGGGAGAAGTCCATTTGTGCTCTTCTAGTCTCCACAACTTTTAACGTCATACTTCTCAATCACACTTAGAATTTGGTTATCACTTCTCTTATGCGAATTCATTATATGTAATAAAAAATAACCATAATATTTGAAGATGACTTCTGAAGTACTTTTCTCTTTAGTGTAAATTTCCTAGCTCATTTTCACAATGAATTTCTGAGCACAATGAACATATAAAATCTGTTTGTTTTTATTATGAGAGTAAATTTCATTATATACAAATGATATGCATATGTAAATGTACTGAAGGAAAGAGAAGAAGGAATAGAGAGATTTAAAAATAATAATCATAAAAAGAAAAAAGACAGAATACCATGTGTGATTTTGCATGTTCATATAACTGTGTGTATATATACTGTATGTTTAGAACTTACAAAGGTACAGAACATCTTTCAAAATCATGATATTTAGCTCCTTGTAAAAGAGCAATGGCAATAATAATATGCTGTTATTATATCTGTTCCATAACACTTAAGTATTGTCAAACACTGAAATTATTATAAATCTGTTTATAACATTCCTTGAACACCTTAACATGCTTCTTTTGCTACATTACCACCAATTGCAGAGGTACTCAACTATCTTTACGAATGATTTGCAACAAACTCAGCACACGGCATTAATACTGTCAGTCAGACCTAGGTCAAAGCTAGGTATCATGGTACTGGAAGCCCCATTTTGAAATCAATCAAAACAATTCTTGTTACCAATTACTGTTGAATGGTAGTTGTGCCACACTTTATTGATGATGTGCATCAACATTTGAGCATATTAAGACATGAAATTGTTGCCAAAGATCTTCTGTTTATGAACAGTGTCTGCTTTTTGAGTATCACACAAGCATCTGCTGTTCTGGGGAATATGACATCAAACTAGGCAAAAGTCAAAATACTCCTTTCCCACCTTAAATATCATATGCAAATTTCATACATCATACTCTCATATAATAGACCTGCTGCCAATGAAACATACAATGATACACTGTAGTTTTTTCATAAATGGGTCATTACTATATGCCTGTATGAAAGAATGTATTCCTGTGTATTTATGTTCATGTATGATTATTTGTGCTTGTAAGTGTCTATACGCATGTATAAGCATGCGTTAATGCATTTGTGCATGTTCATCTGTATGTTTATGTAAAAATAATATTGATAATGACCTGGAGATAATATTGCTATCATGCATCCTTTTCTGGCAAGTTGTAACCTTCTCACCACTTCTGGACACTTTATCTATTAACTTTAAAAGAATAACACCAAAAAAGATGAAAGTTTCAGTCACAAATAGTGTGAAAAACATTCAAACTTGTAATTACATTTTTAGGACCACATATACATCATATCTTGGAAAAAAACAACTATGAAGTGTTTTAAAATCAAGAAGGATGTAATTGTTCAGAGATAAAAAAGGACACAAGTGCTTCCTACATTATGTTTTGCTAGTGATCTCCGACACATAATATACCAATACTCTATTTTGTGAGAGTGAGAGAGAAAATTAAGTTGCACACAAGAAACAGCTGAATTCCACATACCCTTAATTAGACACACTGATAATAATAATGTCTAAAAAATATACAAGACAACCTCTCCTTGGCAGATCCCAGTGATTAACTTCAATATGAAACAATAAATTTATTTCTTAGCAAGGTAGACAGCTGTTCCTCCCAGTTTACTTGTTTTTCTTAAATTTCTTCTTACTGGGTCACTTGGAATGGGAAAACTGCCAAGTCTTGAGCTTCTCATCATCACATATTCAATTACCTGCATTCACTCACTGCAGGTTATGATGAACTAACATCACGTGCTCTATTTTTCCTCTTTGTCTAATGAGCAATCTTCTTTTTTACATATATATTTCACAACTCTGACCTGAATGTCTTTAAAAAACAAAAACAAAACAAAACATGAAAAATATCATACGTACATATGTTATGCTAGGTTATTCTACGCCTCCTTTTGAGCTCTTCAGTCAGCAAGACCAAATGTGGTTCACAAATAAAATCTGGGCTCTAGATCAAAAACCTTCCCGAGGTATGATTTTGCTGAACAAACCGTAAAGCACAGTGGACTACACTGGACTCATTGGAACCACAAAATCAATGGCAAAATTAATGAGGAAATACACTTGACTTTATCTATTTCCCTGATGAACATTAATTGTAGATTTGGAATACAAGTTACAAGTGGATCTTGAGTCATACTGTGCACTTTTGTCACACTAAGTACAGCCTTTTTAAAAAATATACCCATTTAGGGATTCATCCAATAATGGTCTGCAATATGTCATTCATACATAAGCTTTTGAATCATAACTAATCCAGAATGCATAAAAACTACTAAACCCTGTCCCCTTTGTTCAGAGCTAACTTTTTTCTTTTTTTTTTCTTTTTTTTTTAAATAACCAGGCTAATAGGTAAAAGGCAACTTCATTACACTCTTTCCCACATCATTTAAACCAGCTATTCTACATGCATTTTGTCCTCGTCTTATAAACAAAACCAATTGCCCATTCAAACTGTCAACCTCGCATCTTCCAAACTGCTGGATCCATTTTACAGCCTTAACAAAGAGGGTAATACCTTCTTTTATATTTTTACATAGCTTAAGAGTCCACAGAGTGGGGCACTGCCTTCATATATATATATTTTCAATTTTTTTCACTATAACTATTATGCAGCTATGCAGCCAACACATCCTCTGTGGCTTCTGGTGAGGGGGACATGGGAGAAGAGCCCACTCTCCTGTAGGACGCCCACCGCGCATCATCCGATTCATGAGTGATGTAGCGGATGCCCACTATCCTCTCCAGCTCACGGAGGTCACACCAGCACTGGTAGTCCTGCAGCCATACATGAGCCAAGGACTTGTCCACTGTGAGGCGTTTCCTCTGTTTCACTTGTAAAAGGTTGTTGATAAGATCAATGGCTGAAAAAAGCAAAAGCAAAAATCAGTCATTAACCATCATACATGGAATCATCAACATGCACTGGTGCCATCAGTTGTCCCTTGACTCTTTAGGCAAACAGACAACATCTTTAGGCAACTGTGAGAGAGAGAGAGCGAGAGGAGAGAGAGAGGAGAGAGGAGAGCGACGAGAGAGAGATGAGGAGAGAGAGAGAGGGAGAGAGAGAGAGAAGGAGAAGGAGAGAGAGAGGAGAGGAGAGAGGAGGAGAGAAGAAGGGAGGAGGGAGAGAGAGAGGGGAGGAGAGAGAGATGGGAGGGAGAGGGAGGAGGGTGAGGGAAAGAGGGGGAGAGGGAGGAGAGGGAGGAGAGGGAGAGAGAGGGAGAGGAGGAGGAGGGGACGGAGGGAGAGGAGAGAGGGATGGGAGAGAGAGAGAGGAGAGAGGGAGGGAAGGAGAGAGAGGGAGAGGGGGGAGGAGAAGGGAGAGGAGGAGAGGGAGCGAGAGAGATGAGAGAGAGAGAGAGAGAGAGAGAGAGAGAGAGAGAGAGAGAGAGAGAGAGAGAGAGAGAGAGAGAGAGAGAGAGAGAGGGAGGGAGGGAGGCGAGGAGGGAGAGGGGAGGATGAGAGGGAGAGGGAGACGGGAGGAGGGAGGGAGGAGAGGAGGGAGGGGAGGGAGAGGGAGAGAGAGAGGAGGGAGGGAGGGAGAGGAAGAGAGAGAGAGAGGAGAGAGAAGGGAGAGAGAGAGAGAGAGAGAGAGAGAGAGAGAGAAGAGAGAGAGAGAGAGAGAGAGAGAGAGAGAGAGAGAGAGAAATCTGCTGGACAAAATCCCTTATGACATCCCAATATTTTATGAAATGTGCTCCTTTGTCTTCCCCTCTCTCTATCTTTTGTTCTTTCATTCCTCCCTTGTCTTCCTCTCTTACTCTGTCTCCTTTATCTTTCCCTCTCTCTCTCTCTTGTTTGGCTGTTCAGATAAGAGCAGCCATATATATCTTATAAACTCAAACACACATTAATATTTTGTTATGGTGAATATCATTTTGAGCATACCTCATTTCCCACATTATAGCTTGTATGCATGCATGCACATACACAATTCTAAATGCTAAGAAGCCAAAGGGACTCACCGTCTTGTGTGATTTCCTTCCAAGGGTTTGGGGGATACATGAAAGCTGCATTCTGAATTTGGTCATTAATGTCCTCGTCCTCGTTGAAGGGGAAGGTGCCCGAGAGAGAGACATATGTGATCACTCCAACAGACCACATGTCCAGGGACCTGTTGTAACCTTTGTTGCGCAGGACCTCAGGAGCTGCAAGGAGTCCAACATCAGGTTTTGGTTCCTTTTGTTTGACTTTCCTCTTTTTATGTACATAGAGGTCTACAGTTTGATTATTTTGTGCTATCTACCGTAAGGCATCTTATTTTGTAAGTCAATATGTTTCAGAAATGTAATTTTTTGGTAATTATCAGCCTAGAATTTTAATCATACAAAGTATGACATCCAATTATCATCTATAATACCACTGTGACTCTCCTTTTATTTATGCAAGAGTACAAACAAAACCAAAGCCCCACACATTAACATTCACAGACATAGATATGCTGGCATTCCATCAGATTTGGGTTAACACTGACATACCTAAATATGCTGGTGTTCCAACCACAGATCTTCTGAAGGACTTTTCTCCAATGATGCGAGCAAATCCAAAATCACACAACTTAACCTGAGGGAAGTCACTGTCTGTGGAGAGCAGAACATTTTCTGGCTTCAGATCACAGTGAACAATGTTCTTGCTGTGGAGGTGTTTCAGGGCAGCCAAAATCTGAAGAAAAACAAGAACAAAGATACATTACACATGCACTATCAGTTTTTCATTCACATTTTACTAACGGTTTGTAACAGTTCCTAAAAGCTGCAATCCATAAATCCAAACTTACAAGTATATCACAGTATATATTTATCAACACTCAATATAACCAAAATGCAGAAACCTCTAAAAAAGGTAGAAATAAAACAAAAATTTCAATCTACCTCACCTGATAGATTAGGAACTTTGTGATACGCTCGGAAAGCTTTCCCTGATCCGAAGACAAAATCATATCCAGCATGTCGCCCTTCAGCTTCTCCATCACCACGAAGATTCTTTCAGGTGTCTCAAACATACGCTCTAAGTTGACCACTCCCTGTGAACAAGGATATTAACCTCTTAAGGGGACAATCCCTAAATGGGGGGGGGGGCATATTTGGGGGATATGGGAAGTAAAATTGATAAAATATTAAAAAAAAAAAAAAAGTCTTAAGGATTTTCTTGATTTTTGGACATTTTATGTACTTTCATATTCCACACATTTTGATACTGAATTTATGGGGGTTCCTACGTGTGGGGCGGTGTCCCCTGCAAAAAGTTTTTTCATTATTTTTTTCTTGCGTCAAACAAAAAGTTGGATATTTGAAGATCATATTTTATATTTTCTCATTTATGGATCTTTACCATTTCATTACTGTAGAAACTACTATCATTTTTCTTTCAAACGCATTTTGTTAAGTAAAGATATGATCATTAGTCACCAAGTTATAGAAACAAACAAACAAATGACTCCCGTGAAAAGGGGCAAATCCAGACCCAGGACAATATGACCGTTATATAAAATCAGTTGTTTCGTATTTTATAACTCTTTTATTACTGTATTCTTTTGTAAACATTCGTTTACATGTATACACGCATGTAAATTATTGTAAAGGTATATGTTTGTGCACATGTATATGCATATATGCGAATATACCCATTAGATCCATGATTATTTATTTAATTTATTTATTTTCTTTTTATACCAGTCAACTCTTCTTCCACATCGTCTAACCACGTGATTTCGCCTCAAAACAAACGATAAACGTTTAGTCACGAGTGGAGTACTTGTTATGGAGGGACAATAAATTGTTTCTTGTTTGTTAGAAATAGCCATTCAGAAAACGTTGATATATCAAAAACATTTTGAAATAAAAATCCTATATATTTGTTTATTGTGGTTGCTTCATTTTGTGATGTAACAATAGGTATCAGATATTTGTTGGCCGATTTTGGGTTTACACGAAAAAATTATATCATACTCCTTCTTTAGATTTATTTTTTTGTAGAATGGATTTGTAATGACATAATGATGTTAATTAGTTTCAAATGAGAGCGCATATGTAAAATCATTGGAACTTTTACAGCTGGATCCCTCCGAGACAGACCTGAAGCGGGCGAGCGCCCAGCCCGTGTAAATATCTATTCGTTATGAGTTTAATTTTGGAGATACAGACTTGTAACTGCTCATGTATTATCATTGAACCCTAAACATACTTGTATGATGAATATGTCAAAATTGAATCATATCTACTATATTTTATAGGAAAGAAATTTGAAAAGTCACATAAGGATTTTTTATTTTTCTTCAATTTTCATATCATCAATCTTTCACTTTGGGATAAAACTGTTATAATAAGACACTTTCATCTTCCTGTGATCCATTTCAATAGGTAATGTCATTATACAATGCATTATTTTCACTTCTGTAACGCATGAAGGGAAACAAAATGTCAAATGTCCTATAAAATCATTAACCCATTTACGACAGGTGTCCCATATATAAGACGCCCGGAAAAATAAACATTGCCGGTCGTCCTGCCAGCGTGATGTTGGATCAGAGCTCGCACTCCAAATACCTCACGGGCCAAGACCAGCACGCAGGCAGATTCTGGGCTGGCCCCGCACACCAATTTTGTAGCCACCCAGAAAATATTATTTTTGGTCTCAAAATATACTGGTGTTAGTGGGTAAAGAGCCCTTCTCCGTTCAGTCAAACTCACCGGGTTGCTAAGATTCTGCAAGATGGCCACCTCATTCTTCAGGGCAGCTTCCTGTTTGGTGGGGAACCGAAGCTTGTCGATTACCTTGATGGCCACAGCTCTTGACGATTTGCGGTGAACACCTGCACAGAGGAAATAATATTCTAATATGTTCTATTGACTTCCAAATTATATGGAATGTTTTTGAAAACTTTAAAGAACTTTTTTTCATTAAATAATTCAAAATCACCTTTAAAAAAATTACTAATCCCTGTACTGTGGTAAAACCAAAGTAGCTCATTTCATCTACAAAAAGAATCTCCTACGTTCCCACAACAAGATACTCCTATTTTGTAATCAAGCTTTTTTTCTCCCTTCCCTGAGCATCCCTCCCTTACCTCCATACACAATGCCGAACTGTCCTGATCCCAAGACCTCATCAGGGAAGATCTGGTAGATCTGTGAAATGTCATTGCAGGTGGCCTCCTCCTTGTCCATACCCACTTGCTGTGGGTGTGTGGGAGTGCTGCTGGCCTGTGGCGTCACAGGCATCAGGGCCTTGCGAATCTCATTCTCCCAAACCTGTAGGGTAGTGGTGGGTTAAGTGGTTGAAACAGTGATAATGATAATGATGATGATGATGATTTCATTACTATTACTTAAGAGTATTAAAAGAAATAATGAAAAATGGTCACGTTATTATGAATATTATTAAAAAACGATTGGCAATACTTGTAACACTATTCATGTTAATAATACATTTTTAAAAATATCAATATTAATACCTGCAATAACATTTACTATCAAAATAACAATAAATACCAATTTCCTTATGAACAATTCTAAGTCAAAAAAAAGAAAGAAAGAAAAGAAAAGAAAGAAAGAAAAGAAAAGAAAGAAAGAATAGAAAAGAAAGAAAAAAAAAGCAATACTAATCATTAGCCCAATTATTTCTTGTGTCCTTCTTTCTATTAACAATACCCTATACCAACCTTTGCTAGGTATAGTCCAATACCACTCTCTGGGGGATTGACAACTGGTGTTCCATCCTTCTTGCCTATGGGCTCCTCTCCAACATAGTAATCGACATTAGCTGTGCGGAGCTCAAAGCAGTGTATCACTCCCCTGCTCACATCTGTTTGCAGAGGAAATGGCAAGGCTCATTACGTGGTTATAATTTTTTAACCAAAAAGTCTGAACCGCCTCAACTGAGCACATCCACAAATTACACCATCGGCCAAGTCCCCTAAACAAAGGATCAGCATTTAAAAACTGGCAAGCTGTTCCCCTGCCTCTATTCCACTGTGACTCAGTGGAATAGGAGCATCCCTCCACATATCCCAAAGCCTTCTACCTAACTGGGTCCTCTCCTATGCATCTGGGTGGCCTCTTCTCCCACCCTTAAACTCCTCCAACCCATCAAAGAACTCTACACTTATTTTCCAATTCCATGACCCAACCTCCTCTCCCATGGTCCTTCCCCAAAGACCACCTCCTCTCCCTTCACAGTCCCCTCCTAGCATGACTGAGCTATGCACTATATATGGTATATGGATATATGCTTTATTACAATGTATGCATGAGATTTCTATCCTTTAAAAACTTTTCCCTATTTCTTTACGATATATGTGGTAACTGATTTATAACTAAGTAACTATTTGAAATACCATCAAGAGAAACATCTGGTGTGTAACCTCAAGTTCTTCAAATAATAAAGATCAAATATGATCCTCATTAAAGCTGAAAGTTTGGTATCATTATTGTGTGGGATGAGGTGGAGGAGCATGGGCTACAGAACTGCAGTTCTTAGGGATTGAGAAACCATGATGTTTAAACATTCAAGGCGTGGGGAAATATATCATGGAGGTAAATAAAGAGGTTCAGGGTCTGGAAGTGCTTGTTCCAGGAAATGAATTGCTATCCCCCATTTTATACTCTCAAAATGTAGGTAATGCCTCTTTTAGATGTAACTCTTAGATAAATTCCTATTCCAATTAGCTATACCATCTACTCTTCTAAACCCACCACTTGTAATAATCGGGATCCATATCTGTACACGACTGGAATAAGCTGACAAGATAGGTTCCATGATTTTCTAATTCAAAATAATTCTAAAGATTATCTTAAAAAAAGGGAGAGAAAATAATAGGAATAAATTAACATATACAATACTGTCCACCAAACCCAAGACCCTAAAAGACCTGACCATACCTGCTGGCTGCGCCTGTTTTGCTGTTTCTATGTTGAGCACCTCAGAGAGCTGGATGTCCTTGTAGTACTTGGTGCTGGTCTCATTCTGGTACAGAGTTATGCTCTTCGTGTCTAGTCGCCAGTAGTGCCTCTTGCGCTGCGATGTGAATTGGTCTCATTTTAAATTTCTCATGCTCCCTCATCAACTCTAATGACCTAAGCTGCCTTTATATTCTTAAGATTAAAAAAAGTCTTTGTATAACCTAGACTAATCAGACATTCATCACAACACTGTCAGTCTTACAACTTTATTCACAGTATGAAGAGATTGTCATGCACAAAATAATTGAACTGGCACACTTTTACTTTCAAACCTTAACCTTTTTTTACTCGTACTTTAAAACATGCCCACTAAACTACAAGATCACACCAAAAAAAAGAAAAGAAAAAAAAAGTCTATCTAAATCATGAGAATAATCCTGCTCATTATCCCCAAGAAACTATTGCCTGTCTTACCATACTGTCTTTGTTGGTGAAATGGACCATCCAGCCCTCTTTTAGCACCTTCGACGGCCTTTTGGTGTGCTTGACCGATTGCACGATTCTCATCAGCGGAATGTTGTTACTTGATGATGGACTGTAATGAGAAATGAAAAGCACAACTTGCGAGATGCAGTCACTCTTTCCTGACCCTTCAGATAACCATACCTTAGACTAAAAAAAAGTCATGGACAGGATCTGACATTGGGAACTTTTGATTTATGCCAAACTCAAAAACTCATCTGAAATAAAGAAACAGGAAAACTCCATAAACAAAATTCAAATGACAGCTCGATTACAGTTGCAAGATTTCAACAAAGTCCCTGGCCTCACCTGTCTGGCCCTCGTCCAACCACTGGCTCATCATCTACCACATCTCCATCTGGGGGTGAGTCTGTATCACTCTCCTCATCCGCAGGAACGTCAGAACCTGTATCGCCATCCTCGCCTGAAACGCCATCTGTGTGAGACAGAGGGGAGATATTTGGTGATGAGAGAGAGAGAGAGAGAGAGAGAGAGAGAGAGAGAGAGAGAGAGAGAGAGAGAGAGAGAGAGAGAGAGAGAGAGAGAGAGAGAGAGAGAGAGAGAGAGAGAGAGAGAGAGAGAGAGAGAGAGAGAGAGAGAGAGAGAGAGAGAGAGAGAGAGAGAGAGAGAGAGAGAGAGAGATTTAAAGATTTAGTTTTAATTCCATTTGTTACAATGGATATTCTTTGCTGTGACATACTGTCTGTTTTATTTTGCCCAAATCTCCCCGTGTGCAAGGAATGGCCGGGCTTACCATTCACTGGCTGGGCATGGGATTGAACGCAGGTCTAAACCTAACCTAACCAGCACCCTTACCGCTGCGCCAGCACAGCACCAGACAGAGAGAGAGAGAGAGAGAGAGAGAGAGAGAGAGAGAGAGAGAGAGAGAGAGAGAGAGAGAGAGAGAGAGAGAGAGAGAGAGAGAGAGAGAGAGAGAGAGAGAGAGAGGAGAGAGAGAGAGAGAGAGAGAGAGAGAGAGAGAGAGAGAGAGAGAGAGAGAGAGAGAGAGAGAGAGAGAGAGAGAGAGAGAGAGAGAGAGAGAGAGAGAGAGACTGGAAGTTTTTAGTACTTGTTACTTCATATACTCTAATGGCTTTTGGACCAGCAAGGATAATAATCAGTCAACAGCCTTGCCATTGTCTTCTGTCTCCAATAGGTTTGACAGTATTTTCTTTTATGTAAATTGTAATGCATTTCTGCAGGATAACTACTGCTCTCAACAGCCTGATCAGTCTTCTCTC
>NW_020869148.1:493174-495674 GCF_003789085.1 Penaeus vannamei
CAAAACTATTAGCACTGCACTGGTATGACCTAAGCAACAGCAGCAATAAACATAATAGCAGTAGGAGGAGGGGTAATACTAGTAATATTACAATAGCAACATTAGGAGTAGTAGTAGTAATAGTAATAGGAGTAGCCAATAGTGAAGATAAATCATCACCACTTTAATTCTCAAGAAGTGATGTGCATAAACTTCAAGGGCAGAGGTCCAGTAGAAAAAATGCAACCTGCCCTGACTAAAGGGCACTTTTCATTCCCAAACTTTGCCTGCAAAGGCACTTTTAATGTGAAGGTCACCCCAACCACTGTGCACGACCCTGATCTCAAGCTAAAAGCTATATCAATAGTAGCAGCAGTAGTAGTAGTAGTAGTAGATATGGTAATATCATCATAATACTACAATAGCATTAGCAGCAACAGTAGACTAGAAGTAACATCAGTATCACAGTTGTAGTAGTTATAACACAAAAAGCAAAAGTAGCAGTAATGATAAGAATAACAATTCTTGACTTATTTTTCAAGATATCTATATACTGTAGTTGAATGCTGTTCCTAAAACAAAATAATCTTACTGATATTTTCATCAAATATAATAATACTGACATGACTACTACTACTACTACTACTATTATTTTCTGCAAAAGAAATCTAAATAATCTGCAAAGGCATGTTGTCAAATGATGGCATGAATTTGCTTTTCTTGACCAATATCAGTTACACTAAAAGCAATAACTATTTCCATATCCAAAAGATATGCAATATGAATTATAATAATGACAAAAATAACAATAGTAATAATAACAGGAAAAGTAATAATCTCAACAGTGATGATGATGATATCATAATACCAATAATACTACAACTACTACCACTACTGATGATAATAGTAATAATAGTAATAGTAATAATAATAATAATGATAATAATAATAGTAATAACAATAACAATAATAATAACAACAACAACAATAATAATAATAACAACAATAATAACAACAACAACAACAAAGATAATAATAATAATAATAATAATAATAATAATAATAATAATAATAACAACAATAACAATAATAACACAAAAAAGAAGAAAAAAACATCATATTCAACATTATCATCATACCAATAATAATGAAGATAAATATAATAACAATATTAACCTATATAAACAATAATCTATATCAAAAAATTTGCTTGTGTTTCATACATCTAATTGTTTGCACATTATGCCTACATGTTGCTCCTATTCTAACACTCCAAGTGTCTACGGAACTGAGGACGCATCATTTTGATGTAAAGACGGGGTAATATATATCAAAGAATGACATACACACAACAATGACAATGAAAAATAACAATAATAACCATAATAAAAAATAAATTAATAAAAAATGAAATAGTAATAATTCAAATAATAATAATAATAATATTATTATTATCAATCATCATCATTATCATTATAGTGATCATTACTGTAATAATAATAATAATAATAATAATAATAATAATAAAAAATAATAATAAAAAAACAACAATAATAACAATAACAATAACAATAACAATAACAATAACAAAACAATATAATAATAACAATAACAATAATAATAACAAATCAAAAACAATAATAATAACAAATTAAAAACAATAACAATAATAATGTTAATAAAATTGATTTCAACAATCATATTAACAATAACAATAATAATAAAGATACTGCTACTACTACTACTACTACTACTACTAACTAATAAATAATAATAATAATAATAATTCATAATGATGAGAATAATCAAAAGATAGAATTAGCAATGAATAAATTTTACCAAAAATTGTGCAATTCATCCACAATACCGATTGGAAATATTAAAATGGTTAAAATTCCATGTAAGTACCTCCAACATCAAAATCAAAGTACAGTTTCTATGTACTTAGAAATTTATATGTATATAAAATATGCGGACAAAGGTATGCATACACATAATTAAATTTTCATTTCTAATTCCCTCCTATTTCACAATCTAAGATTACCTGCCCACAGTTGTCCCTCATCTTAGCATTAGCAATCACAGATCCAATTAATGGAGGGTATTTGCCAAATCATATCTAAAAGCATATGGGAAAAAAATGATGTAATAATATAAAAAGAAAACAATCAAAATTAAACAAACTATGAAACTACTTAACAAAAATTATATAATAAACAAATAAAAGTATAATGCATTAAAAATTATGAACAAATGGAAAGGGGACCACTAACAATTTCAATGTGACAGATGAACGAGACTCGCATTCTTTCACTCTTGCATTTAGAAAATCCAAAATCAATTCTTTTTGATTTGAAAAATTGCAGACTTATCGTTATTGATTTTTGCATCCTGAATTTCCCATTCAAAGAACTATTCTTTTTATTGTTGACTGGCCTCAATTGATCCTTCTCTTTCTTTGCTTTCTTATTTTACCAAATTTTCAAAAGATGTACTTTAAAACAAAGACGAAATCATGAAC
>NW_020869148.1:505674-508174 GCF_003789085.1 Penaeus vannamei
AGCCTGCGGGAAGGGACGGATGAGGGCCGGTGGCCCGAGTGAGAGAGTTGAGAGAGAGAGAGAGATGAGAGAGAGAGAGAGAGAGAGGAGAGAGAGATGAGAGAGAGAGAAGAGAGAGAGAGAGAGAAGAGAGAGAGAGAGAGAGAGAGAGAGAGAGAGAGAGAGAGAGAGAGAGAGAGAGAGAGAGAGAGAGAGAGAGAGAAGAGAGAGAGGAGAAGAGAGAGAGAGAGAGAAGAGAGAGAGAGAAGAGAGAGAGAAGAGAGAGAGAGAGAGAAGAGAGAGAGAGAAGAGAATGAGAGAGAGAGAGAGAGAGAGAGAGAGAGAGAGAGAGAAGAGAGAGAGAGAAGAGAGAGAGAGAGAGAGAGAGAGAGAGAAGAGAAGAGAGAGAGAATGAGAGGAGAGAGAGAGAGAGGGAGAGAGAGAGAGAGAGAGAGAGAGAGAGAGAGAGAGAGAGAGAGAGAGAGAGAGAGAGAGAGAGAGAGAGAGAGAGAATGAGAGAGAGAAAATGAGAGAGAGATTGAGAGAGAGAAAATGAGAAAGTGAGAGAGAAAATGAGAAGTGAGAGAGAGAGAGAGAGAGAGAGAGAGAGAGAGAGAGAGAGAGAGAGAGAAGAGAGAGAGAGAGAGAGAGAAATGAGAGAGAGAGAAAATGAGAGAAAATGAGAAAGTGAGAGAGAGAAAATGAGAAAGTGAGAGAGAGAAAATGAGAGAAAGAGAGAGAAAATGAGAGAGAGAGAGAAGAGAGAGAGAGAGAGAGAGAGAGAGAGAGAGAGAAGAGAGAGAGAGAGAGAGAGAGAGAGAGAGAGAGAGAGAGAGAGAGAGAATGAGAGAGAATGAGAGAGAGAATGAGAGAGAATGAGAGAGAGAAGAGAGAATGAGAGAGAGAAGAGAGAGAGAGAGAGAGAGAGAGAGAGAGAGAGAGAGAGAGAGAGAGAGAGAGAGAGAGAGAGAGAGAGAGAGAGAGAGAGAGAGAGAGAGAGAGAGAGAAGAGCAGAGATAGAGAAATCAAATTTGTGACACGACATATTCTCATTAAATGTCATTATTATTCTCAAAAATCCCCAAAATCATGATCACCAACACAAAAGGAACAGCTGATCCTTATATTAGGATATCAATCTCAACACACTAATTGCTCTAAAGTACTAAAATCTACCACATTAAAAAATTATACCCTATCAGACTCTGTTTACTCGAGGCTTGACAATCACCTCCACAGATTCGATTCAAAACCTGGCCACAGGCCCAAGCCTCACAGGCAACCACACTCAAATCTTGTCACAATCTGCCAGCAACTGAGAAACCTTAAACCCCGGCAATTATGCAACATCTGCCTATGACTGAGATTGCCATAGTAATAATAATAATAATAATAATAATTATTATTATTATTATTATTACCTTATCATTATCATTACTATTATTATTATCATTATTATCATTATTATTATTATTATCATTTATTATTTATTTAATATTATCATTATCAATATTGGCATTTTCATCATTATTATTATCATTTTGAGTATTGTCCTCCTGTGCGGATACGTGCTGCAATCACACTCAAGATTGATTGGTCCTTCTTTAAATTCCATTCAATTTCTCCTGTCTGACTTGGATTTGGACATACGCCTTCTTAGGGAAACCGGGGCTCTTACAGTATTATACAAGATTGTAACCGGGAATTCCCATCATCTCTAAGTTTCTACCTGATTATCATCGAGTTCCTAGAAGTTCTAAAACCCTCACTTCAATTATATCTGATGCAAGTCAAGCGTCTACATCTCAGTTTTCTTTTCTTTTTCTCTTTTATTGCTATTTTTAGGCTCTGGAATAAATTACTCTCAGAGATTGTAACGTCCCCGACTCTTGATAAGTTTACGAGTTCAGCTCATAAATATCTACTACGTAAACCTCTGATGATTTTGTGTCTTCTTTTTCTTTCTCGAGTCTGTTTGACCTCCACTGACACCTTCGCTGGTATAATTCTCATTTCTTTTCAGCGTAGCTCTTTATATGGCTTAACGTAATAATAAATAAAAAAACAGCAATAACAACAACAATAATACCAATAACAACACCAGCAAAAGTGGCAAAAACAACAAAATCATTACCCCCCAGACCCCCCCCCCCCCCGCAGCGCAGGACTCACCTTCGCACTTGAGGCCCTGGCGCACCAGGCCCCACAGCATCTCCCCGCAGAAGTCGCAGAAGGTGGGCGTCTTGTAGGAGTGGACGTAGAGCATGTGAGGCCGGATCTGCACCTCGTCTGAAGGGTTGTGAGCTGAAAAGAGAGAGAGACGGTTAGCTGGACAGTCTGGAAGGTCAGCACATTGCTTAACAGTAAATTATATTAGTATTTTCTCTGATTAACAAAAAAAAAATACTTCAGTGTACCGAGTTTTTTCCAAATGGATTGTTTAAAAAGCTTCCACGATATCAATAACCACTTCACGATAATCTACTTTAAACGAACCTTTTATACAAGAACTACAACTCCT
>NW_020869148.1:523174-525674 GCF_003789085.1 Penaeus vannamei
GAATGTTGTCATAACATAATAGGTGGAGGAAAGGAAATAAGACCACCAGGAAAACGCGACAACGGAACAGGCGTCTCTGAAAATAGAGAGGAAAGGGAAAGAGAAAGAGTTAGAGAGAGAGAGAGGAGAGAGAGAGGAGAGAGGAGAGAGAGAGAGGGAGAGAGAGAGAAGAGAGGGAGAGAGAGAGAGAGAGAGGGAGAGAGAGAGAGAGAGAGGGAGAGAGGGAGAGAGAGAGGGAGAGAGGGAGAGAGGGAGAGAGAGAGAGAGAGAGAGAGAGAGAGAGAGAGAGAGAGAGAGAGAGAGAGAGAGAGAGAGAGAGAGAGAGAGAGAGAGAGAGAGAGAGAGAGAGAGAGAGAGAGTTCAAATTCAATAGTCACAATTGTTTTTAAATAGTAAAATAGATGACGCATAAACAATACCAGGTTCATCGGTTGGGAGATAAAACAGATTGCTAACATTATTATAAATTGGAGTACATTGTTTGGATTTGCATTGAAATTCCTGATGTCACTGGCGATTAAAAAAAAAATTGCTCCCTTTAATTTCGTCTAGAAAAGTATTCAGGTTGGAACTGTTGTTAAAATGTAGATGGTTCCAGATCTTGGGTCTCTCGCCTTGGCCGCTTCCGTACATGATCTTTGGGCGGCCTTTTTACCTGTCTTCTTTTTTATTTTTATTTTTATTTTGAATTTTCTTAGTCTAACATTCATTTTGTTACCTCATGTTTGTAGAGGCGTTCGTCAGTGAGGATGGCCAGCCTGTTTGAATTTATGAAAGAGTACACAAGGCACATACTGACATTTTTGTTGAACTTTTAATCACTTTCGTTTGTTTATAAGGGGTTGTGTGGTCACTTTTATATTGCCTATTGCTACTCTTGCGGCTAAGTTTCGTTGAGTTGGATTGGTTGAGCTCCATACATTGGAACAGTATTCTATTATACTGAGAGCAAGGGTTTGTACGAGAGAGAGAGAGAGAGAGAGAGAGAGAGAGAGAGAGAGGAGAGAGAGAGAGAGAGAAGAGAGAGAGAGAGAGAGAGAGAGAGAGAGAGAGAGAGGGGGAGGGAAGGAGAGGGAGGGAGGGGAGGAGGGGAGGGAGGGAGGAGAGGGAGAAGGGGAGAAGGGAGAGGGGAGAGGGAGAGGGAGAGGGAGAGGGAGAGGGGAGAGGAGAGGAGAGAGAGAGAGAGAGAGAGAGAGAGAGAGAGAGAGAGAAGAGAGAGGAGAGAGAGAGGAGAGAGGAGAGATAATAATAATAATAATTTTTACATCCAATTTACATTGACTTCCATTACATTAGTGCTTGCAATATGATTTTACAAAAGATATTCTGTAGACACAATACACGATTTTATGACGGCATAAACCCATATAAGGTAATACCAAAAAAGTCAAACTATTGCACTGGTGTTGCCTTTAAAGCATTACAAAGCATTACTTATAACAAGACGTGCTGCCCCTAATATGGCTACTAGCGCATCACAGCTTTAATCTGTCTTTAAAAGCAGAAATGGAGCATGCATCCCTAACCTGCGGTGGAATTTGATTCCAGCTTAATGGGCCTCTCACCGTCAGCATTTCCATTCCAGCCTTAGTTGGTGAAACAAACCGCTATTTTGTCTCGTAGTTCGTCACCGGTAAATGTTAAATGACCAGTCGGGTAATTGATGCCTGAAGATCTCAAAAATTAAACTGCCTAAGTTATATAACCATTTGCCGTCTGTTCAAGCATCCTAGCTGTTTAAAAGCTGGGCATGTATTATGTCTTCGGAGGCCCCTGCTGGCGACTCTGGCTGCGAAACTTGGGAGTTGCAGAACGCTTTCTATGGGAGATTTATTTGTGAACCCCGAACTCTTGAACAACCGTGAATTATTCTCGGTGCTAAGGACTGACTCGTGCGTGAGTTTCAGAGCAGTTTCCTATTCTATGGAAACAAATAAGTCATTTCATCACTTTTCATCTAGGCCTTTATATATGCAAATAAATATTATCTCCCCACCCCTTCTTTAAAGATTGTGCCAAGTATAATACGACTTAAATTAAATTTCATAACAATAACATCCTATAAATACGAACACAGTGTTATGAACCAGTAAGTATAAACCGATCAATCTTTTGGAGGCATAATTTTACAGTTCACACAAGGTTCTCTGTTCTTTCGACTAATTCCGGGATACATCCACAGTATTTCCAGAGGAAAGTAACTGAGCGCCATCTGCATACTGCCCTTCAAAGCAGCCTGGTAAACGCTGGTAAAGCATTCACCTCAACAGGGAAGAGAATTGGGCCTGAGGAACACCCAACGAGGGAAACATGGGAGGGATTTTCCGTGAGGCAGTGTTTTCCGTAAGTTAGGAAATATGTTGATTACAATAGAAGTATTTACAATAATCATAAAACAAAACAATTACTGGCAGTGAATCTCTTATGAATCGAGGTGGAACCCCATCAGAACCATAGGAATTCGTTTGTTATATCCTTTAAAGCTAAAATAACAGTACTT
>NW_020869148.1:528174-535648 GCF_003789085.1 Penaeus vannamei
TGACATATAGGTACACAGATATACAGGCGCGCACACGCATGCACACACGCACGCACGTACATATACCCGCACACGCGCACATAAATATATACCCAAACACACACACACCGACGTTGCTGCTGCTCTTGCACCCATAAAGACGCCAAAAACTCAAATGCCTCGCAGCGCGCACGCCGCACTCGAATCCCGCCGCAGACACGCTCGGGCCGCTTGGCATTTGGGCGGCCCGATAAGGCGTGCGGCAAGGGGGGGAGGGGGACACGCTCTCTTGCAAGCTCTGATTTGCAGCGGAACCACACGCCGGCAGCGACGCCGACGCCAGTGAGCGCCATCGGCTGTGACGACGTCAGGAGCGCGAGTGAACGAGACGCACACACCCACTAACACACACGCATAAATACTCACATACATAAACAAACAAACACGCCTCCAGACATACCTAAACATAAAAAAAACATATAAAAACAAGCACATACAATATACATATGCATATACAATTTCACACACACACACAGCTCGAGCCCAAGGTCTAAAGAAGCATATAGGCCTCGGCTCAGACAAGGTCAGTTCCTTCCTGGCCGCCGCCGCCGCCGCCGCCGCCGCCGCCCGCCGCCCGCCCGCCCGCCCGCGACCCATTTCGAAGTTATGGGATTTAATCTTGTCGCCGCTCACCTCCCCCATCTCCTCATCTCTCCTCTTGCCTTCTCCCTACTCCTCTTCATTCCTTCCTTGCCTTTCGCCTTCCTTCTCACTCTTTATTTTCTCTTTCTCTCCTATTCGCCATCTTTCTCTTCCTTCCTTTCCGTCAAACTCTTTCCTCCCCTTCTCGCTCTACCTCTTCCTTTCTTTTCCCTCCCTTCTTATGTTCTCCATTCTTATATTCTACATTTTCCTCTTTCAATTTCTCTCCTTCTTTCTCCCCCTTTTCCGTTTCCTCCTTCCCTTCTTCCTGTTTTACTCCTTCCTTCTTTCTCCCTCTTTTTCTTCTTTTCCCTTTCCCTTCACTCTTACTCGCAACTCCTTCCTTCCATTCACCAACTTTTTTCGCTTCTTCCTTCGTTTAACGTCAACTTTCTTCCTCCTTTTCCTCCTTCCCTCCTTGCTCTGTCTCTCTTCTCTTCCTCCTTCCTTTCCCTCTCCTTACCATCGGCAGTATCAGTGTTGGCGCTGTGAACATACCACACCTCCATTAATTATCACTATCGGTATCATTACAAGGAGAAAGTGAGAGAGGGGAGAGCCAGAGAAAGGGAGGGGACAAGAGAGGGAGAGAGAGAGGGATAAAGAAAGAGGAGGAGGGAGAGAGAGGGAGGGATGGGGAGAGGGAGAAAGAGGGGGAGAGAAGGAAAGGGAGAGGGAGGGAGAGAAAGAGAGAGGGGAGGGAGGGAAAAGAGAGGGAGGCAGAGATAGGGAGGAAGGAAAAGAGAGAGGGAGGGAGAGAAGGAAGAGAGAGGGAGGAGAGAGGGAAAAAAGAGTGGGAGGGAGGGAAGGGAAAAGAGAGAGAGAGAGGGAGGAAGAGGAAGAGGGAGAGGGAGAGGGAGAGGGAGAGAGAGAGAGAGAGAGAGAGAGAGAGAGAGAGAGAGAGAGAGAGAGAGAGAGAGAGAGGAGAGAGAAGAGAGAGAGAGAGAGAGAGAGAGAGAGAGATGAGAAGAGAGAGAGAGAGAGAGAGAGAGAGATGGGGGGAGGTCCCCGGCCGAGGCCATTCCATCCGCTAGCCCCGCTCGTGGCCAAACCAATGTGTTCCCTGACACCGCTGTGTCCACAAGGGATGTTAATACGACCCAAAACGAAACCTAAACATTTCAGAGTGTTTAATCTAAATTTAATATTTGGAACAGTGGTGTAACATGAATAAGCATGTGAAATTTTGGTTTCCTCTGTCTCCAATTGAGACTGACGAAACTAATACCTGTGTTGCGGCTGCTGTCTGATCATCTCGAAAGAACTATATATAGGAATTATCATCTAGAAACATTTTCTAGGAGAGAAATAGTAAAATATCATTAGGTCTGTGTTAATCCTCGATGATCATTCTTCCTGATCCAATAGAAGAAGAATAATCAAGGGATGTTGACACCACGAAGAATTATAAGCGGAAGGAAAAAGCAAAAACAAGTCGACGCACGAGCAACAAAAAAAGGAACACTCAGCACAGCACACACTGGCAGGAAAGCACACAACGCCGTGCACACAAACAAAGGTAAGGCACCATATAACAATCAACTCTAAAAAAATGAGTAAAAGTCAACTTGGAAAATAATTTTAACAAATAAAAAAGACACACAAGGAAAAACATAACACACGCGCAAAAAGAACGAAGCAAGCGGCACGAACACACAAAAAAAAGAAAAAATCAAAATAAGAACAACAAAAATACAAAACGCTACATGCGAGCAAAGATCAATGCTTCAAAATGAGGCAAAACAAACAGATAAAAGAAAAGACTTGCAACAAAGACTAAAAAAATAAAATAAGAAAAAATGATGATTTTTCTTACTACGAAAATTAAAACCCGCGGAAAGGAATACAACGACATTAACTTAATGACAAGAACGTAAGGAATCTAATTCGTCTGCGTCTTCGTCTAAGCGTTGGCTTCGTCTAGTGTCTTCGTCTGCGAGAAGAAAGAGAAGAGTCATGCGTACTTCAGTAACTAGATCTATAACTAGCCCCGTGTCTTCTTTCTATCTGGCGAAAAAAAAATCAGACCGAAAGCGGGAGGGAATCAAGAGCGCCAGCGTGGCGCCTAATAGCAAGCGCCGGAGATGTTTCTAGGAGGAAGAGGTTTAAAATGGGCAAAATAACGCTAAAATAATAAAACTTATATCGACCAGGCCGCTGAAAAAAAGGGATTCCCAAAATATAAAAGGAGCTCGACAAGATTTCGAAAAAAAAGAAAAGGGAGGAGACTCGCGAACGTGCAGGAAAAATTCGAGTTTTTTCGTCCAAAAAGAAAACAAAAAAAAAAGAAGGAATGATACGGACTTGCAACTTTTATCCAGAGAGGTAGATTTGGAGATGATTGAACACAAGAGAGTTTTGAAAAAAGAAAAAACAGATTTTTTCGGTTAAGAGTCCGAGGAAGGGACGCAAAGAAAGAACTAAACCGGAATAAGGGTTTAAACAAAAAAAAAAAAACATCTGCGAAAACTTTTGTGAGAAAAAAATCAATCAGAAAGGATTCTTTAACTGGAGAAAAATGACAGAGATGGAGGTTTATACACACACGCGGATCATAATACAATAAATATAATAAAGAAGACTAAAAAAATATCAAATAAATCATATATATTGTAAAAAAAAAAAAAAAAAAGGAAAAAAAAGAAAAGAAGAGAAAAAAAAAGAGAGGAAAAAACATAAAAAAAGTTTACTTAATCTGGCTATTCATTCATATATCAATCCTTAATTTTCCCTCTATCCATAAATTCCTCTATTCATTTTCTTTCCTAGACTTTCCCTTTTCTATCCACTGTTTCTCTGCATTTTTCGGTTGCTATTTGCATAAACAGCAAGACCAAAATACCCTTAAAACACACTCACGAAAATGCTGAGGGTCATAGTGCTACTAGATAGGACAGAGAAGAAAGGATAGAGAAGAGAGAGAGAGACAGAGAGAGAGAGAGAGAGAGAGAGAGAGACGATGAGAGAGAGAGAGAGAGAGAGTAAGAGATAGAGATAGAGATAAGATTAGAGAGAGAGAGAGAGAGAGAGAGAGAAAGAGAGAGTTAAGTAGTTATAGTTAGTTAAGGACACAACGACCTTTCGAGAACTACCTGTGATTACCTGGGTGCTCTTTACGTCATTAGAATATAAGATGCATTCAAGATTAAGTGTCTCTCTATTAATAATGGTGGTAATAGTGAGGATAATAATGATAAAGTATGAAAAATGATAATTTCGATGATAAACGTAAGAAAAATAATATCAATGACCAACAATAACATGACACTAGGTATATAATCAAATGATAATAGTGTAATAGTAATAATTAATAAACGAAATATATTAGTGGAAATTTCCAGTGATGATAAAAAATATATGATATTGATATATGACAATATAATAATAGTGATAAAAGATAATGAAAGTATATATATTATAATATGAAAGATGATAATGATAATAATAGTAATAATAAATACTAGATACGATAGACAATATCAATACGAAATAATGTAAATACAAATAATAAATGATCGATAATTAAATGAAGAATAAAAGACAACACAAAATAACAATATAATAATAATAATCAACAGTAATTATATAGATGATTAGGTATTATTTATTAATTGTTTATTATACAATAATAATTATTGATTGATAATAAATTAATGTATAAGCAATAATAATAAATGATATATGATTTATTGTATATATAAAATAAAAAATAGATAATAAATAAGTAATAAAAATTATAATAATTAGTAATAAATAATGATAATGATAACAATGATAGATAATATAATATACAACAATAATAACAATTTGCATTATATTCTAGCTTAAACGACAACCACGCTACCTCAGAGTATATATGATTTAAACATATAATAAAATGGTAATATTAATAATTGATTATATTAATATGTAAATTAATGAATAATTACTAATTAGTAAGAAGTATGCAATGATTATAACCACAATGATAATCGAATAATATTAGTAATGATCTATTACATAACAAGTAAACTGATTAAAACTAACATAATAAATCATGATAATAATAATATAGACTTGATCACACCTTAATATGTTAACTGAATCTAACTGAGATCTAATTGATTATCGTTGTGAGTTTATATTCATTGCATTACATAGGAAAATTTGACCTTCAATTGTTTTTTTTCTTTTTAAATCGGGGCAAAGATGCTCTTGAAAAGTTGGGAGATGATCAGACTGATCTTGTTAATATTTAAACTAAAACATAATAATATTTCCTAGGTTGAAATGAAAATAATATAATATCAGTATGTACAAATCATTTATGGGATATCACACACACCAACAAGCATGACACATTCACAACCAACAACACGACACACAGACACACACATCCACACACAGAAAACGACACACACACCACAGCCAAGCACACATGATGCACACACCCACAACACACACAGGCACACACACACACACACAACATTAGACACACACAACGTACACACCAGCACACGAGCACACCCAAACACACACACACAACCTGCGCACATCGTATTAATATAAATAATTATTACAATAAGGTCAATATGTCACTCACATAACCAGATAGACAAAGGAGTACAAACCACACTATCCTTCCTAGATTAGTTTCGTGTCAGTTGAATTGCAATCTTTCCTTTAATTTCGATTACATAAGAATTAAATATAAGAAAATATTGAATATACTCATTAAGCTAATGATAATAAATTATATAGATAAATGACTAAATGACTTTATTGTTTTTTTATAATTATTGTGACGCAGATTTTTTTTTGTTTTTGTTTTTTTTTTGTTTTTCTTTCCTTTTTTTTGTTATTTTTTATCTTCCCCTCCTTACACACTACTCTGATACGGAGGGCTTTAGTGAA
Source organism: Penaeus vannamei (assembly GCF_003789085.1). Taxonomy (NCBI): domain Eukaryota; kingdom Metazoa; phylum Arthropoda; class Malacostraca; order Decapoda; family Penaeidae; genus Penaeus; species Penaeus vannamei. Next base: position 533,749 of record NW_020869148.1, read on the forward strand.
ATTTACGCTTTCAACTTGATTACTCTCGGAAATTACACAATTATGCCGAGAAGTCACATCCCCCCATACCCACACTCAAACCCCCACCCCATACTCAACCTCCCCCAACCATACCCACACCCCCCCTTTACGCAAACCAGCGCGTGGAACCTCCCACATAAGAATATTACCTCCGAGAGCGCCCGTCACCCCGCGCAGATTTACGAAACTGCAAACGTCACCGTCGGTAAATAGTGCGGAAGATAAAACGACTAATAACTATACACCCGAGCACAGTGGCCGGAAGTTACGACCAGCTTTTTGGAAGACTCGAATGTTGCTGCTTCTCCGATAGTGGTTTGTGTTGAGGGGAATTTTGTGATGGATGTTTCTAAGCTTTGATTAGATTTTTTATTTATTATTTCATTGATCAAAAGAGAATAATTGGTAGTATGTAATGTTTAGTTTAAAAGCACATACACACTGCATATATTATATACATATATATAATTAATATATATATATATATATAATATTATATTAATTAATATATATGTTATATATATGTATAATAATGTTATTATAGTATATAGATTATATGATACACGAACACACACCACACACACACCAACACACACACACACAATGGTATAGGTTGTACTACCACACATGTAGTATTGTATATGTATAGTATTGAATGTAATATGTACAACATCACAACAAGTGCTATATGTATATGTATTCCACACACACACAACACACACACCCTGTTCACACACACCTCACATAACACATCGATACTCACAAACATACATCACACATATATATATATATTATAGTATTATAAGTATATATTGTATATATATTTATAGTATAATTATATATATATATATTAGTTGATAGATGTTGTGTTGGGTTGTGTATAGTGTAGTATATATGTGTTGTTATGATATATTGTTAGTTTATGATAGTAATGTTATAGTGTGTGTATATGTTATTGATATGTAAATATATATAGATTTATATTTATATATATATATGTATGTATGTATATATTATATATATATTTAATATATATAGTATATATACATATATATATAGTATATATATATATATATATATATATATATATATATATATATATATATATATATATATATATGTATGTATGTATGTATATATATGTATATACATACATACATTCATTCATATATATATATATATATATATATATAGATATAGATAGATAGATAGATAGATAGATAGATAGATAGATAGATAGATAGATATAGATATAGATAGATATAAGATATAGATATATAATATATATATATATATATATATATATATATATATGTATATATATATATATATATATATATGTGTATATATGTATATGTGTGTGTGTGGTGTGGCACACACACACACACACACACATGTATGATCAAGCACACAAAAAATCCGCTGCACAAATAATATTATGATGAGAGAGAAATGCATATTTTTGCATAGTATTACCAGTGTTATGAAATGTTTGCTTTTAATTCAGAGAAATATGTCATAGAAAATATAAAAAAACTAAAATGACCTGCAAATCATAATACACACACACACACATATATATATTTATGTGTGTGTGTGTATGCATATATTTATACATACATACATACATACATACATACATATATATATATATATATATTATATATATATATATATATATATAATATATATATATATATATATGTGTGTGTGGTGTGTGTGTGTGTGTTGTGTGTGTGTGTGTGTGTGTGTGTGTGTGTGTGTTGTGTGTGTGTGTGTGTGTATGTATATATATATATATATATATATAATATATATATATATATATATATATATATATATATAATATATATATATATATATATATATATAAATATAT
>NW_020869148.1:545817-553317 GCF_003789085.1 Penaeus vannamei
ATCATATATATATATATATATATATATATATATATATATATATATATATATATATATATATATATATATATATATATATATATATATATATATATATATATATATATATATATATATATATTATATATTATATATATATATATATATATAGTGTGTGTGTGTGTGTGTGTGTGTGTGTGTGTGTGTGTGTGTGTGTGTGTGTGTGTGTGTGTGTGTGTGTGTGTGTGTAATTAATTGGAATCAATTACGGATTCATCAAAAAATGATGGAAAATTAAAAGATGTCGTAAATGCATCCATCGCTTTAGAAACCTAATCTGCCTTCCACTTTTACAGCCGCGATGATTTTATACATTTTTCCTTTACCACATTTGCATAATTTACTCATAATCACACCTCTTAACTAGAACGTAACAAATGTATTTGTAAACTACGTGTCGCATCCATTTTGTTCGGGGTCTGCAACGCAAATATATTCCGGCTTGCACTGTGCAATGGGCACTCGGCTGAGCAATCAATTTTGTTGGTAATCAGTGAATTAACATAACGCTAGAGGCTTATAATATACGTCACCTTTTGTTTTAAATATATGAATATGTTTATAAACAGTATGTACAGTTAATACTAAGAACTAAATAAATGAGCTAAGTGAGCTGAATAAGCTACAGTAACAAGAGCAAAAATACATAAGAAAAGAAAACGATAAAAAATAAATAAAAATGGAAGACACGTTATTCATGGCTCGGCGGAAATGGAAAAATAGCAAAACATTACAAAACAGATCGGGTTAGGCTTTCAGGGCTGAATGTATCGACCAGTTCCATGTTTCAATTTTCACTTGCCTTGTGCAAAATAAGATGAAATAGAAGGGAACAAACAAAAATACGAGTTTGTGGAAATACTGTTGATAGTATATATGTAATATCAATAATACTGAGGAGGTACGCACGCACGCATGCACGCGCGCGCACACACACACACACACACACACACACACACACACACATATAAATATATAGTTTTTTTCTTTCTTTTTTTTTTTTGTCTTTACGTATCCAAGTTGCGATTAAAGCCAAACCTTAAGAATTTCGGCAAACTCTTCGCGTCACATTTTACTGCATCCACGTCCAAGAGTTCGCTGTTAAAAGGAGGGTGTTGCAAAATGAGACTACGTTCGTACAGCAAAACATCAAAAGCGAAGAAATTGTCCGCGGGTATCAGACTGGCCTTCTTTTGTTGCCAACTAAACTCCTTTTTCGTATTTCCTCCCACTCTGCGCTTCTTCAATCCTCGCATCATCTCTCCAGAGTTTTTGGCCTGCTTCTGCTTCATTTTTCTTTACCGCTGGAGCTGTAGCAGCTTAATCTAGTTTCTTTGGTATCACTAATCTTGATAATACCATCTTCCCCTCACTTTCTTTTTATCGTAATGTTCCCAATACTCTTCTCAGCAACCTCATTTCAGGTCTGCTCAACCTCTCCTTCCTTCTATTTTCCAAAGCACAAGTTTCCTCTTTTCAGAATATTGGACCCACATCGTCCTCTTACTCATCCTGCATACTCTATGGTCATTTTGTAGTTCATCCTTCCCATTGATGAGCAACCCCGAAATGTCTCTTTTTTTAACTTTTCATTAACCCTCTTCCATCGAGTCTCATCCACGCCATTACTGATATATTCCACAATGCCGACTCTGGCGACAGCGCACACCGGGTCCCGCCCCTTGTCCTCGGCGGCCTCAAGTGGAATCCATCACCAGCACACTCAGGAAAGGGCGCATTGGCGATTCTGATTCCTTTTTATTTTGTTCTCACTCCCTCCACTCATACTATATACCAGCCTTTGGAATTACCTCACTTTTCTCTACCTTTCACTAATCCAAAAATTCTATTACATTAATACCGTGAGTGTTCGTTAATCTGTTAACAACACTTCTTTTGTAAAGGCTTACGTGAGCTTTAAACCCACCTACACCTTTATGGAAAATGGATTTCCCTTGCGGATTAATAAGTACATGCATAATTTTAATTTATGTGGCACTTGCCTCTAATCCAGATTATCTTTATTAGTTCAAAGACGAATCTCGTGCCATGACATAGAGCATTCAATTAACGTACTTGATGGTACACTGAATTTTTCATTACAGATTTTCTTTTTCACATTCTTACGTCTGCTATTAATAATGAGAATTACTGCAGTGATATAGAGAATGGTAATGTTTATTATGCTGAAATGCGCAATTCCAGAAATGATCACTACATCTGCTTTGGACCTAATAACATCTATGTTAACAATATTGGTAATCATGATAATGGTAAGGATGATAGTGGTGGTTCAGATAATACTGATAACAGTAATGGAAATAATGGTACCAAAATCATAGAAATAATGGCTATATAATGATGTCTCAAGAATGCAATACTGGTGGTGGTGGTGGCGATGTTGCTGCTGATGATGATGATGATGGTGATGATGATGAAGATAATGATGATGAGGATGATAATGATGATCAGGATGATAATGATAATAATAAAGATATTGATAATGATAACGGTAACGATAGTGATAATAATGATCATGGTGATGCTAATAACAATAGAAATATTAATAATAATAATATTGTTAATGATAGTCATCATTATTATCATGATCATTATAATGTAATAATGATAATGACAATAATTATGAAAATTATAATAATTATAATGATGATAGCAATAATAATAATAATTGTATAGCTCAACGCTCATCATTAAAAATGCACGTTTTATTCAGAATCATTTAACATACAATTAATCTTTATTATAATCAAATGATGATAATTATTATAATTAAATGATATCAAGAATTACATTCTGAATAAATAGAACAATCAATAAAGTGATTAGGAATTTGTTAAACATTCAATGACAGAAGTACAAACTTTATCCAATATATACATATTAGTTTCAATTCTATCACATATCAAGTATCAATTCAATTAAAATATCAAGACACTCAAAGTACCTTGCCTCCGAGTGATATCTATAAATGTAAATCTTAAATTCATTCTGTACTATGTCTGCCAGTCAGTTAGGTTGTATAAAATACTGCCTGACTGGCATCTGATATTCAGAACATCTGTTAACAAGATCCTACACAATGACACATATTCAGAGTCAAATTCCTGACACATTAGCTTTTAAATTTCAAAAGCATGCCCCCTTTTTCATTAAACCAATGTGATTCCCCAAACCTTTTTCAGGCTGACGCCCCCTTGGCTTCCAGGTGAATTCCTAGGTCATATGAGGACACACCTTTTTCATTTTGGTATGCTTCAAATTGAGAACAAGATTATACATATAAATGTATTTCACAAATACCAACTTTCGGAACTAATGTAACAGACTCCACCAAAGTTCAGAGTTTTATTAATAGTACACTCAAGAATGATATACATCAACATATGGCTCCTTCCTACTGTTTACAAATCAAAATCCTCTCACAATCTAGATAGCTTATTAATAAGTTCATGTCTGTCGGTGGTCTTGACAGTGGAGCAGATAACCCAAACAATCGTTCAATTGATGATACAAGCATTAAATTTGACAGATTTATTGCATATTAGATTTTAGGAAATAAATGTTGGCCACCTGAAATTCCAATATGGCCGTCATTTTCCAAGATGGCCACCATGTAATGCCTAATTTTGAAAAATGTCAACATATTGTTGTATAAATACGGCAATTATTGATACATCTTAGTTTCTTTGCCATGATATTACTGACTCTAATAAGGGAACTCTACTGGTCCCCTAGGATTTTTTTATGGCGGCCATTTTCCAATATGGTTGCCAAGGGTGCAACATATTCCAAGTTTCGTCGTATTGGGAATTTGAACCTTCCCTGTACTTGGTGTATCAGTTGTACTGCAGCAGTTGTGCTCTCTCTGAGTTGTATAAGTCTGTCAAGCATCGGAGACGATACTTCAGCTCTTGGGCAACATCACCAGCACTTAACTTTGCTAGGAGCTTTCCATGGGTTAGGATCCTGACACTGATTAAGCCTTTAAGTCAGCTGCATGGTCATTGCCCGTCTGTACTTTGATATTTCATCCACTTTTTCACATAGGAAGCACTGTACTTCTGGATCGTCGAAGCTCCTTTGTATTTTCCCACATTTCTCTTCTGTTCCTGATGTGCTAGGGCTAACTGCCCTTTTGCACGTTCTTCTTAGTTTCGTATTATTGAATAAAAGTCGGCAACTGTTGTCATATCTTTCTTTATTTCGTATCAATGCGGTTTCTATGCCTGCTCCTTCATCAAGCCATGCTGGATTAACTGGTACTGACATATCATTAAGGTCATGAAACAATGGTACATTTAGTGTTATTTTATTATATTCAGCATTGTCCTGTTTCCTCTGGAGTGAGCTAAGAGGTGAAATTAGTGTTTCATCCTTTTTGTCCACTTGATAAAGGCAACATTTGCTCCCGTGTTCTGTTTTGTTTTGACATCCATAGCAAGTCTTTGAAGTGGTGTAGGCCGAGGGTTTATCCTTTTACCACCTTTACCCACTTTCATGCATTTGATACAGGTAGGTTCATTCTGCTGCCCTACACCTAACCTGATCCTTCATCCAATATCATTTAAATCCTGTGCAATCTGTACACTTTCCAGATAATATTAATGTCCCTGTCATCCTTGGCTCGGTTCTCCTGCGCTGCCACATCCTGTCAATTCAAGTGCAGCTATCCAATCCAAGGGGCAGATTAGATAGCATTTGGGATACTATACCCAGCTGATATTGAACCCCATGCTGAGTTCCACAGCATTGTCTGTCACCAATGTGCCCTGGTAGTGAGCGACATACATTCTTTTAGTCTGCCCTGGCCGATCCTCCCTCAGTGGTTTTCCATTTCCTATTAGATGAAATCCTTCATTTACCCGAAGCAACTAGATTTTCGGAGCCAGAACTGCTTCTCGGAAAGGCTAGCCAGAGGGTCTGTGCCTCACAAGCCATTGGGGCATTTTACAGACAAATAGAGCTCATCCTCTTTGCCACTCCGGCATTACCAGTCCTTTTTAGGGGCAAAAGTTGAAAAATAAATGGACAAAGACTAACAGTTTTCACCGTTTTGGCCATTTTCAATGTGTTCACGGCCATTTTTGAAAAAAAAGGCGACCATATCGATTTTTTTATGGCAAGCACATTTTCTGGAAAAAGTGACTTAAAGACAACATTCATACCAAATTTCATGCTTGTATCAGCGACTGAATGATTTTGTCCAGTGATAAGACTAATCCTATAATCAATATCAAGTAGTAGATGGGTAAGGTTTATGGAAGCTAGATAGCTCCTAGTTGCACACTCCTTTTTGTGTAGCTCAGTTGGTGTTACCGTGTCTTACAGTTACCTGCCTGCAAAGACCTAGGCTCGAATCCTGGTCAGAGAGGCTAAGTTATTTATTTATCAATATATATATATATATATATATATATATATATATATATATATATATATATATATGTATGTATCAATGTGTGTGTGTAACTCGGGTTCTCATGTGGAATGTCCTAATGCTCCATCAACTGAGGGCGGTCACTTTCCTGCTCTGAGGACTATCCTGCAACATCACACCAGCAAGGCTCTGCGAGACTTTCGCTGGCCTGGCAGTGGAGAATTTATTGCGGGCGAACACTGCTACATCTGGAGTGGCCCTAAAGAATGGACAGGCCCTAGTCCGTATGTCTTTTATCACCTGGAATCCGGTGAACGATCACCTGCTGTCTTCCCTTTTCCTCGACCAACATGGGAAGATGACCATCGTGGTTTCTTATGCCCCCACAGAAGTCGTAGATGACACCGGCAAAAATGCCTTTTATGACCAACTTCAATAGGTTTTAGGACACGTGCGGTCAGATGCTAATACCACCATCTCCTAATCTGCCAGGATTCCTCTAACTAATCCAACCCAGACCCAGCCCATTGGCACAACCCTCGCTGACCCATTTATTAACAATGGTAATCGCTATTTTTTCCTATGCCATTATAATAATCTTTACAAACTCATCTACCATTAGATATGATACAGCCCAGAAGGCAACACCCGGAAAGCAATCGACCACATATCTTACCACTGGAGGTCGTTTGTTACCAATTGGCAGGCCTATAGAAGAGGTTAACTTGACAATATTGAACATCATTTGGTGGATGCAATGCTTAAGTTGAAGTTTTAAGCAAATTGTACCACCAAGTACCAGCCAGGCCTTGACTCCTCTAGCCTAAGCGATCCCAACACCACTTCTGCCTATGCATGCACAGTTGCCAATCATTTCTGTTTTCTAACTGAGGATGAGACCAACAGTTGGGAGACCTTTGAAATAGTGTCAACCATTCTGCCCACAAAGCCTTGGAACGCTCAAGACCCCTTGCATAGCAGCCCTAGATATCTCAGGTGCTGGAATTCATTGGTTCACGAAGAGAGGTGCACTCTTGTGGTGATATAACTGAGTACCACCACCTCAATGGAATACTTATTTGGGCTATTGCAGACGACCAAGTGAAGTTCTGGGAGAAAGAAGCAGAACAGATGGAAATAGCTGCAATCAATAACAATATTGGCCAAGTATTTAACACACTTCGGAAAGCCCATGCTGGACTTCAGTTCAAAACAGCTGTTGTGATAGATGCTAATGGCAACCTTATCACCACTGAAACAGTCTACCTCGAATGTGGGAAAGAACACTTCAGCTTTCACCTTCATCACCCACCTGTCCTAACTGATACATAAACATTCAGAGCTGCAGATATACCCATAATTAATGACACTAGCAGACTTGACCCAGTCACCCCACAGGTTATCAGATCTGCAATGAAGAAACTCAACAGTTACAAAGCCCCTGAAATTTGCACTATTATTATCGAGGTGAGTGGAGAAACCATGATTCAGTGGCTTACCCATATGATTAATAATGTGTAGAACGGCTACCAAATGACTGGACCCGAGGCATAATCCTCCCCTTTTGGAAGTGGAAAAGTGAAAAGCTTGTCTGTAGTAACCATCACTATACTATCCATACCTGGTAAATTATGTATCAGAATACTTCACAGCCGTGCTCTTCTTGCAATTAGGAGCAGATGTTAACCTCAACAAGCGGGTTTCATGCCAAACCGCTCTACTGCCGATCACATTTCAGCCCTCCATCTCACGATTGAGAAATCATGTGAGTTCTGAAAAAAAAACGCCACTTCTACTTTGCTTTCATCGACACAAGGCTGCCTCTGATACAGTCTACCATGCATCCCTTTGGAAGATCCAACTCTTTGGTGCGCCTCCCAAGAATACCACCTTGTTTTATAAGCTATACAACGCTGAGAACTGTGTGCGGATGAAAGGGAGGGATACCGACTGGTTTTGCAAGAACAATGGGGTCAGACAGGGATGTGTGCCTGATCCAGATCTCTTCAATTGCGTCATCGATTATCTGATGACTAAGGTCTGCAAGGAAGTCCCTGGTGTTT
>NW_020869148.1:568857-573857 GCF_003789085.1 Penaeus vannamei
TCTCTCTCTCTCTCTCTCTCTCTCTCTCTCTCTGATATAATGAATGACAAATGATTAATAGTAACCAGGTTTTATTAAATACTAATTCTTTTACTGTTGCTTCCAGGTTGATGGGTCAGGAGTGGGAATGGGCACGAGTGACACTATTTACAGGCTGGGCTGTGTCAGGTCTCTTGCCCACCATTCACTGGACACTCCTACATGGGGGCGTCAGCACGGGTATAGTCCAGGTAATGAAGATTGCTAGTGTTGTAAAGATATTGATGATACTTTTAAAATAATTATCTTGTCAGTACCAGTGCTTGAAGTAAATTAATTAGTGCTCTGATTAATTTATATGGTATGGGTTAATATGTTATTAACCCATCAGGTGATATGATGAAACAAAGATACCAAATACTACCAGATGTACTAGTTTACCCTGACTATATCCCAGTCAGAGGTAATGTGTGGGGAGTATGAGGTTGATGGATCTGTGTATGTGTATATGTGGTTTAAATATACACTCGTGTGTTTGTTTGTATTTACATATGTATGTGTTGTTCAAGTGTACATTCATGTGTCTGTTTATATTTATATGTTAAGTATGCGTGAGTTTTTATGTGTGTTTATATATATGTGTCTTTATATATCTTGTGCACCTGTACCTGTGCATGCATATGATAGCAGATAATTGATGGTTATGGAAGCGAGTGAGTATGAGGGATGAGGATTTGAATTTTTTTTGTAAAGCTGTCATTGAAGGTCCTACTCCTAATAGTATATTTTTTTAATGATATTATTCTTTTATTTTATGTTTATTCAAGAAAATGTTGATAATCTTATGCAGTAAAGCTAACTATTATATAATGTATTTCTGACTACTTTATTTTCATATATCCAATGACATTTAATTCCACCATCAAGAAAAGAAATTTGATATAGTGTATTTTTAGTAATTATTTTATTTGTTTCAAAATTCCAGGTTTTCTTGCCCCGTATATTGATGATGTATGCCATCAGTGGAACAGCCGTAGTTGTCTACGTGTGGAAAATACCAGAGAGATATTTTCCGGGTAGGTTGTCATTAGATTTTTAGTTTACCTAGATATTTTGAGAGTTTTTTAAAGTACTTTTAACACTATGTCATTTAGATATTACTAGTTTTTCTATACATCGTTTTTATTAGACCATAAGATTAGGTTCTAATACTTGTCATAAGTCAAAACTTCCATTTTCTACATCCTGATTAGGCAACTGATTATGAGATTTGATCTTCCTTTGCTGTGGTTATCACCGATGTGATCTGCAATCCATAACACTACATTTTCTCTTTCTGAGATACATTCGTAAATAAGCCACAGCTCAGTGTTTCGGTGCCCATCAAGGCAGTCATTCAACAACTGTTGAAAAAAAGACATTCATTTACATTTACCATTTACAGTGCAAAGCATACTAGGAGAAAGAAAAAGTGTAAAGATTCATGTTTGTATTAATTTCTGTATGGATGCTAATATTGATCATTTTATAAATATTCTGTATCTGAAATATTGAAAGTTGACATGTCTATGCTCAGGGAGCATATTAAACAGTTACACAGGGAAAATAATATCAGGAAAAAGAGCTATAATGCAATAATACACAATGGCAAAAAATTTCATATTTATGCCTATTATTTAGGGAAACCCACATTATAGTATATTTCCAGATAATGTTAACAAACAAAAACACTTTTACTAGAATCCATATTTTCTTGTATATGCAGGTCGCTTTGACTTCATTGGGTCTTCTCACCAGCTGTGGCACCTCATCATAGTTGCAGCCCTGGTCTACTGGCACCAGACGGGTTTGGAGTATGCCTACTACAGAATGGTATTTGGCTGTAGTGGCATTTCTGCAAAGGAATAACGGCATTCGTCTTTTCTTATCTGTGATATTTGGTTACTTAACAGAAAGGCAAGAGTCTTCGCTAAATAAGGTTGTTGTTTTGTTTTGCGTCGTTGCAGCTATTGTTGTTGTGTATATTGGTTGTTATGTTCTTTGTGTTTTAGTTGTAATTCCAGTGCAGACTTATTATTTTCCCTGTTTGAATGGTTTTTGATCTCAATCAGGGGTAGATGAATGCTGTCTTGAAAGGGGTCAAAAATAACATATCAAGTACATTGAAACAAAGAAAGTACTTTTATAAGCCTCACTGCTCTGCTGGTTCTGTTATTTTTAGCTGGCCAAGGACAAGTTTGGAATCTAAAGTAGAGTAAAGGATTGGAAAAGGAAATTAAGGATTTTTTCTCTGTTGTTATCAAAACACTCCTTTTGGGGAAATGGTGTCTGCCCACTATGCACATTATTATTAATGAAAGGATAAGTGTGAGTAACATGAACTGTAGGTTTTGAGGGGCAGGTGGTTATGAATAATGTTAATTATTTTTATATCTCTTTCTCACATAAAGAGGTCATCAGATGGGGGAGATTTTTTTTTTTTTTTTTGTGGTGAGCATGAATAGAAATATTACATATTTTTAGAAGAAATAACAATGATGATAATCAAATGTTCAGAGTCTTCCAAGTTTTTGCTACCTCAAGAGAGTCCAGGTATTGGCCTATATCATACTGATCGTGCAATAATTTCTACGCATATGTAAATGTTTTTGAATGTTAAAGTGTCATGCAGAGTTTCTATGAGGGAAGCCAAGGTGATTATGTGATTTTTTCAAAAATAAAAGCAGAAATAAAAAGAAAATAAGATTCAGTAAGAATATGTATATAAATGAATGTCATATCATTTTTGTACGTTGTGAATATCAGTATTTCTCACCTATTACTACTCTGTGATATCAAGCTCTCCTTGATTGAAAAATATACTCACTGCACTTGGGAGGTGTAGAAAAAATGGAGGGAACTTGTGAAAACTTAATGGCAATAAGAAAACTCAAGTAAGGTGCTTTATCATAACTGGTTTTCTTAACCCTTTCCTTTGTAAGTATGAGTCTGTCAGGTAAGAAGTCTTTTTCCCCTTAAAGTATATCCCTTAAGTAAAAGGTATAGGTGATAAAAGTGTCAACAAAAATCAGTCCACTTTATCTGTTGGAGCAGGGAATTCTAGACCTGAATATTTTATTTCATTAATATGTAGGTAGACATTCATGAAAAGCCATCCTCGTCAGTACCCTGAACATTCTCCATCCTTCAGCTCCTCCTGCCATCCCTGTCTGTGGGCATCCATTGTAGATCTCATTGCTGCGTCTATTTTTGTTGTGAAGCATTCAATATAGTCAAGATTTGTCTCACTCCTTAATGACTGACTGCTATCATTCCCGGAGAGTATCCTGTTTTCATTTCTGATTCACACCTGTAGCACTCTATCTATCATTAAAATACCAGTCAAATACCTTTTTTTAGAATTTCTGACCAGATGCCTTCCTGCTTTGTACCCTTTCCTTGTATCCAACCCTGCGATTGGCACCTTGGCAGTCTGGCTTGTTTACTAAAGTGGCTTGTTGTTTGTCTAATTATGAAATGAATCAGAAGATAGATAAGTAATTTTGTATCTATGGTAGATGTTTTTCAGATTAAAGGTATTGGTCTTTTCAATGGTCTTGTTTATCAGTTCACTGCTGCCATACTTCTCTGGCTCTCTGACATTCTAACTGACCCTCCCAATTAGTTTGTCTCTCCCAAAACTACTTTATCAGGTGTTTCTCATGTTCTGATTTGGTACAAGTATTTTACTGGATGCACTGCTTACCAGAACTTTCCCTGTTTTATGCAGACTTGAGACTTGGACTGAAATAGGCCTGGTTGAATTGCCACACACAATTCAGTAGGCCTCAGATCTCTGAAACCTCAATCTGTGGTGCATTTGTTTATACTCTGTATTTCACTACAAGGCAATCATTTATATATTGATTATCTTTGTGAAAACATCATTTTCGGAATACTAAAGCCTTGTTTTCCACAAAAGCATTATAAAAGCAGCTTGGCAAATTCATACTTCCATTTGGTAAAGGGTTAAGGCACTTATTTGTAGGTGATAAATTTGATAAGTTTCAAGTTATAGCTCTAGAATATTCAGGTATCTCTGTTTCATAGGTAGTCATTATGTTCTTTAGGGCAAAAAGTTTACAAGTACAAGCATCATTAGTAATTTAATTTTGATATCTGTGCTTGGTATTTCTTTCTTGTTACACAGTTTTTGTTATTTTCTGTGGCATGCAAACTTATTTTATTACCAAAGAGACATTTGTGTTATTGACATAATAGGAAAGGTCTTATAACACGGGTCATATGCATTTTCGAGTCATTTAGCTACAGGTACACACCTGCTGTCATTAACATAAAAACTATATGCTTTAAAATCTAGACAAGCTGTTATCCAATGTATAATGTTAATGAGAGACTGCAATGTACATTTTTTGCCCTTTGTGTTTCTGTGCAGCTGTTAATGTGGCCGTTCACTGTGAAATGGTTTGAAATTATAGATTAGATTCAAGTATTTTAATTTTATACTATTAAGTCAAGGAAAAATTTTAGCACTTGATGACCAGTGCTTATTCTTGGGAATCTTATTTATGCATCAAGTTGGAACAATGATATCAAGATGAGGAGGTATGTATTAATGTTTTAAGGATTTTAAAAGCATTTATATATTAATCGGAAGGGTTCACATGTCGATACTTTTATTTGTTCACTGTTAATGTGCACTTGTATTTTTTATGTTTTTATTGTATTTTTTTTCCCAAAATTGGAAGCTTTAGTGTTGGAAATGTTTAGATTTTTTTCATTTTCATTTTATATCATGTATTCTAGTTATTATAACAATTTTGACTGAAGATTGTAGGTATTAAAAAAATATTTTACAGTAGTGTTTTTCTCCCAGTGTTATAGGCTGTTTGGCATTTTTTCTCCCGCTAAAACTGCACGAGTGACTTAAAAATGCATAGAATAAAGCATGTTTGTACTTAAGCCTACTTATAAGTGACTTATTACCTTTTGATTACTTGATAATTGTATCTGAATCTTGA
>NW_020869148.1:583857-591357 GCF_003789085.1 Penaeus vannamei
CTTCTATTTAAGTCCTGGGTTTTAGGGGTGTTTGATTCGTCCTAATAGACCAGATATTTGCTTCTATTTTAGTCCTGGGTTTTAGGGGTGTTTGATTCGTCCTCATAGACCAGATATTTGCTTCTATTTAGTCCTGGGTTTTAAGGTGTTTGATTCGTCCTCATAGACCGAATATAGGGTGTTTGATTCGTCCTCATAGACCAGTATTTTATTTTATTTTAGTCCTGGGTTTTAGGGGTGTTTGGTTCGTCCTCATAGACCAGATATTTGCTTCTATCTTAGTCCTTTTAGGGGTGTTTCGTCCTCATAGACCAGATATTTGCTTCTATGTTAGTCCTGGGTTTTAAGGGTGTTGAATAGGTCTATTTAGTCTGGGTTTTAGGGGTGTTTGATTCGTCCTCATAGACCAGATATTTTATTTTATTTTAGTCCTGGGTTTTAGGGGTGTTTGGTTCGTCCTCATAGACCAGGCATCTGCATAATAATAATAATAATAATCATAATAATCAGCATAATAATACCATAATAGTCCTAATAGACCAGATATTTGCTTCTATTTTAGTCCTGGGTTTTAGGGGTGTTTGATTCGTCCTCATAGACCATATTGGCTTCTATTTTAGTCCTGGGTTTTAGGGGTGAGTGATTCGTCCTCATAGACCAGATATTATAAGTCCTCATAGACCAGATATTTGCTTCTATCTTAGTCCTGGGTTTTAGGGGTGTTTGATTCGTCCTCATAGACCAGATATTTGCTTCTATCTTAGTCCTGGGTTTTAGGGGTGTTTGATTCGTCCTCATAGACCAGATATTTTTTTTCTATCTTAGTCCTGGTTTTAGGGGTGTTTGATTCGTCCTCATAGACCAGATATTTCCTTTTTAATAAGTCCTCATAGACCAGATATTTGCTTCTATCTTAGTCCTGGGTTTAGAGTGTTTGATTCGTCCTCATAGACCAGATATTTGCTTCTATCTTAGTCATCCTCATAGACCAGATATTTGATCTAGTCGATTCGTCCTCATAGACCAGGCATCTGCATAATAGTCTGCATAATAATAATAATCATCATAATAATCTGCATAATAATACCATAATAGTCCTATTAGACCAGATATTTTATATTGGTTCGTCCTCATATCCTTAATGATCCTCAGATATTTGCTTCTATCTTAGTCCTGGGTTTTAGGGTGTTTGATTCGAGACCAGATATTTGCTTCTATGTTAGTCCTGGGTTTTAGATTCGTCTCATAGACCCGTTTATTTAGTCCTGGGTTTTAGGGGTGTTGATTCGTCCTCATAGACCAGATATTTGTTCTATGTTAGTCCTGGGTTTAGGTGTTTGTAGACGTTTATCCTGGGTTTTTAGATTCGTCCTCATAGACCAGATATTTACGTTTATTTTAGTCCTCTGGTGTTGCTTTGCTTTCTGATGATGAGCGCTCCTGAAGAACTCTGGTCTTCCCTGCTTTTAACAGCACCTCGACGCCAGGTCCTAGCAGGTTAGGCCTATTTGCGGGAAAGGCTAGATCAGTAGCAACTAGAGGAGGTGTCGTGGCGCTTGTTTTGATGTTTGTTCAGTGAAAATATAACCCTCAAAGTCATTATTTTCCCTCTTTTTTTAATTGAAGATCAAAATGATCGACCATATTCACAAAGCTTTTGTAACTTTAGTGACGTCATCAAAATAAACCTCATGTGCTTTTTTATTCCAAAAATAGAATCAGACGCCATGACACCTCCTCGAGATGCTACTGATCTAGCCTTTCCCCTTATTTGCCTATGCACGTCATAAGCTGTTAAAGAAATATATGATAGGTTTCTGGTTTGTTTCTACTTTACTGTTCGTTGTCTTCGTTTCTTTCGTTTAGCCTGAAAATTGATTTATCGCCGTGTATCTATTAACATATTTCTTTCTTCCCATTTTACATTATTTTAGACCCTCTCTCATTTCCTTTTGCCTGCCCATATCATTAAACATTATTAAACCATAAACATTAAACATACCTTTAAACATGTTCGACTCTCCGTGTGTGTGTGTGTGTGTGTGTGTGTGTGTGTGTGTGTGTGTGTGTGTGTGTGTGTGTGTGAATGAGTCAGTATCAGTCTCAGATCAGGCCCTGGGCGTGACTTCGCAAACCCCACCTTGTTCGTATCCCCCCCTTACCTTGACACTGTTTCCTCCCGTAGAATACCTAGGTCCTCTGCTTGATCTTAGTCACGCGGGTGAGCTGAAGGTACTGTCACACTAGCACTTTCTTCCGTCAAATTTTTGTCAATTTTCTGAAATTTTCTCCATTTTTGAGCGAATTGTCGATTCTCCAGTCAGACGATAATGGTCGTTTCCGTCTGAAAACCTTTCCGTCAACTTTTTCAGCCAAGCATAGTCAAATAAAGAGCTATATTCGAGAATGTTTGTATTTATAAAAATTGACGGAAAAAGTGCTAGTGTGACACGGCCTAAGTCTTACAAGAATGATGCTAATACAGATACACATTACTGCTTGTGACTGAGCTCTGTATTATATTAATGTTCCCGATTTTTTGTGGTGAACATGCATGTATAATGATTATAACACATAGGCATTGCATGTAACACAGGTCATGCATTGTGCTTTTACTATCTTAAGCCAAGTTAATGCTATGGCCAAGATTTGAATGAGAGTATAACGTTTATACTAGATTCATACTTAATAATTATGCGTACTGTACATCGTCGTGGTCTATTTTGTTCAGCAATTGTTCTGATGTTCGCACTTTGTGTGTGTGTTAAGGTGCTTTCACACTACCACTTTTTCCGTCATTTTTTTGAAATTTTATTTAACTTAAATACAAACATTCTCGAATATAACTTGATTTGAGTATGCTTGACTTGAAAAGGTTGACGTTAAGGTTTTCAGACGGAAACGATCATTATCGTCTGACTGGAAAATCGACAATTCGCTCAAAAATGGACAAAATTTCAGAAAACTGTCAAAAAATTGACTGAAAAAGTACTAGTGGGACAGCACCTTTAGTAAATGTGTACGTGCTTGTGGATGCGCCGGTTGGTTCCTCACGCGAACATGCGAGCCCTCCCTGATGACAGACTAAAAGAAACAACTCAACACGAAAAGAAACAGAACTCAACACTTCGAAAATCACCAAAGGTTCCTCTACAGACATCTTTGCGTGTATGTTACAGGAATTAGGGTTCCTGAAGGTAGACAGACCTTGCCCACGATGTAGATTCCGTTGCCTCAAGACTTGAACATTCTCTGCCATTTCGTTCCCTTCGTGGAATTCCTGTTTTTCTTCACCTCGCCCACTTGCCTTGGACGCCCACATCCGGAACGCCCTCTCTTAGGAGAAGCGAAGGCCAGCGCGCTCAAAGGAAAAAGAAAGAAAGAAAGAGAGGTAGAGAGAGACAGAGGGAGAAAGAGAGACAGAGAGAGATAGAGGGAGAAAGAGAGACAGAGAGAGATAGAGAGACAGAGAGAGGCAGAGGGAGAAAGAGAGACACAGAGAGATAGAGGGAGAAAGAGAGACAGAGAGAGATAGAGGGAGAAAGAAAGACAGAGAGATAGAGGGAGAAAGAGAGACAGAGGGAGAAAGAGAGACAGAGGGAGAAAGAGAGACAGAGAGAGAAAGAGAGAGAGAGAGAAAGAGAGAAGAGGGAGAGAAAGAGAGATAGAGGGAGATAGAGAGAAGAGGAGAAAGAGGACAGAGGGAGGAAAGAGAGACAGAGAGATAGAGGGAGAAAAGAGAGACAGAGGGGAGAAAGAAGAGACAGAGAGAGATAGAGGAGAAAAGAGAGACAGAGAGAGATAGAGGGAGAAAGAGAGACAGAGAGAGATAGAGGGAGAAAGAGAGATAGATAGAGGGAGAAAGAGAGAGAAGAGAGATAGAGGAGAAAGAGAGACAGAGAGAGAGAGGGAGAGAAGAGAGACAGAGAGAGATAGAGGAGAAAGAGAGACAGAGAGAGATAGAGGGAGAAAGAGAGAGAGAGATAGGAGAGATAGAGGGAGAAAGAGCGACAGAGAAAGAGAGTCAGAGAGAGATAGAGGGAGAGAAAGGTCCGACAATTATTTTCCTAAACGTTTCGTTAATTTAAACCATCGCCTATACCATGAACATCGTTATTTTTATGTTAGAGATGAAAGCATAAATTAACAAAATGTTTTCATAATCATATCCATCAAGTGGCGGTTAAGTGACAGACACTCAGATCACTGGTTTCTTGGCCTCATGTCTGTTATAACTTTGTGGAAAACAGGATTTATTCAATTTTTTTATTGTCATTAATTCTGTTCGTATGAGCATTCCGTATAATATCCCTTATTATTAATATTAGTAGTAGTAGTATCATTATTGTCTTATCGCTAATTATTTTATTTCTTATTTTTCATTATCATTTTTATTATCATTAATATCACTGTTATTATTATAAATATTATTATTGTTATCATATTAATGATAGTAAATTATTATCATCATTATTATCATTTTATTATTATTGTTTTCTTCTTATTATAATTACCATTATCATTCAATTATTATTGTTATTATTACTATTATTATCCTTACTATTACTATTATCATTGTCCCAATTAGTCTCATCGTTATTGTAATTGCTTTTATTACTATTATTGTTATCATCATTGTTATTGAAATTATTGACAATGCTTTTGTAATTATCAATAGTATTATTGTCACTGGTAATGTTATCATTGTCATTTTTATTACTATTCTTGTCAATAATTCTCGGATTATCATCATTCTTGATAGCAGAGTTACCGTTACTTTGTTATTGTTATTATTGTTGTTGTTATCACCATCATTTTATTATCATTATCATCACCAATCATCGTCATCTTCATCATTAATATTTTTGTTATTATTATTATCAATGTTATCATTGTTATACTATATCACATATTCTCTTAAACTATCATGATCATTATGGTTATCATCATTATCATTACCATTACAGTTGTAACCTCTGTTGCTGTTATTATTGTATTTTTTTGTATTATTGTTATAATTGTCCTTGTCATTATTATTATCATATAAGACATTATCATCATTAGTACGATTATTATTACCATTATCATTCATGACATTATCATCATTATTACGATTATTATTATTATCATTCTTGACATTATCATTAGTACGATTCTTCTTATTATTATCATTCAGACATAATCAACATTAATACGATTATTGTTATTATCAGTCTTGACATAATCAACATTAATACGATTATTATTATCATTAAGAAAAACCTTATTATCAAAATTCAAAATAACATTCTTAAAGCCAGACATTTTATCGGAATTTGACAACACACAAAAAGCGAGAGAGAATTCCACGAAGCGATGGCGATGAATCTTTTCCCTCGGAATTCGATGCTGGAAAGGGATCGTCCCGCTTCAAGCCAACGCTTACCTAGGACTGAGAAATTGCCTTTTTTTAAGCAATAAGATTATGTGGTATTATTACCAACGTTTATCTTAGACTGCGATTTTTTTTTCAATAACATTATGTCGGAGCATTATTGCATATAATATATATATATATATATATATATATATATATATATATATATATATAATATATATGTATGTATGTATGTATCACTGATATATAATGATTTGCTGGATTTGTAGAATTGCTCAAAATTGCTCCACTAACCTATAACAAATTTATACGGAAATTTTACCCATCAAACTATTTAAAATTAAATGAATAGAAATGAATTTTATGACGCATTGGCATATATGTCAATAAACGCCAGTTAACCTCTATCAAATAATCTATAATTTCTTTTTCTTTCTGATTAATTCCAATTATTAAAATTTACAACTAGTGGTCTCCAGCATCTGCATTTCCTTGGACACGCGAGACAGAGCAGCGCCCTCATCGTAAGAAAATAATAAGAAAAGAAATATTCATATAAGAGGTTTTGTCTCCTCCTGTTCGGCCTCAACTTTATCATCGCTCTCACATTTTTTTTTCTTTTTTTTTTTTTTTTGCGTTTTCATTCGCTTTCCTTTAGTTTTTTTTACTTTCCCTTCCTCTTCTTCATTTTCCTTTCCTTCCATTTTCTTTCCTTTTCTCTTTTTTTCCTTTCCTTTTCTTTATTTTCTTTCCTTCCTTCCTTTTCTTCCCTCTCCTTCCCTTTCCTTCCTTTCCTTCCCTTTCTTTCCTTTATTTTCTTCCTTTCCTTTCCTTCCCTTCCCTTTCCTTCCCTTTCACTCCCTTCCCTCCTCCTTCCCTTCTCTTTCCTTCCCTCTTTTCCCTTTCTCCTCTTCTCCTTCCCCTCCTTCCTTTCCTTCCCTTCCCTCCTCCTCCCCTTCCCCTCCTTCCTCCCCTCCCTTCCCCTTTCCCCCATCCTTCCCTCTCTTCCTTCCTTTCCTTCTCTCCTTCTTCCTTCCCTTCTCCTCCTTCCTTCCCTTCCCTTTCCCTTCACTCCCTTTCCTTTCTCTTCCTCCCTCCTCCCCTCCTCCCCCCTTCCCCTCCTCCCCTCCCCTCCCCTCCCTTCCTTTCCCTCCCCCTCCTCTCCCTTCTTCCTTTCCTCTCCTCTCCTTCCCTTCCCTTTCCTCTCTTCCCTCCCCCATCCTTTCTCTCCTCCCTCCCCTGCCCCTCCCCTCCCCTCCCCCCTCCCCCCTCCCCTCCCCTCCCCTCCCCTTCCCTTCCTTCCTTTCCCTCTCCTTCCCTTCCCATCCCTTCCCTCTCCTTCCCCTCCCCTTCCCTTCTCTTCCCTTCCCTTTCACTCCCTTGCTTGCTTCGCTCGCCGCCCCTGCAGCCGCGCCGCCGTTCGAACCTCCTCCTTTCCTTTTCCTTCCCTTCCCTTCCTCCCTTCTTCCTTCCCTTCCCTTCCCCTTCCCTTTCCCTTTCCCTTCCCTTCCCTTCCCTTCCCTTCCCTTCCCTTCCCCTTCCCTTCCCTTCCTTTCCCTTCCCTTCCCTTCCCTTCCACTCCCTTGCTTGCTTGCTCGGCCGCCCCTGCAGCCGCGCCGCCGTTCGAACCTCCTGACACGAACTGCCTGCAGCTCCGTCGGCGGTACAGCGTCGCCCCTAATACAATTAAGACGACTGTAGTTCTCTCACTTGCGGGGCTTTCTCTTCTCCTTCTCTCCCGTTTCTTTGCCTTTCCCCCTCCCCCCCCCCTCAGAAAACGGGGTGCCAGTGCTGTGCCTGCTCAGTGCCACGTTTTAGTGTTGTTGGCTAGATGGTTCGCTTCTCTTGGTGCCTGTTTTTGTTGTTGTTGTTTTTTTCGTCTCGGAGTCAGGTTCCGTTGGTTCTTTCTCCGTTTCTTTAGTTTTTTTTTATTGTTTATCTTGTTTTGGCTTCTTTTTCTCCTTTCCTTTCCTTCTTTTGTTTTTTTCCTTCTCCTTTCATTCTTTTCTTCCTCTTACCACTGTTTTTATTCTATTTTTTTCTATTTGTTCCTGCGATCGCTTAATCTCCGTTTCCTTTCCAGCGTTCTCTACTTTCTCCTCTCCCGCATTATCATCGCCGTG
>NW_020869148.1:608857-611181 GCF_003789085.1 Penaeus vannamei
GGGGGGAAGGGGTCACGGCAGGTCGCTGGCTCTCTACGCTGGGGTTGCGGTCGTCAGCAAGGGAGACCCCAAGGCTTCCCAAGTCGCCTCTCAGCCGATCTCCCGAGCGACAATTACCGATACGTTCCTGGTTCGACTCCACTGGTCTTTTTTTCCTTTTTTTTCCGACTCCCACTGGTCTTTTTTCTTTTTCTTTTCTTTTTTTCCACCGATATGTTGATCTGTGATTTTCAGAGGCGATGCGAAGAGAAGAAAAACTCATGTAGGTTCTGAGGAAGACGATGCGAACCTCCTCTTGCGGGAATGTGCATGTGGGTGCGGGTGAGCTGCTGCTCCGTTTACGTGTTGTTACGAGTGATTGCTGTATGTGTGAATGAATATATCTTATATTTACGTAATGTGTGTGTGTATATGTATATATATATATATATATATATATATATATATTTATATATATATATATATAGAGAGAGAGAGAGAGAGAGAGAGAGAGAGAGAGGAGAGAGAGAGAGAGAGAGAGAGAGTGAGAGAGAAGAGAGAGAGAGAGAGAGAGAGAGAGAGAGAGAGAGAGAGAGAGAGAGAGAGAGAGAGAGAGAGAGAGAGAGAGAGAGAGAGAGAGAGAGAGAGAAGTGAGTGAGTGAGAGAGAGAGAGAGAGAGAGAGAATAGAAGAAGCGAAAAAGAAAAAGAGAGAGAGAGAAAAGAAAATAAGAGAGCGAGCGATATGTGTGTGTGTGTGTCGTTGCCTCTGAATGTGTACTGTATGTGTGTGCGATCGACCAAGCATGAGGCAGGTGTGTGTGTGTGTGTTACTTATTCACAAGTTCTTCGTTATCTCAGGCGCAGGTGTGTTGTTTACTCATAACATCCACGTAATGAGACCTCTGTTATCGTGGTGAGGCGTGTGTTATGCAGACAGAGGGTAATAGTATTGATGATTTTTATTCGTTACCTAAAAGGCAAAGGTATTTTCTGTGGCTTCAGTCAGCGCAGTTCTGCCATTGTTTTGCTTAAATGTATATTTTCTGTCGTGAATACGGTCTCTCAGAGAGTGGAAATCCGCGATAAATCTTCTAGGAATAGCCAGAAGTTGTAGATTTGCTTCATTCTGTGATGCAACAAAAAAAAAAAAGCCATAATTGTTCCACTTGAGAGCCAGGCTTCCTTCTCGCGGAGGCAGAGTCGCCGTGGTTGGGAATCAACGCAGTTTTCCTTTTCAGGAGAAATAGCCATATTGTCATTATCGAAATTGTCATTATCATCATTATTCCGTTATTATTATTAATTCTATTTATCACATTATCATCACTATTTGTTATTGTTTTATTAATCATTATTGTTTATTGTTTGATCATTTTATTATTGTAACATTATTATATTATTTTATTATATTATATATATATATATATATATATATATATATATACATATACATATTTAATGTATATATGTGTATATGTTGTTGTTATCATTATTATTATCATTATTATCATCATCGTCATCATCATCATCTCTCATTATCAACTCTTTTTAGTATTTAATTGTGTTACCATCATTATAGCAGTATTCTTTCATGTCTTCGTTCTGGCCATTGTGTCGCATTTAAGGCTAATTGCCCGAAGAGACCTCATTCTGCTGCTGTCATTATGTGAGCTCGAGAGAAGCTCTGGGATGACGTATGTGACGGAGAGGGATTTCCTTCGGCGACGGGGAAGGCGCCGTCCGAGAGCCCGAGGACGTCCCCCCGGCGTGTCCTTGGGCGCCCGGTGGAAACGTTGAGGCAGGTGATTATCGCGCATCAGGCACTGGCGCGGCGGCGACGGACGGCGAGCTCGCGCCTCTTCGCCTCAGTCGTCGAGGGTCTCTGCCGAGCGCCGCACTCGTCTTCAGGAGGAGATACCCAGCACAGTCGTTGCTCTTTTTTTTTTTTTGAGTGTCAGAGAAAGTGAAAGGGGTCGTTGTGCGAAATCATTGATGCTAACAGAAGTGCGGAGCCGATATTCTCGCAAGATTCGCGGGTTCTCAACGTGAAGTGCCGAAGGAAGTCTTGTTTGAAAGAACTCTCCTAAAAAAAGGATTGTGGAGGGGGTGTTGGGGTGTTTGGGTGTGGGTGGGGCGTTGGTGAGGAGGGGGAGGGCGGGAGTTGGGAGGTGTGGGGGGGTGGTGGGGGGGGTGGAGTGGAGTGTGATTTTGGGTGGTAGTGTGGTGGGGTGGGGGAGGGGGGGGAGGGCGTGGTTTGGTAGAGGGGGATGGGTGAGGTGGGTTGGGAGGGTGGGGTGGTGGTGGGGGATTTGGGGGGGGAGGGCGGTTTGGTTGGTTTGGGTGG
>NW_020869148.1:611923-614423 GCF_003789085.1 Penaeus vannamei
ACAAACGGACAGAGGCCAAGACTCGACCGAGGCCAGGAAAAAAATAGAACGAAATTACAAGCGATTTCTTTTTTTTTTTTTTTCTGTAAGAAACGTTAACGAATCGTGAAAGAGGGAATGAAATGAAGAGAAAAAGCCAAAGTAGGAAAAATTCTTCACCGTGGAACTTTGGTTTACACGTTTCATTATTCGCGGTCTTTGCCGAGGAACTGTTCTGCGGTTTTTTGCAACTCTGAAATTCGTTTCCCGAAGCAGAGACCTCGGTTCCTGCCAGCTGATTTCGTCGCAACGCCTAATCCCGACTTTTCCTTCAAAGGTGGCATTGACCCTCTCTCTCTCTCTGTTCTGTTCTCTGTCTTCTGTCTCTCTCTCTCTCTCTCTCTCTCTTCTCTCTCTCTCTCTCTCTCTCTCTCTCTCTCTGCTTCTCTCTCTCTTTCTCTCTCTCTCTCTCTCTCTCTCTTCTCTTTCCTCTCTCTCTCTCTCTCCCCCTTC
The DNA here is from genome assembly GCF_003789085.1 of Penaeus vannamei. Taxonomy (NCBI): domain Eukaryota; kingdom Metazoa; phylum Arthropoda; class Malacostraca; order Decapoda; family Penaeidae; genus Penaeus; species Penaeus vannamei. The sequence continues at coordinate 612,416 of NW_020869148.1, forward strand.
CACTCTCTCTCTCTCTCTCCCCTCCCTCTCTCTCTCTCTCTCCTCTCTCTCTCTCTCTCTCTCTCTCTCTCTCTCTCTCTTCTCCTCTCTCTCTTCTTCTCTCTCCTCTCTCTCTCTCTCTCTCTCCTCTCTTCTTCTCTCTCCTCTCTCCTCTCTCTCCCTCTCTCTCTCCCCCCCCCCCTCTCTCTTCTTCTCTCTCTCTCTCTCTCTCTCTCTCTTCTCTCTCTCTCTTCTCTCTCTCTCTTCTTCTTCTCCTCTCTCTCTCTCTCTCTCTCTTTTCTCTCTCTCTCTCTCTCTCTCTCTCTCTCTCTCTCTCTCTCTCTCTCTCTCTATCTCATCTCTCTCTCTCTCTCTCTCTCTCTCTCTTCTCTTCCCCCTCTCTCACACTCTCCCCCCCCTTCTCAACTCTCCCCCGCCCGCCGGCCGCGTCTTGGGGTCGTATGGCCACGCCTGCGAGTAGAGGCTGTGACGCATAGGCCTACGGAATAATAAGAAGAAAGAATTTATTTTTGAGTTTAAGCTGACAGTCACTCTTTGTATTTTTGGTAGATTTATATGGTTATAGTGGGACTGACTATCACTATGATTAGGTCTACAATATTTCCAAAAGCCTCACAACACGCGTGATTTAGTGAGAGCGAAAAAATCATGAGGACTCTTTTTTTTTTCCTTTTGAAGGAGAGATTCTCAACATTCATTTGCAATTTAGCAGTGTTATAGTAGCATCCCCCCCCCCTCCAAAAAAAAATAATAATAATAAAATAAAATTCCTTGCCAAGTATTTTAAACCACTGGAGGTTTTCATAGTGGGACCTGACCGCACGCACGCCAGGCAAACACGCGCACACACCTCGTACACCAACCACACACAGCACACACACCACACACACACACACACACCACACACACACACACCACACACACACACACAACACACACACACACACCACCACACCACACACACGCCACGGCACACACACACACAACACACGCACACACACCACGCACACACCACACACGCACACACACACACACACATACACGCACATCAGCACACACCACACACACCACACACACCACACACACACACCACCACACACACCACACACACACACGCGACACGCACACGCAACACGCCACGCACGCACACGCACACGCCACACGGCCACACACAACACACACACACACACACACACACACACACACACACACACACACACACAACACACACACACACACACCACAACACACACACACACACACACACGCCCGCCCGCCGCGCGAGCGCACTCAAAACGCTCTCATGGTGTGCAAATGACTGCCATTCGTTTTACACCGTTGTGAGCAAATGTGTGTTGCCATGCCCACGTCATAGCCTCCTGGGGTTGTTTCAGGTGGTAAGAAGTGGAGTAGGGGGGTGGGGTGCGGGTGGGGCGAGGGGATGACGTGCGCGTACCGTAACGTGGACGGAGGTAGGCGGCGAGTAAAGGAAAGTGGAGAAAGGAAGAAAGAAAAAAGAAGAAGAATGGAGCCGGAGGAGAAGAAAGAAGAGAAGGAAGGAGGAGGAGGAGGAGGAGGAGGGGTGAGGCAGACCAGGCAAGGAGAGAGGAAGGGAAAGGAGAAAAAGGAGAATAGCATAGGAGGAAGGTAGGAGGAGGAAATGAGGGAGGAGGGAATTCTGGAAATTGGAAAGGCAAGGATATTTGGAGTAGATACGGGCTGAGGAAAGGAAGAGAAGTAAAAAAAAGGGAAGACAGTAAGAGGAGGAGGGAAAGGAGGGAAGGAGGAACGGGAGAAGGGCGGGCGGGGCAAGAAGCAGTTACTTTCCCCTCGTCAGACATTGAGTGATTGTAACGCGGACCGTGACAAGGCCTAACGACACAGGGTCCAGTTCGAGAGATTTTTTTTTTTTTCTGTCTATGCTGTAGTACACCTTTTTCTTTGTAATTTTTGCTGGAAGCGGTTTTCAGAACAGCTATTCGTACACGCTGTCTGTCTCTGTCTGTCT
>NW_020869148.1:619423-621923 GCF_003789085.1 Penaeus vannamei
AAGAAAAAGAAAAAAATATATAATATAAATTTAGAGAAAATGAGTAATGTAATCATATTCGAGGTTAAGTATGAGTGAAGGGTTGTAGGAATGAGTAACTTTGAGAGCCGAGTATGAGGGAGAATGGAAAAATGAGGAGACAGGATGCTGAAGTAAATATTGAGGAGAGATAGAAAGAAGGAAGAAAGTGTTGAGAGGTGAATGTGCAAGGACACAAAAGAAAAGGAAGACATTAGGATGAAGCAGAAGAAAAGAGAGAGGGGAGGATGAGTGAAAAAATTCCAGAATGAGATGAAAAGAAAGAGGGGAGGATGAGTGAAAAAAAATCCAGAATGAAGATGAAGGAAAGATTAGATGAAAAAGGAAATATGCCACTTCCTCTCTCATCTCTCATTCCTTATCTGGATATGGAACGAGAAGATGAGAAAGGAAGTGGTTACACGGGCGTAAAGATAATGGAGATCAGCAAATTAGCAGTTATTGAGGAAATGGTGCGTATATAACAACTGGAAAATCGACCAACTTGCCGCGACAACCTAGGCCTAACTGCAGGACAAAAGCGTGCCCCCCCCCCCCCCCGTGCCCAGGGGCAAAGGTATGACCCAAAGCCCGAGGTGGGGAGGAGGCGTTAAGGGGGGGAGGGGGCAGTGGGGGAAGATAGAAGGGGGGGGGGGTGAGTCGGTGGTCCTAAGGGCGTCTTGGCACCCCCCTCCCCTCCCCTCTTGGATTTGTGGGGTATGTGTGTGGGTGGAGGGGGAGGGGTGGGTAAGTGTTGAGGTAATACGGTTGTTAAGCGATGGAATGTGAACCAGGTCGGATTTTTCTTTTCGTGTGTGTGTGTGTGTGTGTGTGTGAGTGTGTGTGTGTGTGTGTGTGTGTGTGTGTGTGTGTGTGTGTGTGTGTGTGTGTTGTGTGTGCGTGCGTGTGTGTGTGCGCTGTGTGTGTGTTGCGTGTGTGTGTGCGTGTGTGTGTGCGCTGTGTGTGTGTGTGTGTGTGTGTATGTGTGTGTGTGTGTGTGTGTGTTGTGTGTGTGTGTGCTGTGATCTAGTTCTTGGTTTTGGATTTTAATATTTTCATTCTCTTTTTATTTCATTGCCACACCCACTTTTCTCGTTTCCTTTCCAGCATGTTGCCATTTTTCTTTTCTTATTTTCCTCTCTTAGTTTCTTTTATTTCTATCACGCTTTTTTTTTTTTCTTCTTTTTCTTTCTTTACTTTTTTGTTACCTTTAATACTCATTTTCATCTCCCACCCGCTAAGTCACGTTTTTTTTCAGTTAGTTGTTGTTATTATTTTTTAACATTTTGGTCACGCCCATTTTTTATTTTTCTATCTGACGTCCATGAGGTGTATGAGGCATCGACTTACGGAGGCATCGACTGNTTGAGATAATAAGGTAAAGATAAAAATATAGACGAAAGACAGGATAAGAGGATAAGAAGGATAATAGAGAGAAAGAAAGGAAGCAGTAGGAGGTTGAAAAATAAAAATTGAAATAAAGGATGGTTTGAAGGAAGAATAGTAAGAGAGATTGATAGATGAATAGGTAGATGGTTAGACAAATTAGGTAAGTAGGTATATATATATATATATATATATATATATATATATATATATAATATATATATATATAATATATAATACATACAGATATATTCATATACATATATTATAAACATATATATATACATACATACAATACATACATACACATGCATACACACATACATACATACATATTATATATATATATATATATATATATATATATATATATATATATATATATTTATATATAATATATATATATATATATATATATATATATATATACAGAGAGAGAGAGAGAGAGAGAGAGAGAGAGAGAGAGAGAGAGAGAGAGAGAGAGAGAGAGAGAGAGAGAGAGAGAGAGAGGGAGAGAGAGAGAGAGAGAGAGAGAGAAAACTGAATTTATCCCAATATATGGATAATCATGAACTTTCTCTTCATTTTGAAATCTTACTATCATAGATGAATTTCACTGGATTAAACATATTATTATGTAATCGAGATATTTGGCTTGATATGTCATGATTTTTAGCATTACCATTATTATCATTATTATCATCATTATCATTACCATCATCATCATCGTCATTATTATTATCATCATCATTATCATCATTACTACCATCATCATCATCATCATGACTATAATCATCATCATCATCATCATCATTTTTATTATCATTATTATTATCATTCTTCATCATTATTATCATTATCATCATTACTATTACTACTACTATTATTATTGTTATTTTCAATCACATTATTATCCAATAAAGAGAGATATAAAATTATATATATTAAAAATAATAATTTGTAGGATTTTGAGATGCCAGTTAACCCATTTGAGGTTAGTTTATTTACAGATATATACATAAATAAATTAAAACAACACTTCTACAACAATAACAATAACAGCAAAAATAACAAAAAACAGAACAAAAAACAGATA
>NW_020869148.1:626923-630211 GCF_003789085.1 Penaeus vannamei
TCTCTCTCTCTCTCGTTGCATCGTGCAATGTTGCTAATTCGCTGCCAAGTCGAGTAAAAAGGTATTTTGGGTATATCCGTTGTGGTATGTTAAAGGTAGGTGGTTGTGTGTATGGCACGCAGACCGGAAGCTGGCGGGATCCGTTATGATAATGGGTATTAATTAGGATTAAATAGGGTGCAGGAACGTCTTGGGTTTTATGGGGTTGTGTGTGGTGTATAAGGGCGAGGTACTGGTGTGGTTTGGTAGTGTATTTAAGGGGGTGTATGTGGTATGGTGTGCGTGTAATGTAGGTAGAAATATGCATACATACGCGTACAGATGTTCACACTTATAAGCACATACACAGGCACACACGCACAAACATACTCTCACATACACGGGCACACGCACACACACACACACACACACCACACACACACACACACACACACACACTATAATATAAGTAAAATGATTACTTTCATCACGAAAAGTAAGCTCAACAAATATATCTTCCTCACAACAAAACTGAAGATTACTGCGGCACAAAATACAGTAACATTTAGTCGAGTGAAACAACCCATTAAAAAATACACACAATCACACACATACGAACACACACACACACACACACACACACACACACACCACACCACACACACACACACGCACACACACACACACACACACACACACACACACATACACACACACACACACATACACACACACACACATATACACACACCACACACACACACACACACATACATACACACACACAACTACACAACACACACACACACACACCACACACACACACACACACACACACACACACACACACACACACACACACACACACACACACACACATATATATATATATATATATATATATATATATAATATATTATATATATTATATATGTATATATATATAAATTCAATATTTTGTATTTTCATAATTCGTCACCACGTAATATTTCCTCGTATTTCCAATAAATAACTAAACATAAACAACAACAACAACAACAACACAACAAACAAACACCTTAAAAATCCTACATAATCAACATCTATTCATCTCTTCNAGAGAGAGAGAGAGAGAGAGAGAGATAGAGATAGAGATAGATAGATAGATAGATAGATAGATAGATAGATAGATAGATAGATAGATAGAGAGAGAGAGAGAGAGAGAGAGAGAGAGAGACAGAGAGAGAGAAATAGAGAGAGAGAAGGAAATTGAAAGAAAGGAATAAAGAAATAGAGAAAGAAAGAAGGAAAGAAAGAAGTAAAAAAAGAAAGAATGAAATCAGGAAAATATTCTTGTTTATCAGTAAGTAAATTATTTGTTATCTTGCGTTTTCTTGTCACTTCACGGTCTAATATCGTCTTTTGTATTTTTTCTATTCATCTACTTGTCTATTTGGACATCAATCTGTTTATCCTTCGTTTATATGTTATCATTATTGTTGACATATTTATAATTATTATAATTATTGCCATAATTATTATCACTATTTCCATAATAATTATCATTATCGGTATCATTAATTGTTATTATCATCATTATCATTCTTCTTATTATTATCACTGCTACTATTATCAACTTCGTCCGTGTATATTCGTTACTGTGTTTGTTTTTTATACATATAATTCTTATATATGAAAAAAATACACTTATATCATTAAAACATTTGTCATTGAATTATAAAACAGTTTATTGGAATAAATAGCATAAGAAAATAAATACAATACATAACAACGAATTTAAAATTAAGGTCTTAATTACAATACAACAGAAATATCAACAACAAAGTAGAAAAAAATCAAATATTAAGAAATGAATGTCTTTTTCACCTTCCCATATTTCTTTCAATAATTTCATGATGGAAAAAAATGGATGGGAAAAAAATCTCCTTCATGAAGAGGTAAATATCTTCATGGAATGGAATTCTTCACCTTCCCATATCTCTTTCAATAATTTCATGATGAAAAAAATTTTCTCTTTCAATAATTTCATGATGGAAAAAAATGCATGGGAAAAATCACCTTCATTAAGAGGTAAAATATCTTAATTGAGTTGAAATCCCCATTCATTAATCCATTAAAAACAAGAGAGGTTATTAATCCTTGTACTTTTTGGCAGCGTTCTCGAGTGACCTGTGGACGGTGTAGGTGTGATCCTGGTCGTAGTTGGAGTATCCGCTGAAAAAGGTTTAAAAAGCGGGGATTAATTTTTGGTGGTGAGTTGTTTTCTGTATGTCAGGGAGCGAGAGAGGTGATTTTTTTTTTATAATTTGAGTTTTTTGTGTTGGTATGATTCGTTGTGTTTGTTTATTTGTTATGTTTATGGTCTTTTTTTAAGTCTGATTATCTGTTTTTTTTTTCTCTTGCTCTTTTTTTTCTCTATCTTTTTGTTCTATATCTTTCTCTCTCTTTGGCTCTCTCTCCCTCTTTCTATCTCACACACACACACACCATGTTTATGCACACACACACACGCGCGCACACACAAACACACGCACAAACACATATACATTTTTATAGATATGTATACATGATCGTTAATATATTTTCCCCCTCTCACACCTCTCCCCCCCCTAACCGCCCCAACCCACCTCACAACCCACCACCCAACCCACCTCACAACCCCAAACACCCAAACACTCACGTCGTATCGTCGTAGGAGTAATAGTAACGACCACTCGGGTACAGGTAACCGTAGGCGAAGAAAGCCAAGACGGTCCCCAGGATGAAGAACATCGTCGCGGTATAGAAGGACTCGTTATCGAAGGTCACGGAGTTCCCTGTACCGGTCCCGAGGAGGAAGCGGGGGTCGTCCTCCTCCAGGGTGTTCCTCGGGGCAGAAGGAGACGCTGACGAAGTAGCTGCTGCTGCTGATGCCTGCTGGAGGAGGGCCGAGGCGGCGGCGACGAGGAGGAGGAGGAGGAGGGTGGAGGGGGCTGTGCAGGAAGGGGGAGAAAAGGGGGATAAATTAGATAGATGGTGATGGTGGTGATGATGGTGATGGTGATTGTGATGATGGTAAAGATGATAATTGTGATGATGGTGGTTGTGATGATGGTGATTGTGATGGTGTTAATAAGTGCAGATAAAAGTTAGGATAATCAATATAATATTGATAATGATGGTGATGATGATAATAATAATGACAGTAACGAAACAAATAAGAATGATAACAAATATAATAACAATGATGATGATAATAATAATAATAGCAAACAACAACAACAACAAAAATAATGACAACAATATTAATGTAATAATTTAAGTATATAT
>NW_020869148.1:643814-646314 GCF_003789085.1 Penaeus vannamei
GAGAGAGAGAGAGAGAGAGCGATGAGAGAGAAGAGAGCGAGAGAGAGAGAGATGCGAGCAGAGAGAGGAAAGAGGCAGAGAGAAGAGAGAGAGAGAGAGAGAGAGAGGAGAGAGAGATTGATGAGAGAGAGATAGAGAGAGAGAGAGAGAGAGAGAGAGAGAGAGAGAGAGAGAAGAGAGAGAGAGAGAGAGAGAGAGAGAGAGAGAGAGAAGAGAGAGGAAAGAAAGAAGCAGGAGAGAAGGAAGAGGAAGAGGCAGAGAGAGGAAGAGGCAGAGAGAGAGAGAGAGGAAGAGGCAGAGAGAGAGAGAGAGAGAAGAGAGAGAAGAAGAGGAGAGAGAGAGAGAGAGAGAGGAGAGAGAGGAGAGAGAGAGAGAAGAGAGAGAGAGAGAGGGAGAGAGAGAGGCGAGAGCGCGCGCGAAGGCGCGCCGAGAGAGAGAGAGAGAGAGAGAGAGAGAGAGAGAGAGAGAGAGAGAGAGAGAGAGAGAGAGAGAGAGAGAGAGAGAGACAGACAGACAGACACACAGAAAACCGCGATGGCGGTCCTCTAAATCGGGGTGCGTTCTTCCCGCGCCGCGCCGTGTCGCCCTCTCAAAAGAGCGACCGATTCGACACGAGGGATTAGCCAGCAGCAGAGCGGGCTACTTGTGCTACTTGGAGGCTACCTTGCATTGCCTCCTCCCAAGCCGCGAGAGCGCCCTGCCCCCCGAAAGGCGCTCCCGCCGCCCTCGCTGCTGCTCTCCCCTCGCCCGCGCCCGCCCTTGGCGCCGCCGCTGCTGCTGTAACTGTACTTTGTCTATCTATCCATATATATAAGGTGTGTGTGTGTGTGTGTACGTACAGACACAGACAGACAGACACACACACACACACCACACACGCACACACACACACACACACATACACACACACACACACACACACACACACCACACACACACACACATATATATATATATATATATATATATATATATATATATATATACATATATATATATGTATAAATATATATATATATATCATATCTACATTCAATACATTATACGCGCGCACATACACACACCACACACACACACACACACACCACACATCACACACACACACACACACACCACACACACACACACACATACACACACATATATATACATGCACACACACATACATACACATACACACACATACATACACATACACACACACATACATACACATACACACACACACACACACACACACACACACACACACACACACACACACACACTCACACACATACACATGCACACACACACATACATACACATACACACCCACATACATACACATACACACACATACATACACATACACACACAAACACACACACACACATACAGGCGGTCCATCTGGTTTTGTGATAGAAATCATGAAACCCTTTTTAGGTGTCAGGCTGGATAGCAAACGTTTGCCGGAAGGACTATTAGTGAGTTGGAAAATGACGGCCAGTGCTGGGTGACTGCCCAGGAAATGATCGACGACCTGCAGTCTGGTGCTGTCCAAGTTCGCGGAGAAATGTCGGGCAAAGGAAAAAGTAGTATGAAGGTAGAGATAAATTAGCAATGATGGAAAAAGAGAGCAAATGTATTGTGATCGATGTGAAATCACGGGCTTCATCCATCCCCATGCTAGAGGCCGTGTTCGGGGAGTCGACGTTTAGCCGCCCGTCCGAGAGTCCCTGGCTGACGACCTGGACTTAACTGCTCAGAAGGAGTCAGAATTAGTAGTTAGACCTCGATGTAGAAACCTCATGGCGAATCTGGATACGGTAATGTCAGTGGAAAAGGCCGAGGTATTTCAGCAGAAAGTGATAATGGTCGATTCACTGGAGCACATTAAAGCACTGCACTCATAAATGGAAGTGGCATCAGCGGCAGACTCAGGTGAACTGGTGGTTCGCCGAGACCCTAGGCCTAAGCAGGAAGAAATGGAGGGAGGGTCTGCTGCGGTCCCCAGACGGCTTTGCTTCCCAGAGGACATGGCAGCCGCAGTCGGGGACGGCAAGAAATCCACGATGCTGCAATCAACAGAGAAACGATGATGCTTCGAGACATACTCCCGTCACTGAATTTAAGGAGGTTGTCTCTCTCTTAGTCAATGGGACAATAACGGAGTCGTGTAAGAAAAATTCTTCGATGAATGAACGTTGGTCTCGACGGGAAAGGCTCTTGGGAAATGTCGGAGGGACCCGCGATTGTCTGTGTTGACGTTATTGGCATCAGAAGGCCGCGGTGGTATGGAAGTCACCCTGTCGCCTTCATGGCCGCCCTGCCCGAAGTCAGCTCTCTCTGTAATCCACTTGCGCCCATTCTACACCCTCGCCTGCGCCCCGACCCACGTGGCTCTCCTCCGCCGCCAACCTTTCCCTTTCTTTCTGTTTGCCAAATTTTATCGCGCGGATTTCGAACTCATCCGTGTTCGTTTCAAACACGTGCCGGCTGTCGGCGAAGAGGGTGTGGC
>NW_020869148.1:658814-663814 GCF_003789085.1 Penaeus vannamei
CTATGCAAGTACTTTATCGAACAATATACTCCAACATGCGAATATCTCTTGCCCTCTTCCACATCCCGGAGCAAAATGCAAATACAGTTTCGCTCGAGCATCAACATATTTTTCATCCAAGTTCTTCCCTCCTTTTTAAATGCTCTTTTGATACGAATAATATCAGGAGCACAATTCATTTATCATTTTTGGATCAGGGTAAAATAACTCTGTACAATGTTTTTTTTTTTTTTTTTTTTTTTTTTTTTTTTTTTTTTTACAGCTTCGTTCTCGGGTCTATACCATCTGACCCTCTGTAAACTTGATTCATTTTCCTCCTCTCTTCGCTTTGTTTTATGTCTTAAAATCCTCATCTTTGTCTCCTCGCTTCCCTTCCCCTCTCTTGTATTCTTGATTTATTTACTCTTTCTATTTCTCGTCGCGCTGTTGTACGTCTGAAGGTCCTCATAATTTTGTCTTCTCGCTCCCTTCCCCTTTCCTTTATTCTTGATTTCTCTCTCTCTCTCTCTCTCTCTCTCTCTCTCTCTCTCTGTCTGTCTCTCTCTTTGTCTGTCTGACTGCATGTTTGTTTATTTGTCTCTCCTCTCTCTCTCTCTCTCCTCTCTCTCTCTCTCTCTCTCTCTCTTCTCTCTCTCTCTCTCTCTCTCTCTCTCTCTCTCTCTCTCTCTCTCTCTCTCTGCCTGTGTGTCTGTCTATTTTTGTCTCTCTGGCTGCCTGTCTATGTTTCTCTCTCTCTCTCTCTCTCTCTCTCCTCTCTCTCTCTCTCTCTCTCTCTCTCTCTCTCTCTCTCTCTCTCTCTCTCTCTCTCTCTCTCTCTCTCTCTCTCTCTCTCTCTCTCTCTCTCTCTCTCTCTCTCTCTCTCTCTCTCTCTCTCTCTCTCTCTCTCTCTCTCTCTCTCTCATTCTTCGCGTTGATATATGTCTTAAAATCCTCCTTTTTTGTCTCCCAGCTCTCCCTCTCCTTTCCCCTTGGCCTTTGCTCCTCGTGCGCTCCCTGATTCCCTCGTCCTCACTTCATTCCATCGCCTTTATAACGAACCTCAGCGTCTCTCTCTTCCTTCCGAGCGCAGTGCACGCGGGGCCGTCACGCTGCGGGTCACACTGCTGCAGCTCGAGTCACACTGGGACAAGACGAGTTGGAGCAAGGTTCACTGAAGCAAGAGAATGAGGCAAGATTCAATGAAGCAAGATTCACTGAAGCAAGACACATTGAAGCGAGGCTCACTGAGGGAAGATTCAGTGAAGCGAGATTCACTGAAGCAAGACTCATCAAAGCAAGACACTGAAGCTGGATTCACTGAGGCAAGGCTTTACTGAAGCAAGAAAGACTCGATGCATTAAGGTTCACTGAAGTAGGACCCACTGAGGCAAGGCTTATTGAAGAAAGACGATGGATTATAATTCAGTGGAGTTAGACTCACTGAGACTCACTGAAGTAAGACTCATTAAGCCAAGGCTCACTGAACCAAGACTCGATGAATTAAGATGCACAGAAGTAAGTTTCACTGAGGCAAGGCTCACTCAAACAGGACTCACTGAAGTAAGACTTACTGAAGCAAATCTCCCTGAAGCAGGACTCACTGAAACAGGACTCAGTGAAGCAAGACTCACTGGAACAGGACTCAATGAAGCAAACCTCTCTGAAGCAGGACTCACTGGAACAAACCTCTCTGAAGCAAGACTCACTGAAACAGGACTCAGTGAAGCAAACCTCCCTGAAGCAAGACTCACTGGAACAGGACTCACTAGGGCGTGCTCGTACTGGCAAAGTAGATAATCCTAGAGACATTAACGTCGGTGTTATGAAGTGTGAGGGAAGACTGAGTTAGTTTAAGCCGCGGGAGGGAGGGAGGAGGAGGGAGGGAAAGGGAAAGGGAGGGAGTAGGAAGGAGGGAAGAGAAAAGGGTGAAGAGGAGGAAGCAGGAAAAGGGAGGAGGGAAATAGGGAGCAAGAGGGAAATGGAGGGAGGAAGAGGGAGCAGGGAGAAGGAGGGAGGGAAATGGGGGAGCAAGAGTGAGGGAAAGGGAGGGAGGAGGAGGAGGGTGAGGGAAAGGGAGGGAGGAGGAAGGAGGGAAGAGGAAGCAGGGAAAGGAAGGGAGGGAAAATGACGGAGGAAAGAGGAGGAAGGGAAGAGAAAGGAAGAAAATAAAGGGAGGGAAAAGAAAAGAGGGAAAACGACGAAGTGAAAAGGAGGGAGAGAAAACGAGGAAAGAAAATAAAAAGAAAGAGAGAGAGAAAACGAATGAAGCCCAAGAACCCGGTCATGAGATTCCACAAAGCAATTCATCCAGTGTAAAAAAAAAAAAAAAAAAAAAAAAAAAAAACTATAATAAAACACAGTCTTCGTATTCGTCACAGGAACTGTATCATTTTTTTCTGGCCATGGATTCCCTCGAAAACCCGCGGCACAAACGACCATTTTACACCCCCGACCTTGGCATAAAAGCGGCATAACAACCTCTTCGTCCCACAGGAAGGACCGGCTGGGAGAGCGACCCCGGCAACAACCCCTTCAGTCCGTTTGTCTCTTCTGCGCTGAGAATGAATAACACGCGAAGAAGAAGAGGAAAAAAAGAAAGAAAAGAAAGAGGAAGAAGAAGTAAATCGATAAAAAATAAATAAGATGAAATAGATAAATAAAAAGATTTAAAAAAGAAAAGAGAAGAAAATAGATAAATAGAAAGATAAAAAAGAAAAGAAAAGAAGAAGAAAGAAGAAAAAATAAATAACACGCGAGTCAGCAAAAAAAAAAAAAAAAAAAGAAAACAAGGAAGAAGTGAATAAATAAAAATGAAGTGAAATAAAATATAATAAGAGAAGAAAAAGAAGTGAGAAGAAGAAGAGGAAGAAGAAGACTAGATAAAGAGAAAGAAGAAAAAGAAAAAGAAGAAAAAAATAAGGAAGAATAAGAAGAAATAAAGAGGAAGAAGAGAGGAAAAAAAAAGAAGAGAAGAAAATGAGGATGAAGAAGGAGGAGGAGAGGAGGGAGGGGGGGGGGGAGGACGAAAGAAAGAAGCCCAGCCTTCGCTCGCGGAGACAATGCAATATATCTTCCCCAAGCTTCGGCAAACCCGTTGTATGTGCGAGTTTTATGAAGGAGGAGGTTCATGCTGGGGGAGGGGGGCATGCCTATGGAGGGGCTGGTGGGGAGGTTCATGCTGGGGGTGGGGGGCATGCTCATAGAGGGGGGGGGAGCATGCTTATGGAGGTGGTGAAGGTTCATTCTGGGGGGGGATGGAGGATTCATGCTGCGCTTATGGAGGGGTGGGGAGGTTCATTCTGGGCATGCTTATGGAGGGGTTTCATGCTGGGGAGGGGGAGGCTTATGGAGGGTGGGGGGAGGTGGGGGGAGGGGCATGCTTATGGAGGGTGGGGGGAGGTTCATTCTGGGGGGAGGGCATGCTTATGGAGGGGGGCGCCAGGTTCATGCTGGGGATGGGGGGGCATGCTTATGGAGGGGGGGGGAGGTTCATTCTGGGGGGAGGGGCATGCTTATGGGAGGGTGGGGGGAGGGGCATGAGCTTATGGGAGGCAATTCTGGGGGAGGTGGGAGGGGGGGGAAGTTCATGCTGGGGTGGGGGGGGCATTGCTTATGGAGGGGTGGGGGAGGTTCATTCTCTGGGGGAGGCATGCTTATGGAGGGGGGAGGTTCATTGCTGGGGGGGGGCATGCTTATGGAGGGGGGGGGGAGGTTCATTCTGGGGGGGAGGGCATGCTTATGGAGGGGGGGAGGTTCATGCTGGGGGGGGGGCATGCTTATGGAGGTGGGGAGGGGCATGCTTATGGAGGGGGAGGTTCATGCTGGGGGTGGGGGGGCATGCTTATGGAGAGGGAGAGGCATGCTTATGGAGGGGGGAGAGCATGCTTATGGAGGGGGGGGGAGGAAAGGGGCTTCGGCTATTGAGCGCTCTGGAGAGATTGATTGCGAGGGGAGGAGGGGGAGAAGGGATGGGAGGGGGGGGAAGTTACAGTTGGGGGTGTAGAAGGGCCTTGGGTAGGGTAGGGGGAAGGGACGGGGCGAAGGTAAAGTAAAGGGGTGGAGAGGAGAGAGGAGGACAAGGACAGTCTTCATTCGCATTTTTTTCTTTTTCTTTTTTTTTTAAGAGAGAGAAGGAGAGAAGAGGAGACCGAATGAATGATAAATGAATAAGACACACAAAACACACACACACTCATAGAAAAAAGGAGAGGAGAAGAGAGAAAAAAACGAAACAAATAAACCAAAAAATATGAAAAAAGAAAGAAAAAAAGAAAGAAAGAAAGAAAAAAACGACCTTAGACCCAAGGCCCTAAGACCTTATATCTCCGCGACCGTTTTAGGCCCAGTACGCTTGCTTTTGTCTTCACTTCCGGACATAAAGGAACCCCTGGGTCAGCGCCCGTGACTGTCCTACCCCCGCCCCTCCCCCGCCCCGCCCGCCCGCCCGCCCGCCCGCTTCGAGAAACTAGAGGAAGATCGAGAAATTCCTCCAGAGCAAATGACTGCGTGATAAATTCTTCGTTGACAAACAGTTGACTTGGAATTTTCTGTTTTTCCTCTCTCTCTCTCTCTCTCTCTCTCTCTCTCTCTCTCTCTCTCTCTCTCTCTCTCTCTCTCTCTCTCTCTCTCTCTCTCTCTCTCTCTCTCTCTCTCTCTCTCTTCTTCTTTTTTTTCTAATCTATTTTCCGCTGAGTAATCCTGGAGTTTTTTCTTTTTGTTTTTTCGTGGTATGTATCAAGCATTTCAGTTTGTTTTTTTTTTTTTTGTTTTTGTTTTCGTCCTAGCTGGAAAAGAGAAAGATATTTACAAAAATGTTGGCTGCACCGTGCATGCAATAGCAGTTAATTGCAAACTGCTGCGCCTACGCCAAATACCAGAGCATCATTCCAGTTGCAATTAACAAAGAACAGCACAGCCAACACGGCACCAGACACACCCCCCCCCCCACCCCTAGTTGTTCCCCTGTCCCCTTTTGACTATTTTACACAACTCAGCAACACCACACTTAAACAAATAAACAT
>NW_020869148.1:668814-678814 GCF_003789085.1 Penaeus vannamei
TCCACTCCAATCCACCATCACCAATCCATCATCGCCAATCCATGCTGGTCTCAAAACACCGTGGGCATGATTTTGCCTGCCGAGAGTGTGAGCGAGGGGAGGGGGAGCGGGGGGGAGAGAAAGAGTTAAAGTGCTTCCACTGCTTTGACTGGGCCTTAGTTATGGATAAGACGTCCTGTGCAATTAGTGTGTCAAAACAGTCCTTTTGGTTTTGGTTTTCTTGGCTAAAAGGGACTTGGAATAACTCACTTATTCCTGCTTCTGGAAAGGCGTGAGTAGCCCAGGAACCCATCGAGCAGACATCTTTCGCCTGTGCAGATGGTCATGAATGGCTAGTTGACGCACGTAGATGTATATATTCAATATATATATATATATATATATATATATATATATATATATATATATATATATATATATATATGTATCTATATATTTCCCTCTCTCTATCTATCTATCTATCTATATATGTGTGTGTGTGTGTGTGTGTGTGTGTGTGTGTGTGTGTGTGTGTGTGTGTAGTGTGTGTGTGTATGTGTTATGTTTTGTGTTGTGTGTGGGCGTGGTGTGTGTGGTGTGTGCGTGCGTGATGTGTGTGTGTGTGTGTGTGTGTGTGTGTGTGTGTGTGTGTGGTGTGTTGTAATTCTATTTATAACATATATATTTTTACCTATCTATATTCCTCTCTACACATGGACCGAAAGACACATGCCACCGCGCAGAGACGCATACGTATCTGACACATATTGGAATCGGCGCATCGAGCCTCGCTCCAGCGTCACGTGACCAGCGCCTCGGCCTCGCCAACAACAACATTACGAGTTCGGTGGTTCTGGGCGGCGCGCTATTTGCATATTGATTACTTCTTGCGCGTCTCTGGTGCTTGGCCAGTGTCCATCATCGGATATCATTGAATCTTTATTGCAAGTGACGTCTTTTGGTGCTCGGTGCGACTTATGCAACGGACAATAAGCAAAATATTTACGAGTAGACTGGCTCTTTCTTAGCATTAACGGGACACAACTACGTTTTCTTTTTTTCGTCGGAGGAAACGTAATACTCGAAAGCGGACTCAGTCACTCAACAACAAGAAACAAATAAAATTTCACCAGTCATACAAGGCGGCGACTCGCAAGATAATCAAGGAATTCACCGGCAGAAAATTAGCGTCAGTTCTGGCAACATGTATCACCGGGAAATGTTCTCCCGTGGCCGTAATAGGGAACAGACCGGGCAGACCAAGTCCCGTTCTGCTAGGTTAGTGAAAGGGTAACTGAGTGGAATTAGGTATGCCGATGTAGAAGCCTCTCTGCCTGATTGCCTTCTCAAATTTAAGAGGAGGCGCTGGATACTTTGCGATATTTTTTTTCTTTCTTTCTTTTTTTTTAATCTTTGCGTAACATTTCTTTGAGTTTGGTTCCTTGAAGTCTGCTGAATCATGGTTGTCACTCTCTCTTTGTCTCTCTGTCTCTGTCTTGCACTCTCTCTCTCTCTCTCTCTCTCTCTCTCTCTCTCTCTCCTCTCTCTCTCTCTCTCTCTCTCTCTCTCTCTCTCTCTCTCTCTCTCTTCTCTCTCTCTCTCTCTCTCTCTCTCTCTGATTTTTTTTTCTGTCTATCCCCTCTCTGTCTCTCTCTCTCTCGCTCATTCCCCTACACCCTCCTTCACTCTCTACACACACAACCACACACATCAGTCTATCAGTAAGCTTATATACACCCAGCCTTTTGGTATTTATTTACATATATTTACAATCTGTATGCATGTATGTACGCATATCTACCCGCATGTATATATTTGTTTTCCATTTATCTACACACCGCATACACGCAAACACACAAAGTCTCATTTGAAGAGTGTATTTTGCAATTCTAAATTCTCGAAATGGTTTTCCTTCCGTTTAATGGTTCCCTGAAGCATGCACTTCTCCCTCTCTCCTCCTTGCCCTCTCTCTCCCCAATTCCCTCTCTCTCTCTCTCTCTCTCTCTCTCTCTCTCTCTCTCTCTCTCTCTCTCTCTCTCTCTCTCTCTCTCTCTCTCTCTCTCTCTCTCTCTCTCTCTCTCTCTCTATCTATCTATCTATTCTATCTATCTATCTATCTCTCTCTCTCTCTCTTTCCTTTGTCCTTTTCTACCGTCTTCCTATCTCCTTCCTCTGCTCTCCTCTCTACTCCCCATCTTTATTCCTTTCTCTATCACCCCCACCCACCTCTTCCTCCTACTTCCCTCCTCCCTTTCTCCTCCTCCTGTACCTTCTCTTTTCGCTTCCCTTTTCTATCCTCCCTCTTTCCTCTTCCTAACTCCCACTTCTCTGTCTCTCCCTTCCCCTGCCTTATCTCATTCTGTCCTCTTCTCTCCTTTCTTCTCTATCTCCTCTTTTCCCTTTACTACCCTTTCCTGCCCTCTTCCTCTTCCTCCTCCTCTCCTCTCCTCTCCTCTCTTCTCTTCTTCTTCTTATTCTCCTTTCCCTTCCTCATCCCTTCCTTCTGCCTTTTCTCCTCCTCCCCTCTTCTGTCCTATCTTCTCTATCTCCTCTTTTCCCTTCATTATTCCCTGTCCTGCTTCTTCTTCTCCTCCCCTCTCCTCTCCTCTCTTCTCTTCTCTACCTCCTCTTTTCCTTGCCGCATCCTCTCATTTCTCCACCTCCCACTTTCCTTTGATGCCATATGTAAAGACCAAAAAAAGGGGAAAAAAGGAAAATACAGTTGTTTTTCGTGGGTGTGAAAACTGTCAGGAATTTCGGGAAAATTGCAGCATTTTCTGGCGTTCTTATTATGGATCGTTGTTGTGCTTGATCTCGGCTTGTGTATTGCTATTAAGAGCCTTAATTGCATCCGAGCTTTGTTGTTTTCTGTTTTGGATGTCCATGTTTAATACAAGTTTTTTCTGTTGTTTGTTTATTTGTTTTTTTTTCTGTCTGTCTGATTGTCTCTCCTTTTCTTCTGTATTGGTATTTGATTCTTTCTTTCTTTCTTTCTCTCTTTCTCTCTCTCTCTCTCTCTCTCTCTCTCTCTCTCTCTCTCTCTCTCTCTCTCTCTCTCTCTCTCTCTCTCTCTCTCTCTCTCTCTCTCTCTCTCTCTTCCTCTCTCTCTCTCTCTCGTGGGTGTGTGTGTGTGTGTGTGTGTGTGTGTGTGTGTGCATGTGTGCATATGTGTTTAAATGTGTATATATACACATACATACATGAGTCTACCCACGCACCTACATACAGTGTATCGCAATATGATTCCCCCGAAACAATGGTTTTCTTAAAATCTGCCGAGATACACGAACGAAGCAGAATTATCCAATTATCCCTCCTTAAGCGAACGAGTTGTCCACATGGCCTTTATCACCGCCCTTCTCCCTTTCTCCCTCTCCCCCCTGTCTCCCTCTTTCTCCCCCTTTCTCCTCTCTCCCCTTTTCTGCCTCTCTCCCCTTTCTCCCTCTCTCCCCCTTTCTGCCTCTCTCTCCCCCTTTTCCCTCTCTCCCCTCTCCCTCTCCCCCTTTCTCCCTCTCTCCCCCTTTCTCCCTCTTCTCCCTTTCTCCTCCTCTCCCCCTTTCTCCCCTCTCTCCCCCTTTCTCCCTCTCCTCCCCCTTTTCTCCCTCTCTCTCCCTCTCCCTCTCTCCCCCTTTCTCCCTCTTCCCCCTTTCCCCCTTTCTCCCCCTCTCCCCCCTTTCTCCCTCTCTCCCCCCCTCTCTCTTTCTCTCCTCTCTCCCCCTTTCTCCCTCTCTCCCCCTTTCTCCCTCTCTCCCCCTTTCTCCCTCTCCCCCCCTTTCTCCCGCGCGCGAACGAGGGCAGAAGGGGCGGGAGGAAGCGCCGCCCGTGAGTGTATTTCCCTCCCCGATTCCCGGATGTGACAGAGCTCCGCGTCATCCCGGTTATGGCGCTTTGAAGATTGGCTTCATATTCTCTTGGCTTCTATGGCTCGTTCTGAGTTTATCTGATGCTCGTTACGGCGAGTGTTGGCCCGCCGGAGTGGCCGCCGCCCGCGATGGCTGTGTTTCCGGCTCTCTGACCTGTTTCAGACACAGAAACGTGTGTGTTTGTACATCGAAATATAAATACATATACATACAGGCACATACTAACTCGTTCACATGCACATATCAATATCTTTCTATCTACAAATATATGTATGTATATATTTATGAGCGCACACGCGTATGTATGTGTGTATGTGTGTTTGTGTGCACATAAACTCGCATAAAATGGTCTTTTCCACAGCTTCTTATCTCGATCTGCGGATTCCTCTTCTTGCGACCCTAATCCCCATTCTTCTTTCTTAACCTTTCCTCCGTCTTCACTTCCTTCTTTATTGGAAATTCTTTCTTTCTCTCTTTCTCCTCCATTTTTGTTCGTTCAGAAATTCTCTCCTAGTCCTCTCTTCGTTCTTTTCTTTTTTCTTCTTCTTCTTTGTTGCGTTTTCTTCTCTTATCTCTTATCATCTCATAACATGGATCCCTTTCAATAGGCCTTATCTCTGTTGCTCTCTTTGTCATTGTCTGTCTAACTCACTCTCTTCTCTCTCTCTCTCTCTCTCTCTCTCTCTCTCTCTCTCTCTCTCTCTCTCTCTCTCTCTCTCTCTCTCTCTCTCTCTCTCTCTTCCTCTCTCTCTCTCTCTCTCTCTCTCTCTCTCTCTCTCTCTCTCTCTCTCTCTCTCTCTCTCTCTCTCTCTCTCTCTCTCTCTCTCTCTGTCTCTGTACTTTCTCGTTCTCCCTCTTTCCTCCTCCTCTTTCTCTCTCTTCTTCTCCTCTCCCCCTCCCTTCTTTCCACTCCATTCCCTTTACCTCTTATCTCCTTTCCCTTTCATCTCCCCCACTACGATAACCCTCTTCTCTCTTTTCGCTGCCCCTGCCTTGCCCTCGCCTATTCCCTAAGGTAATATAATTTCCCCGCTTTTGCCTACCTTTTTTTTCTTTCTCCCCTATTTCAGAAGACCTCCTACCCCTCACCCCCTCACCCCCCCCCCCTCCCACGAAGAGAGGAATCTCGCTTCCCTCACGCTCTTTTTCCACTTAGACCCCCCCCCCCACATCCCCACTCAAAGAACCTATCTTTTAGCCTATATAGGATATTCCCCTTCCCCTTCCCCTCCTGTTCGGATATATATCCATTTCCTTCCATCCCTTTTCTTCCTCTTCTCTTCTCCCCTCCCCTCAACAACCCTCCCCTCCCCCCTCCCACCCTATGGAGATATACCCCCATCTATCCCTCCCCCCTCCCACCCCCCTCTACCTCTACCCCTACCCTCCCCCCCTCCCTCACTCTCCCAGCGTAGCATCCTCCCCCCTCTCCACCCCCTCTACCTCTACCCCTACCCTCCCTCCCTCCCACCACCCTCCCAGCGTTAGATCCCCCTCCCACCCCTCTTACCTCTACCCCCTACCCTCCCTCCCTCACCCTCCCAGCGTAGATCCCCCTCTCCCACCCCCTCTACCTCTACCCCCTACCCTCCCTCCCTCACCCTCACAGCGTAGGATCCCCCTCCTCCTCTTCCTCCCCCCCCCCTCCCTTTTGGAAATAATTTTCGAATCTCCAATCCCTTCCAGCGGGTGCGATTCCCTTTATGTCGGCCATAACTCCTTTCCGAGGTTATTGATTCGGGTCTCCGGGTTTACACTGGATTAGGGCGCGATTGGCCATTCCGACTGTGCTAATCATTAGGCGGAAGGGATGGCTAGGTCGCGTGTAATAGATCCTTCAGATTCTGTGCCATTGATAGGTTAGGTTAGTTTAGATTAAGTTGGGTTAGGTTGTAGGATAAGTTAGGTTAGGTAGGTTTAGGTTATAGGATAAGTTAGGTTAGGTTAGGTTATAGGATAAGTTAAGTTAGGGTGGGTTATAGGTTAGGTTAGGTTAGGTTGTAGGTTATAGAATGTTAGGTTATAGGTTAGTTTAAGTTAGGTTGTAGGTTGTATAATGTCAGGTTATAGGTAGGTGAGTTTTAGGTTGGTTATTGGTTAGGTTAAGTTAGATTAGGTTGGGTAATAGGTTAGCTTAGGTTAGCACCGTATCTCTGTTCTTCAGGATTAAGAAATATATATATATATATATATATAATATATATATATTATATATATATATATATATATATATATTATATATATATATATCAGTATTCCTTCTTGCCTGAGATTAAATGGTCTTATTTAGCTGTTAAGTTTAATGGTCATTTGTACCTTTTGACCCCTAGGATTCAACACACGTGAAATTGGATCTCTTTTTTCCAATAGTTTTGATGCAGAGAATATAAATTTTGATTAAAAGTTTTAAATTTTTTCTTCCATTCTATTTTTTCATCTTTTATATTTATCAAAAACAGTGCAGCAAGAAAATAGTTTCATATTTCGAAATAAGAATATATGAAGCTAGTTTTGTAGTCTCGTAAAATGAAGATGACTTTTATGCTGTGAGTGAATGCAAGCAAAACATTTATCTTTTTATGTGCGTAAAGTTAAAATGCATGTGTTTGTATGTGTGATTTTTACTTGCATTTGTGTGTACGTATTTGTGATTGCATGCATATGTTTTTTTTCAGCTATATCTGCATCTTTCATCCATCCATCCACTTTTCTATCCATCTATCCATCCGTCCATCCATCTATCTATCTAACTATATATCTATCTAACTACATAGCTATCTACCTATCTTTCTAATTATATATCTATCTATTCATCCAACTATCTTCTATTGACGTGTCCAATTATCCATCCATCCATCCTTTCTTCCGTCCTTCCATCCTTTACTTTATTCACTGATTCATTAATTCGTCCATCCCTCCCTCCCTCCATCTATCCATCCATCCATCTACCTACCTACATACTTACCTAAAAACCCTCTCTTGACATATCATTTGCTATATTTTCTTCTTCTTCTCTTTCCTTTTTCCTTTTTCTTTTCTTTCTTTCTTAAACATACGCCAACTCACACCACCTGCTTTATATATTTTTTCCTTTTCCCTTTTCATTTCTTTCATATTTCTTGAACATACTTACGCCAATAATCCAATTACAATTTTTTTTCTCTCTCGTGGCCTCTCTAAGAAGACAGCCGTTAGGGGCCACAAAAATAGGCCTCGAATAATGTCTCCTGATTTGAAAACCAATCTTGGGAGTGATTACCTTGAGCCCCAATTTACTCCCTTTTGAAAGATTTATTCAAGCGTCGGTACGTGTGTCTTCTACGACTGAGGGGGCGGTGGAGCGGCAATGTCGTATTGGGGTTATTGTTTGTGGTGTGGTTTGTTTTGGGGTTGTGTGTGGGTTTGTTTGTGGGTTGTGTGTGGGTTTGTTTGTGGGTTGTGTGTGGGTTTGTTTGTGGGTGTGTGTATGCGGGTTGTGTGTGGGTTGTTGTGGGTTTGGTTTGTTTGTGGTTATGGTTGGTTGTGTGGGATTGTTTGGTTTGTTTGTGGGTTTTGGGTTTGTGGGTTGTGGTGGGTTGTTTGTGATTTTGTGTGTTTGGTTTGTTTGTGGATTGTGTGTTGGTGTGTGGGTTGTGATTTGTCTGCGTGTGGGTTGTGTTTTTTTCTGTGAGTGGGTTGTGAGTTTGTTTGTGTTTGTGTGTGGGTTTGTTTGTGGGTTGTGGTTTTGTCTGTGGGTGGGTTGTGGGTTTGTTTGTGTGTGGTTGTTTGTGTGTTTGTCAGTGTTGCGGGTTGTGTTTTTGTCTTGTGTGCGTTTGTGGTTGTGTGTGTGTGTGTGTGTGTGTGTGTGTGTGTGTGTGTGTGTGTGTGTGTGTGCGTGTGTGTGTGTGTGTGTGTGTGTGTTGTGTGTGTGTGTGTGTGTGTGTGTGTGTGTGTGTGTGTGTGTGGTGTGTGTGTGTGTGTAATTCAGCGCGCTTTAAAAGATTGGACTATTTGTCAATGCCACTTTGAGGGTGCCAGACGTCATTCCATTTCTTTGGTCTTTTATCAGGCGTTCTTCCTGTCTATCTTTCTAAGTTCTATCTATTACTGTTAACGTTCTTATCCTTTTCTATTGTTGGTATTCCTTTTATCCATCTCTATTTTCTTCTTCTCTTATCCACCTCCTCTTTTTCCTCCTCCTCCTCCGCCCTTTTCCCCTTCCTTCTCTCCTCTTCTTTTTTCCCTTTTTTTCTCCTCCTGCCTTTCCTCCTCTTTTCCACTTCCTCCTCCTCCTTCTTCTTCCCCTCCATCCCCTCTATCTCATTCTCATTCTCTTCCTCATCCTTCTCTCCTTCCTCCTTCCATTCGTCCCTGCCCTCTTCCACCTCCTCATCATCACCTCACCACCACCTTTCCTTCATTTTCTTCGTCTTTCTCCTCCTTCCTATCCTCCTCCTCTTCCTCCTACTCATTTTTCTTCACCTTTTCCTCCTCTTCCTCATTCCTAATATCATCATCTCTCCCCACTCCACTTTTCGAGAAAAATGTACCAGTCATTCTTCTCCTTCTTCTTCTTCTTCTCCTCCTTCTCCTATTGTTCCTCCTCCTCCTCCTCTTTCTCCCCTTTCTTCTTCTTCTTCTTGTCTTTTTCTTTTTCTTCTTCTCCCATCATCCTCTTCCTCATTCCTAGCATCATCACCTCTCCCCCACTCCTACTCTTCGAGGGAAATGTGCCAGTCATTTTCAGAAGAATCCTCCTCCTCATTCCCAGCATCATCACCTTTCCCCCACTCCCACTTTTCGAGGGAAATGTGCCAGTCAGAGTGCAAGAGCGTCGTGCTTTACACTCATTTTGACGCCTGGACGCTCAAGTCATCAACACCTCCGCTAACCCGCCTTTTCATGTTTTATTTCATTTTTTTTTTCGGGGGGGTAGAGGGGGCGGTGCGTATTTTTTGTGTTTTTAATGATATCCTTCGTGCCTTTTTCACATTCAGTGACGTGTGCGTTTGTGTTTGAGAGAGAGGGAGGGAGAGGGGAGGGAGAGGAGAGAGGAGAGGAGAGAAGGGGGGGAGGGGAGAGAAGGGAGAGAGGGGAGGGAGAGGGAGAAGAGGAGAGAGAGAGAGAGAGAGAGAGAGGGAGAGAGGGAGAGAGAGAGAGAGAGAGAATTTCTGAACGAGTTAAAAGCACACGCTAAAAATGAATGTAAAAAAAATGCTTGTAATTTAGCATAGAAAATATACTTACTAAGATAAATTAAAGAAAAACTAAATAAATTGTAATTTTGATACGTGTTAAGAATTTTCCATGTTCATTTACTTACTCAGGCCCCTTTTTCTTCCCTTTTCTCTTTTTTTGCGACCACTCAAAACATTTTTTTTTTTTTTTTCTTTTTTTTTTGTAAATGTCTGGGTTTGTAGTTATGCCGAAATTATCATATCAATACATTCTTGATTTTTTTTAAAGTTTCCACGCTACTACTTCTGAAAGAAAATGACGAAAGTAATAGTCGTGTAAATTAAGTTTGCAACCATGATAATAATTACAGTAATGAGGAAGGGGGCGGAATGATGATAAGGATTATGATGATGATTATGATAATGATAATGATAACAACAACCACAACAATAGCAACATCATTGATAGTAATGCTAATGAAAGTAGTACTAGTGAAATAATAGTAATTATTGTAATGATAATGGTATTGGTTGTGATGATAATAAATATGATATTAATCATGATGATAAAAAGAAAAACAAAAATATTAATACCAATATAAACTATATCAATAGCAATCAGCATTATGACCATTATGATGATAATGATGATAATGAAGATGATTATGATGATGAAGATCATAGTAATTGATAATGATGATAATGACAATAAAAGTAATGATTGTAATAATAATGATACTAATAATGATAATAATAATAATGATAATAATAATAATAATAATAGTAATGATAATAATAATAATAATAATAATAATAATATAATAATAATGATAATAATAATAATATAATAAAATATAATTAATATATAATAGTAATAGTAATAATAATAATGATAATTATGATAAATAATGATGATCAAGATAAAGAAAGTAATAACAATAATGATAATAATATTAATGATAGTGATGATGATAATAACAATTATGATAATAAGAATGTTAA
>NW_020869148.1:691314-698814 GCF_003789085.1 Penaeus vannamei
TATAGTGACGAAAAGAGCAAAGAAGAACGAAAGGAGAGAGAAAGAGAGACAAAAAAGAAAGTATGGGGACGAAAAGAGCAAAGAAGAACAGAAGTTACAACAGAAAGATATTAGAAAAGTACAAGTACGGGGAGGAAAATAACAAAGAAGAAAGAAAAGTAAGAATAGAAAGAATTAAGAAAAGGAACGAAAAACAAAATCAACCAAAAAAGTAAAAAAAGAGAAAAAGACAAAAAACAGTAAGTGGTCGAAAAGACCAAAGGGAACGAAGGAAAGGAGAAAGAAAAAAAATAATAGCAAATTATGGGAACGAAACAAAAGAAAGAACGAAAAAGAGAGAATTCGAAGATCCAAAAGCCAATCAAGCGATGAGCGAAGGACCCTCCCCTCCCCTCTCCACCCCACCCCCACCCCAATCTCTCCTAAGAGTAATGTCGAATACTCGCGCCCTCAAGATTCCTCCAGTTATCTAAGACAGTCTTACGCAAAAGCCCTTCACGTTACTCCACTTTCGTTTCCACTCCGCCACTCTGCCGTGAAGACTCTAGAAGCCCGTGTGGATATTAATGTCTATTGAGGGCGTGCGATAGAGTAGCGCTGTGAGGATAACTGTGAGGATAGAGCTGAACTTTCCAACTTTATTTATTTCTCTCTTAATCTTTGTAACTTTTAGAAAAATAATATCATTATCCCAGCGGTTAAATTTCGTATAACTTATATATAGTAGATACGTAAAATAACTATCATATTGTAGATTTGTACACACATTTCTTCACAACATTGAGTACGTTAACACTGATCACTTGCCTTCCTCCAGTGCCGATAGCTGGGTTCTGACAAAGCTCTGGCATCATCTACTCTAATGGTGGGAACACTAACCCCCTTGTACGTGACTTTAAGGATTTTTCCCTCACTTTTCATTACATTTATACCTCATTTCCCCTCCCCCCCCAAAAAAAAAAAAAAAATCTTTCAAGCGCCTGGGGGGGGGGGGAGTCAGCGGGTTTCAGGAGGCCAGGGAGCTCCGCCGAAGAGTCCTTAAGAAACCCATCGATAATATGTGTATAATGAATAACCTTACGATGAGGCCGACGGATATGCGGGGGCACGCGCGGACCCCCTCAGGATTAGGGGAGTCTGGTTTATGGGATTTTCAGGCAGGAGGGGAAGGAGGAGGGAGGGGAAGGAGGGGAAGAAGGGGAAGGAGGAAAGAGGAGAAGATAGGGGAAGGAGGGAGAGGTGGAAGGAAGAAGGGGAAGAAGTGGGGGGGAAGAGTGAAAGAAGGGGATGGAGGCAAGAGGGGAAGGAGAAAAGAGAGGAAGAAGGGGAAGCAGAAAATAGGAGAAAATAGGGGAAGGAAGCAAGAGGGGAAGAAGGGGAAGGAGAGAGAGAAAGAGGTGGAAGGAAGAATGGGAAAAGGAAGGAGGGAGAAAAGAGGGGGAGAAGGAGATAGGATGGAGGGAGACCAAGAGGTGGAAGGAAAAGGAGAAGGAAAGAAGAGGAAGGAAGAAAGGGAAGGAGGGAGGAGGGGGAGGAGGAAGACGTGGAGGAGGAGAAGGTAAAGAAGGGAGGAAGAGGAAGAAGAGGGAGGAAGTGAAATGTGGGGAAAGAAGGCAGGATATAAGGGGAAGGAAAAATAGAAGAGAAGACGAGGGAAATTGATGAAACGGAGAATCAGACAAAAAGGAAAAATAGTATAAAAAAGGAAAAATAACAGAATTGTAAAGAAAAGTAAAAGGAGTGAATGAGAGAAATTAGTAGACTGAGTATTGGAAGAATGAAAGGAAAAGAGGAAGATAAATTAGAAATTAAAAGGCTAAAACCAACCAAAAGGGTGAAAAGAAAAGAAATAACGGAAAAAAGAAAAGGTAGAAAAAAGGGAGAAAATAAAACGTTGAAAGCAAAAGGGAAGCAAGAAAATTTAGAAAAAGAGAAAGAAAAAGAAGACAAGAAAAATGAGGAAATAAAAATCACGAAAAGAAAGGGAGAAGTAAAGGAAATGGATGAAAGAAAAACAAAGAAAAGAAGAGGAGAGAAAAGAAAAAGTAGGAAAGGAAACAAAGAATGAAAACAGTGCAAGAAAGGATAGAGAGGAAAGAAAAATAAGGAGAGGGAGATAAGACATCGAAGGAAAGAAAACGGAAGGAAGAAAAAGCAGAAAAAAAGAAAAAAAAGGAGATTTTTTTTTTTTTTTTAAATCCCAGACTAATTTTTAGGCCCAACGAAGAAGGATGCTTTTCTTCATATAAATATAAATCTTTTCTTCTTCTTTTTATCTACAACTATTTTTTCCACTTATTTTCTTTCTCGTCTTCCCAGATGTCAAGATAAATTCGGTAGCCGAGAGAAAAGAAATGGAAGGAGAGAAATTGGAGAAAAGGAAAGTAGAAAAAGGAAACGATGAATGACAATGGATTTCCGTGCGTCTGGTGATAGACAGATCGATCGATAGATAGATAGATAGATAGGCTGATGATATCGTAAAAAAAAAATATAAATTTCTAGGTCTAACGAAGAGAGATGTATTTCTTCATATTTCTTCTTCTTCTTCTTCTTCTTTGTTTATCTATATCTATTTTTCCACCTTTTCTTTCTCTTTTCCGAATGTCGAGACAGATTCGGTAGCCGAGAGAAAATAAATGGGAGAGAAAATGGAGAACATGAAAGTAAGAAATAGAAAACGATGAATGAGAATGGATTTCCGATAGATAGATAGATAGATAGATATCGTAAAAAAAAAAAAAAAAAAAAAAAAAAAAAAAAAAAAAAAAAAAAAACTCATATCAACTTCTAGGCTTGACGAAGAGATATACCTTTCTTCATATACATCTTCCCTCCTTTTTGTTTATCTATATCCATTTTTTCCCACCCATGTTCTTTCTCTTCTTCCCCAAAAGTCGAGATAAATTCGGTAGTCGAGAGAAAGTTTTGCAATTAGCACGTCGCCACTCCGCTGCTCCACCGGCGGGAAGAAGCGCCATCTTTGGTCGGAACATTGCACCCTTTCCGCGAACTTTCGAGAACCCGCAGTTCCGTTTTATTAGTGGGAATTCTTTTAATAAGGGACTTTGTCATACTGATCGAGGGAGGATGTGATGGTAGAGGGGAGGGAAGGGAGGGAGGGAGGAAAGGGGGGAGGAGGGAAGAGGGGAGGATGAGAGGGAGGGAGGGAGGGGAGGGAGGGTTAGTGAGGGGTGCCGGAGAGAGAGAAAGGGGGGGGGGGGGCGGGAGGGAGGGAGACAGAGAGAAAGAGATTGATGTCGAAAGAGGACTGGAAATGAGAAGAAAGAAGAAGAGGGACAGAAAAGTGTAGAAAGAGAGAGGGGGAGAGAGAGGAACGAACCTACAAGACCACAGTAGCAGAGCTAGGAAAGAGAGAGAGAGAGAGAGAAAGAGGAGAGAGAGAGAGAGAGAGAGAGAGACGGGAAGAGGCAACCTTTTAAAGAAAATACATACACACACACACACACAGAGAGAGAAGAGAGGAGAGAGAGAGAGAGAGAGAGAGAGAGAGAGAGAGAGAGAGAGAGAGAGAGAGAGAGAGAGAGAGAGAGAGAGAGAGAGAGAGAGAGAGAGAGAGAGAGAGAGAGAGAGAGAGAGAGAGAGGAGAGAGAGAGAGAGAGAGAGAGAGAGAGAGAGAGAGAGAGAGAGAGAGAGAGAGAGAAGAGAGAGAGAGAGGAGAGAGAGAGAGAGAGAGAGAGAGAGAGAGAGAGAGAGAGAGAGAGAGAGAGAGAGAGAGAGAGAGAGAGAGAGAGAGAGAGAGAGAGAGAGAGAGAGAGAGAGAGAGAGAGAGAGAGAGAGAGAGAGAGAGAGAGAGAGAGAGAGAGAGAGAGCGAGAGAGAGAGAGAGAGAGAGAGAGAGAGAGAGAGAGAGAGAGAGAGAGGAGAGAGAGAGAGAGAGAGGAGAGAGAAGAGAGAGAGAGAGAGAGAGAGAGAGAAGTGATAAGGGAAGAAAATACAGTTTAAGTTAATCTTATATTCCTTAGAGGCTACGTCTAACCTTCCCTCCTACCCCCACCCCCCATCAAAAGAAAATAAGAAAAAAAAAACATAACAAGGATATGGAAATGAAAACCATAATCAATTTCTATTAACGTTCCATCTCTAAAATAAGCGAAAGACGCCAGCTAACAGTCCTCGGCAAAAGACACTGCATTTACTCGTCTATAACAAAAGAGCAGCATGGCGGAATAAGGGTTCTAATTGCTTTACAAGTTTCTCGTTTGCACAGAGAAACAAAAGAAGATCAAATAAGGCGCTCAAACACAGTCCAGCACCTCCCTTTAAGCCAAAACACTTTGTTCAATCCTGTTCACTCGTGCGGCTGCTTAGATCCTACACGAAAACTTATTTCTCTCTCTCTCTCTTTTACGAAGTTGGAACAATCAAGTCGTTTATTTTTCTTTTCTTTTTTTTTCCTTCTTGCTTTTTTTCCTCTTCCTCTTGTATTTTCTTCCTTCTAAGTTTTGTTTGATGTTCTGCGAAACTGGAGTTCGGTCGCGGGTCCGAATCTGAGAAAATACGAGACAAAGTAATTTAAACATTGTCTCATTAGCTAGCTGGGAGGGAAGATTCGCGGAAATGAGAGAGAGGGAAGGAAAATAAGAGGAAGACAGGGACGAATGGGGAAGGAGACAGGAGGAGAAGGGAAAGAAAAAAAAGAAGAAGGGTGAAGGAGAAGGGGAGGGAGAGAGTGAGGGATGAGGAGAGGGTGAGAGAGAAGGCGAGGGATGAGGAGGGGGAACTGAGGAGAAAGGAAAGAATATGAGAGAAAAGGAGGGAGTGAAGGAGAGAGAAAGTGAGGGATGAGGAGAAAGAAAGAGAGAGAGAGAGAGAGAGAGAGAGAGAGAGAGAGAGAGAGAGAGAGAGAGAGAGGGGGGAGATGGGGGAGGGATGATGAGGAGGAACTGAAGAGAAGGGAAAGCAAAGGAGATGAAAGGAAACATAGACAGAAAGAGAGAGATCGAGGGATGAGTAGGAGAGGGAGAGGGGCAGGAAAAGGAGAGGTAGGTAGAAGGGGAGAGGAAGAGGGAGGAGTAGAGAGGGAGAGAAGGATAGGCAGAGGTAGAGGGAGGGGAACGATAGATAGGCAGATAGATATATAGATAAAGAGAAAGGTGGAATGATAGATAGATAGAAAGGTGGATAGATAGATAGATAGATTAATTGACTGACTGATTGCTGATAGATTTATTTATAGACAGAAAAAATAAGCTTAGAGAAAATACGATAAAACACGCGTCTGCGAAAAGAAAAGAAATATTATGTACAAACTTCGACGCTTGCGTAAACAAACATCCTTATTAAAGATATCAGAAGGAAAAAGAAAATTAATTAATTAATCAATACATGAAAACAGATTCATGTATATATATATATATATATATATATATATATATATATATATATATATATATATATATATATATATATATATATATATATATATATATATATATATATATATATATATATATATATATATATATATATATATATATATATATATATATATATATATATATATATATATATATATATATATATATATATATATATATATATATATATATATATATATATATATATATATATTATATATATATATATATATATATATATATATATATATATATATATATATATATATATATATATATATATATATATAATACTCATTATTCTCCGTTATTCACCCATTACCTTTGTCCACAGAACAACTCACTGCGGAAGGACACAAACGACGTGTTCCATTATGACGTCATCTTGTGGGTTCCGCCCCCTGTCCCTCCTGGCGATACTATTGGTCGCGGATTTCACCAATTCCGCACCTACAAGTAAGTGTTATTATCATTTATCTCTCTATCAACTGTTCCTTTACTAAATTTCATTTTACTGATCTATTTTTTAAGTGTGTGTTACGGTTTTCTTTTCTTTGTGAAACGAATGATGGGTGTTTGTTTTGATATGATAAGTTGAATTATTCTTTGTCTCCAAATTGTTTGTTTATTAAAAAGAATGATGTATTCAGCATCTGCCGTTCCGATGCGCCGGATAAATGGCGATTAATTCCTTTTGTGTTTTTGTTCTCCGGCGATTCTGATTTCCCCCCTTTTTATTATCTCTTAGATGGGCACTTAAAGCCAGGCGCTCACGGCCGCTCTCCCTCTCGACCGAGTTGGCACTTGCTGCTGGCACTCTGGCGACCCAAGGGAGAAGGAGTGACGGCCGGGGGCACGCATCCCCCCGGCGAGGTCCTGCTCACGCCCACTCAGCCTCTGCCGGCGAAGGAGGCGCAGCCCACGCGAACGGTTCCTCCCACCAGAGGAGTCCTGCCGACGAGAGTGGTTCTTCCCGCCAGAGACGTGATTCGGGAGAGAATAGTCCTTCCGACTCGCGAAGACCTGCCCGACGGGAGGGTCCTGCCGGTGATGGAGCCTTTGCTCCCCCGGGGCGTTGCGCCTCCCAGGACTGGGGATCCCAGCGAGGGCAGCGAACCCCCGGCAGTGCTGCACGTTGTGAGCACTCCCTACGCACACACACCCGAACCCCCGCCGCACCCACAGACTCCGATCCGCGGCGAGCCCTTCCCGCACTTTGAAACTGAAGCCCTCCCTTCTCATTCTGTGAGCGGGGCGGCGGGAATCCCCGAGGGCTTCCCGGCCCAAGACAAACAAGAAGAGGACTTTCCTATTGCTTCCCCTGTCACGGAGCGCGCGGAAACCGTGACCACCACCACCAGGAAATTGTATCTCCCGTTCACGGTCAGAACGTCTGTCCGAGAGGAACACGGGGACGGCCTCATGGAAGGCTTCGGCACATCCAGAGGAGACTTGACCAGTAACGTTGTTGTATCAACAACAATATCAAACCATCAGTCCGTTCCTATCACGCTGCAAAGTTCCTCAAGAACGGTAGTGAGAACAAGCCAGAACATCCCCAGCCTCACCACCGCGTACACGACGGCGACGTCCCCGCTGACCATGCACACGACGACGACGGATCAGGTGATCACCATGGGCAGCCCCGTGTATATGCACGGAACGCCTGGAGTCGAAGCCTCCCTCGGAACTCCGATGTCGGTCTCGCCGACGAGAACAAGGAAGGCCAATATGCTGAACCACAGGGCAGGGCTGTTTTCTGCCAGCCACCCCACGTCGCAGGGAGTAGATGGGTCACGGGGCGAGGAAGCGAAGGGCCCTCATAGCAACAAAGGAAGCAAAGTCTTGGAACTTGAGGGTCCAGTTGTCATGGAAACACTCGATGGGTCTTCTCTTGTCCCGCTTGTCGGAAGATCAAAGGAAGTCCTGACTCTGAAGGGAGATGGAAAAGCCATCTTGGCGATATTACAGGTTGCTCAGGGGTCCAACACGCTGGAGGACCCCTTCCATGTCACGTCAGTCATTAGAAAGCACGACCAACCTCTCCCGACGGACGGTAACACCAGTGAAACTTCACCTTCAGGTCTTTTGGATCAACAAGCAACACTACAAGATCCTTT
>NW_020869148.1:713814-716314 GCF_003789085.1 Penaeus vannamei
CACACCACACACACACACACACACACACACACACACACACACACACACACACACACACACACACACACACACACACACACACACCACACACACACACACACACACACACACACACACACACACACAAACACAAACACACACAAACATAAATAAACAAACAAAAACAAGACTGCACCCAAAGACTCACCTGAGCATTCCAAACAACAGATGGCGGTCGTGCGTGGAGTATGTCACAGGGAACCTCGGGTACGTGGTCGGCGCCATGTTTGTCCGCCGGTACTTCCCTGAAGCCAGCAAGCACGACGTGAGTATAAGCATGTCTTCTTTATCTTTCTGTCTGTCTGTTTACATTTTCTTACCCGATATGTATGACTAAAATAATAAATGTTGAAGGTAGTAGTGATAATGAGGATAATGGTGCATATGATTCCACAGGTATGTTATCTCTCTCTAACTCTATGTCTCTATTTTCTCTAGTTGGTTGTAGGAAATGAGAGCAGTGTTGAAAGTCGTGGTGAAAAAAAAAAACATTATCTTTTCTCCTCATTTCTCATTGTCAAAGTACCCGTACACATCTATATTTCCGTACGTGATGATATATGAATTTCATAGAAGCATAGAAAATCCCGGAGTGATACGTTTATGAGGATAAACTGATACGATACTCCCGTCATTTAATTCTCCGAATGAAGCACACACACACACACACGAACACACACATTCACTGAAAGGTATAATAAACATGATATAAGCGATGAATTGCAAAATCTTCGGATCTGATTAGATATCAAGAAAATCCCTTAGTGGAGGTCGATCCAAGTTGAATCTCTAACACTTCAGTTCATTGTGACGAACGTGGGACAAAAGTATGAATGAAAATGATGCAAGTGCATGACGAATTTCGATGTTAGGTATTCGTCAGCTTAAGATAAACAATAATTACATTGAAGAGATAACATTTCGCGACACATATATCTTATGTTGTGAAATCATATCATACGCTTTCAATATTCAGACACCAGTGTTAAAAGTAAAGAGTCGGTTATTTTTTTTTTTACACCAATTTGAATAATGGTTTATAATTTATCTGTTATATTGAGTCTTAGACTCTTAGAGTCTTAGCTCCCCATTCTCCCGCTAAAAAGACAAATAATCGCAAAACAGAGTAAGCATTTTTAAAATTCCTGCTAGATTACAGCTCAAAAACTCTAGATCTTGCGGGAAAATCGCTAGAATGGGAACACTGCATTATCATAGGCTTCCCTCTCCTTCGCTATAAAAGAAGACTCGAAACCGAAGTGCTTGTAATCCGATTTCGAAACACGGCAGAAGAGAAGATCGAATCCTTTCTGAATCTATGGCCCTTGTCCGAGTTTATAATGGCCTGCTTCCCTCTCGAAAAGCGAAAGACCAAAATCACCAGACTGCTGAGTGTCGCTTCACGGGTTGCTGCTCTTTGCAACAACGGAAGAAGCGAGGGCAACATGCAACCTGTTCACGAGTCTTCTGTTATTATGATCCTGACATTTTCAAGCTGCAACAATACGGTTTGCCGGTAATTGGGCACTTGTTCCGCTCTCTCACATTTGGCATCCAGTTATTGCAAAATTCGATACCGTTAAAAGGTCTTTGTTGGTTTTAGAGTATCCGAACGACGGCTTGTTAACGCGCAAACACGAGTATATACATACGTAGTTATGTACGTCTCTTACACTAGAATTATTATAAAACTTTCATGATCTTTGTAATCTATTAACTTACAAACAGCCTTCAAAATGTAAATCCTTCACTATAAATCCTTCATTATCACCAAAAATAAAAGAAAATATGGTAATAAAAGTGAAAAATAACAGACAAGATAACACTCATCCTCCTTTTCCCCGCAGACGGATGAGATGATTTCGCTCATCCGATTCTCCTTCAAAACGGCAGTAAAGGAAGCCTTGTGGATGGATCCGGACACGCGCAGTGTTGCCATGGAAAAAGTGGACACGATCGTCAAGAACGTTGGCTACCCTGAGTACCTCATGAACGACACGTACATGGATCAAGTTTATTCAGAGGTGAGGTTGTGGTGATGAGTGTAATGATATAAATGATGCAGATAATCAGGGTGATGATTGTAAAAGTTATTATGCATGAAGATGATGATAATTATTTAAAAAAAAACAATGTTTGAGAATGATTACTAACGATGATATCTAACGATTGGGATGGTAATACTGATGATGATAACAATAATAATGATGATGGATGGTGTTAATGATCATGATGATGATTGATGGTGATGATCAGGAGAATATTTATGAAAAGGAAGATATTAATGATGGTGGTGTTGATGATAATGGTGATGATAACTAGAAGCATTCAGAGAGCGCATACCTCCGCCAAGGTAATAGGATAATAACGATAATTAAAGCGCCAAAAAGTTTTCCATATCTCGCGATGGTACTAATAATAGCGACTCCTATAGCCAAGGCAACAGGGGTCACTAAATGAT
>NW_020869148.1:743814-748976 GCF_003789085.1 Penaeus vannamei
AGTTTCACTTACCAAATCATTATCAGTTCAAAATCGAAATATGATACAACCTTTAATTCATCAAAAATCATGATTGTCCACCTGCGAGATTTCTTCGGTTCTGTAAAAAAAAAAAAAAAAAAAAAAAAAAAAAAAAAAAGACTGTTGTAATTTCTGAAATACAAGAACCGCAACTGTAGCTTCGGATGTATGATATTCATCCATGGCGATCGTCAATGTCTGAATAAATCACATACACATAAAACACACATATACTCATATATATGTGTGCGCTTGTGTGTGTGTGTGTATGTGTGTATTACATGTAAATAGACCAAACAGACACCCATATATGTGTTTTATATATGTGTATTCCCATGGGTTTTGTGAAAACATTGGTCAGGAAAAGTTTCAACTTGCTTAGATCCCCTCTTCATATCCAGATTATAATCTGCCGCTTGTGTGGCCCAAGTGACAAACATTCGAATGAAATCCTTTGTCTTTGTGTCAGTCGAAGCTACGGATTCTCCAGCAGGAATTATTAACATCGGATAATACATCTATATTACTGCCGCTACAGAAAATCACAACGGAATCCTATACATACAAAAGAAATTTATATTTCTTATTTTCGTATTCTGATATTAATCGAACAATCGGTTATCTCTCATGTTCAAATGAAATCTGAATCATGACCGAAGTTCAACAGGGAGCAATGGCCTTGCTATTGAAACACATCATAGGGTTGAGGATGGCAGACTGACCGACCTTGCAGGATATCTGAGAAGTCGAGGGCGGGGTGGGCGGAGCCACTGCTTGGCTATATAAAGCGTCGACGTCGCCGCATCAGCCTCGTT
The DNA here is from genome assembly GCF_003789085.1 of Penaeus vannamei. Taxonomy (NCBI): domain Eukaryota; kingdom Metazoa; phylum Arthropoda; class Malacostraca; order Decapoda; family Penaeidae; genus Penaeus; species Penaeus vannamei. The sequence continues at coordinate 744,651 of NW_020869148.1, forward strand.
TCCCTCACCATGAAGGTAAAAAGTGAAAAGATATTTCTCTTTCTTTTCCATTTTGTATAACTTATAGTGCAGTGACTTGACTGTAACCTTTTCTTATATTTAACCCCTTCAGCTGGCACTGGCGATATTACTGTGTGTGGGCGCTGCCCTAAGGGTGGGGGCGCAGGATGGCTCCTATATGCTGGATTCACGAGGCGTGGAAGTGGAGCAGGGACTCCAGCCTTCCCCACAACTCTTCCAGAACCACCAGGCCTTCTCCCAAGCCTTCAAAGAGCGCTCCGAAGAGATGGCCCTGCAGTACAGTCTTGGCCAAGTCGAGTACAATGATCCTGTTAGTATCCCGCTGCTTTACTGACATCCTTATCTAAATTTTATCACTATATTGAGAAATCATACTTGTGTAATATATTTTTTTCACATTTTGTTGCAGAATCCAGAGTACGCTTGGGCGTACGAGGTCGACGCCAGATCGACCGGGGACATGAAGTCTGCCCGAGAGGAACGTCGAGGTGACGTGGTCGTGGGTCAGTACTCGGTCATGGACCCCGACGGCTCTCTGCGCGTGACTACTCGGTGGCTCCCGGCACAGGCTTCCAGGCCACCGTCCGCAAGGAGTACGCAGGCGAGGCTTTCCAGGGGCAGGAGCAGAGGCTGCAGGCTCAGGCCAGGCAGTACAGTGCTATCCAACAGGGAACCGACTACCAACAGAACCGTGGGCAATACTCACAGAACCGCAACCAGTACCAGGGAAACCGTGGCCAGTACTCACAGAACAACAATGAGTACCAACAGAACCGCAACCAGTACCAATACTCACAAAGCCGCAACCAGAACCTGGAAAATAGACAAAATTCCCAGAACCGCAATCAGTATCAACAGAACCGCGATCAGTATCAACAGAACCGCGATCAATATCAGCGAAACCGCTTCCAATCCTCTCAGTACAGCAACGATTACCAACGGAACCGCTATCAGAACCAGCAGAACAATGAATACCAGCTAAACCCCATTTTGTATTCTCAGAACCTCAACGAGTACCAACAGGACCGATATCAGAATCAGCAGAACCGTTACCAATTTTCACAGAACCGAAACCAGTATCAGCATAACCGTGATCAGTCCTACCAGAGCCGCAACCAGTACCAGCAGAACTTCGACCAGTCCTACCAGAACCGCAACCAATACCAGCAAAGCCGCAACCAATACCAGCAGAACTTCGACCAGTCCTACCAGAACCGTGACCAATACCAGCAGAGCCGCAACCAGTACCAGCAGAGCCGCAGCCAGTACCAGCAGAGCCGCAACCAGTACCAGCAGAGCCGCAACCAGGACCAGCAGTACTTCGACCAGTCCTACCAGAACCGCAACCAATACCAGCAGAATCGCAACCAATACCAACAGAACCGCGACCAAAGCCTTTCCACCCGCAACAACAACCTCAGGTACAACTTCCAGCGTTATGGAACCAACCGCTTCAATCAGAACCTGAACCGCCCTTCGCCCAGCCTCTACAGCCAGAACCAAAACTACCTTCTGGCTCGTTATGGATCCGGTTCCCAGAACCAATACAACAACCGCGTCTACAACCAGTACAACAGCCAACAGAACAGGAACCAGCAGAACCAAGGTTATTCTCCCATCAGCGTGGTTCTCGCACCCTCAAGGAACTAGCTCGCGAACCAAATTGTCAACGGACTTCTTAGACCATGAACTATGAAAGGTTTTCAAAATGGCTCATAATAGTTCTTTTGGATTTGTCCAAGAAAAAACTTTGACCTTGCAAAATAAATGATTTTTTTTATAATTTGTTTTCTTTCATTTGGTTATACGAAAGATATACTGCAGACATACACATATATATTCAGTATATATATATATATATATATATATATATATATATATATATATATATATATATATATATATATATATATATATATATATATATATATATATATATATATATATATATATATATATATATATATATATATATATTATATATATATATATATATATATATATATATATATTATATATATGTATATATATATAATATATATATATATATATATATATATATATATATATATATATATATATATATATATATATATATATTATATATATATATATATATATATAATATATATATATATATATATATATATATATATATATATATATATATTATATATATATATATATATATATATATATATATTTATCCACACAAACACAAACACACACACACACGCGCACGTGCATACACACACACAAACATACACAATAACACAAACATACACACACACAGATATATATATATATATATATATATATATATATATATATATATATATATATATATATATACTTACATATGTTTTCTTCTCATAAGACATGAAGTGATAATGATAAAAAAAAAGACAATGCTGCTTTCTAACACCTACAATTATGCTAAAATTATAAGGGCGATGTGGTGCATCGATGAGATTAACAGAACCGCAATCTATATGTGCCCATACATACATATAGAGGGAAGACATGATCATAAATGTAATGGCGTTTGGCTAAAGGCGAATGCAGTCGAATCAAAATGAAAATAAGATCTTATTACTGATCCCGATCTCGGCAAGTATATCAGTTTCGCGACCGTAGTTAAATAAAGGTTGTTACCATCAATAAGATAGTGTTGCCAGGTAAGCCAGTGCTGGAGGTCTGGTTTGCAATAGTGGCAGAATATAAGCTGGTTATGGAGTATGGATCTAAACAAAATGAAAACTTTTCCAGACCCATGCTTTCATGGGAATGCACATAAAAATCACACATATATGTTTGTGTCTATATACATGTACACACACGCACACACACACGCATGAGTATATGAGACTTGGGGATCGTCATGGATGAATTTACGTGCTCAGGGTCCAAGCTAAAAAAAAACATTTAATGAAAAGAAGGGAAGACCAAGAAAACGTGAATATACCAAAGGCTTGGAGAAACAACACGGGGAAAATGGCCTCGGCGTAGTCGTCCTTTTTCTTGTTCTTTCCTTCGTTGCTTTGTTTACTATGCACCTTTAGTCGCGCAGGATTAAATTCGACTGTGGAATTTACCCAGAAGCCCCCAGGAAGTCGCCGCCCTTGAGCCCCAGGAAGTCGCCCTTGAGCCCGAGAAGGAGACCCAGGAAGTCGCCCCTTGAGCCCGAGAAGGAGACCAGGAAGTCGCCCCTTGAGCCCGAGAAGGAGACCCAGGAGCCGAGAAGGAGACCCAGGAAGTCGCCAGCCCGAGAGGAGACCCAGGAAGTCGCCCGAGCCCGAGAAGGAGACCCAGGAAGTCGCCGCCCTTGAGCCGAGAAGGAGACCTTTGAGCCCGAGAAGGAGACCAGGAAGTCGCCGCCCTTGAGCCCGAGAAGGAGACCCAGGAAGTCGCCCTTGAGCCGAGAAGGAGACCCAGGAAGTCGCCTTGAGCCCGAGAAGGAGACCCAGGAAGTCGCCGCCCTTGAGCCGAGAAGGAGTTGAGTCGCCCCTTGAGCCCGAGAAGGAGACCCAGGAAGTCGCCCTTGAGCCCGAGAAGGAGACCCAGGAAGTCGCCTTGAGCCCGAGAAGGAGACCCAGGAAGTCGCCGCCCTTGAGCCCGAGAAGGAGACCCAGGAAGTCGCCCTTGAGCCGAGAAGGAGACCAGGAAGTCGCCTTGAGCCCGAGAAGGAGACCCAGGAAGTCGCCTTGAGCCCGAGAAGGAGACCCAGGAAGTCGCCGGAGCCCGAGAAGGAGACCCAGGAAGTCGCCGCCCTTGAGCCCGAGAAGGGACCCAGGAAGGCCCTTGAGCCGAGAAGGAGACCAGAAGTCGCCTTGAGCCGAGAAGGAGACCCAGGAAGCCCGAGAAGGACCCAGGAAGTCGCCTTGAGCCCGAGAAGGAGACCAGGAAGTCGCCAGCCGAGAAGGAGACCCAGGAAGTCGCCTTGAGCCCGAGAAGGAGACCCAGGAAGTCGCCCTTGAGCCCGAGAAGGAGACCAGGAAGTCGCCTTGAGCCGAGAAGGAGACCCAGGAAGTCGCCTGAGCCCGAGAAGGAGACCCAGGAGTCGCCGAGCCCGAGAAGGAGACCCAGGAAGTCGCCTTGAGCCGAGAAGGAGACCCAGGAAGTCGCCCTTGAGCCCGAGAAGGAGACCCAGGAGTCGCCCTGAGCCCGAGAAGGAGACCCAGGAGTCGCCGAGCCCGAGAAGGAGACCAGGAAGTCGCCCAAGCCCGAGAAGGAGACCCAGGAAGTCGCCCTTGAGCCCGAGAAGGAGACCTAAGCAGTCGCCTTTGTGCCCGAGAAGGAGACCAG
>NW_020869148.1:753480-755980 GCF_003789085.1 Penaeus vannamei
ACTCACAAACTACAATGAGTATCAACAGAACCGCAACCAGTATCAGTACTCACAAAGACGCAACAGAACCTGGAAAAACACTAGACAATATTCCAGAACCGCGATCAGTATGAACAGAACCGCAATCAGTATCAACAGAACCGCGAATCAGTATCAACAGAACGCGCAATATCAGCGAAACCGCTTCCAATCCTCTCAGTACAGCAACGATTACCAGCAGAACCGCTATCAGAACCAGCAGAACAGTGAGTACCAGCTAAACCCCATTCAGTATTCTCAGAAGCTCAACGAGTACCGACAGGACCGCAATCAATACCAGACCCGCAACCAATACCAGCAGAACAGGAACCAGTACCAGCAGAACTTCGATCAGTCTTACCAGAATCGCAGCAGAACCGCAACCCAATACCAGCAGAACAGGAACCAGTACCAGCAGAACTTCGATCAGTCTTACCAGAATCGCAACCAATACCAGCAGAACCGCAACCAATACCAGCAGAACCGCAACCAGTACCAGCAGAACCGTGACCAATCCTACCAGAATCGCAACGAATACCAGCAGAGCCGCAACCAGTACCAGCAGAACTTCGACCAGTCCTACCAGAATCGCAACCAATACCAACAGAACCGCAACCAATACCAGCAGAATCGCAACCAATACCAGCAGAACCGCGACCAAAGCCTTTCCACCCGCAACAACAACCTCAGGTACAACTTCCAGCGTTATGGAACCAACCGCTTCAATCAGAACCTGAACCGCCCTTCGCCCAGCCTCTACAGCCAGAACCAAAACTACCTTCTGGCTCGCTATGGATCCGGTTCTCAGAGCCAGTACAACAACCGCGTCTACAACCAGTACAATAACCAACAGAGCAGGAACCAGCAGAGCCAAGGTTACTCTCCCATCAGCGTGGTTCTCGCATCCTCAAGGAACTAACTCGCGAACCAAATTGTCATCGGACTTCCTAGACCATGAACATGAACTGTATAAAGCGTAAAATGGTTCTCTTGGTGTTGGGCACAAAGGTTTGAAATTCTTGCAAAATAAATAATTTCTTTTGTATGATTTCTTTTCTTTCCTTTTGGTTATACTAGAGATAAACCGCACCCTTCCTTCCTATATATATATCATCATCATCATCAGCGACCTTTGTTTCCAGTCTTGGCCCCCAAATTTCGCTATTTCGTCGCGCCATCGTGTCATTGGTCTGGCTCTTGGCCTCTGTATGTTATTTATAGTCCAGTCTGTTACTTTCTTTGTCCATCTGTCGTCTTGTCTCCGACATACATGCCCTGCCCATTGCCATTTCTTCTTTTTAATGCTCCCGAGTATATCTTCCACCTTCGTCTGTTCTCTGATCCACATCGCCCTCATCTTTCCATCCCTCTCTGGGCACTTATTAGTTTTCTCTCCAGTAACCTGGTTGTAGTCCATGTAGAAACATGTAGACCCCTAGGTCATAACTGGGAGGAAGCAGTGGTCAAAGACTTTTCTTTTTAGGCACAATGGCAAGGAGCCTCTTAGTGCGCTACTGTGCCTGCCGAAGGCACTCCAGCCTAGACTGATTCGTTGCTTTATTTCCTGTTCACTAGATGTGCTTGTCTGTATGAGTTGTCCTAGATATATATACTTGTCTACTACCTCTAGCGCTTCGCCTTGTACAAGTATCTGTTCGGATGGGACTCTGCTGTTGAACATAACCTTATTCTTTTTCTTGTTCTTGAGTCCGACTTTTAGACTTTCTCTATTCAAATCGTTTATTAATTATTGCATTTCATCTGCTGATTCACTAAGGAGGACAATATCGTCTGCTAATCTTAGGTTGTTTAGGTATTCGTCTCCTATTTTGATACCCTTTCCTTCCCATTCTAGTTTCTTGAATATTTCCTCGAGGCAGGCTGTAAACAGTTTTGGTGAGATGGTATCGCCCTGTCAAACGCCTTTTTTAATTGGAATTTTATTGGTTTCTGTGTGGAGCTTGATGGTTGCTGTCCCATCTTTGTATATGTCTTCCATTATTTTACTATATACCTCCTCTACTCCTTGTTGTCGAATAGCACCTAATACTGCTGGTATTTGTACAGAGTCAGATGCCTTTTCATAGTCGATGAATGCCATACACAGGAGTTTCCTATATTCGTTCACTTTTTCTCTTATTTGGGTGAGCGTGTGGGTGTGATCTGTTGTTGAGAATCCGCTGCGGATGCCTGCCTGGCCTCTAGGCTGGCTAGAATCCAGACTGCCAGAGATGCGAGCTGTAATGACTTTCGTGAACAGTTTGTAAGTAACCGAAAGGAGGCTTATGGGTCGGTAATTTTTTAAGTCCTTTTTATCGCCTTTTTTGTGTAACAGTTGTTGCATTTTTCCAGGTTTTCGGAGTTTTTCCGCTGAGAAAACATTTGTTAAAAAGGCTAGTTTCACTGTTGCAATTTCTCCTGCATCTAATATAAGGTCTATACTAATTTCGTCTTCGCCTGGTGTTTTCCCTCGCTTCATGCC
>NW_020869148.1:765980-768480 GCF_003789085.1 Penaeus vannamei
TCAGTATCAACAGAACCGCGATCAATATCAGCGAAACCGCTTCCAATCCTCTCAGTACAGCAACGATTACCAACGGAACCGCTATCAGAACCAGCAGAACAATGAATACCAGCTAAACCCCATTTTGTATTCTCAGAACCTCAACGAGTACCAACAGGACCGATATCAGAATCAGCAGAACCGTTACCAATTTTCACAGAACCGAAACCAGTATCAGCATAACCGTGATCAGTCCTACCAGAGCCGCAACCAGTACCAGCAGAACTTCGACCAGTCCTACCAGAACCGCAACCAATACCAGCAAAGCCGCAACCAATACCAGCAGAGCCGCAACCAATACCAGCAGAACTTCGACCAGTCCTACCAGAACCGTGACCAATACCAGCAGAGCCGCAACCAGTACCAGCAGAGCCGCAGCCAGTACCAGCAGAGCCGCAACCAGTACCAGCAGAGCCGCAACCAGGACCAGCAGAACTTCGACCAGTCCTACCAGAACCGCAACCAATACCAGCAGAATCGCAACCAATACCAACAGAACCGCGACCAAAGCCTTTCCACCCGCAACAACAACCTCAGGTACAACTTCCAGCGTTATGGAACCAACCGCTTCAATCAGAACCTGAACCGCCCTTCGCCCAGCCTCTACAGCCAGAACCAAAACTACCTTCTGGCTCGTTATGGATCCGGTTCCCAGAACCAATACAACAACCGCGTCTACAACCAGTACAACAGCCAACAGAACAGGAACCAGCAGAACCAAGGTTATTCTCCCATCAGCGTGGTTCTCGCACCCTCAAGGAACTAGCTCGCGAACCAAATTGTCAACGGACTTCTTAGACCATGAACTATGAAAGGTTTTCAAAATGGCTCATAATAGTTCTTTTGGATTTGTCCAAGAAAAAACTTTGACCTTGCAAAATAAATGATTTTTTTTAAATTTGTTTTCTTTCATTTGGCTATACGAAAGATATACTGCAGACATACACATATACATATATATATATATATATATATATATATATATATATATATATATATATATATATATATATATATATATATATATATATATATATATATATATATATATATATATATATATATATATATATATATATATATATATATATATATATATATATATATATATATATATATATATATATATATATATATATATATATATATATATATATATATATATATATATATATATATATATATATATATATATATATATATATATATATATATATATATATATATATATATATATATATATATATATATATATATATATATATATATATATATTATATATATATATATATATATATATATTATAATTATATACACACACACACACTATATATATATATATATATATATATATATATATATATATATATATATATACTATGTTTTCTTCATAAGACATGAAGTGATAATGATAAAACAACAAATGCTAAATTATAAGGGCGATGTGGTGCATCGATGAGATTAACAGAACCGCAATCTATATGTGCCCATACATACATATAGAGGGAAGACATGATCATAAATGTAATGGCGTTTGGCTAAAGGCGAATGCAGTCGAATCAAAATGAAAATAAGATCTTATTACTGATCCCGATCTCGGCAAGTATATCAGTTTCGCGACCGTAGTTAAATAAAGGTTGTTACCATCAATAAGATAGTGTTGCCAGGTAAGCCAGTGCTGGAGGTCTGGTTTGCAATAGTGGCAGAATATAAGCTGGTTATGGAGTATGGATCTAAACGAAATGAAAACTTTTCCAGACCCATGCTTTCATGGGAATGCACATAAAAATCACACATATATGTTTGCGTCTATATACATGTACACACACGCATGAGTACATGAGACTTGAGGATCGTCATGGATGAATTTACCTGCTCAGGATCCAAGCTAAAAAAAAATAATGAAAAGAAGGGAAGACCAAGAAAACGTGAATATACCAAAGGCTTGGAGAAACAACACGGGGAAAATGGCCTCGGCGTAGTCGTCCTTTTTCTTGTTCTTTCCTTCGTTGCTTTGTTTACTATGCACCTTTAGTCGCGCAGGATTAAATTCGACTGTGGAATTTACCCAGGAAGTCGCCGCCCTTGAGCCCGAGAAGGAGACCCAGGAAGTCGCCGCCCTTGAGCCCGAGAGGAGCCCTTGAGCCCGAGAAGGAGACCCAGGAAGTCGCGCCCTTGAGCCGGAGACCAGGAAGAGCCCGAGAAGGAGACCCAGGAAGTCGCCCCTAGAGCCCGAGAAGGAGACCAGGAAGTCCCTTGAGCCCGAGAAGGAGACCCAGGAAGTCACCCTTGAGCCGAGAAGGAGCCCAGGAAGTCTAGAGCCGAGAAGGAGACCCAGGAAGTCCTTGAGCCGAGAAGAGACCCAGGAAGTCACCCTAGAGCCGAGAAGGAGACCCAGGAAGTCGCCGCCCTTGAGCCCGAGAAGGAGACCCAGGAAGTCGCCGCCCTTGAGCCCGAGAAG
>NW_020869148.1:778480-788480 GCF_003789085.1 Penaeus vannamei
AGGTGCCATAAACTCTTTTAAGTGTTTGGATATGCCACTACCTGTGCAGGACCAAGTTGCTAGTTTTACTCTATGGAAGTGATACCGAGACGCTATCCTGTGCCTTGGTGTTTCGTCTTGATGCCGGATTATGGGGCACAATTGACAGGACCACCTTCCCAACCAATGGTTATACTGTGAGACCGGCACATGACCTATTGCCCGTTAAATCCGGGACTATATGGGCACCAGGCTCTCTTCCCTTAGGACGATTCTGTTTACGGGTTGTTAACTCCAGGTGGAGGAGGCCTGTGAGAGACCGAGGATGTCGTGGCTTGGGCATATTGAACAGATCAGTCATGAGCTAGAGATGGGCCGAGGCTCTGCCTGGCGGCTTGTCGTAAGGGACCTAGTGAGTGGAAATAAGGTGTGGATGCTGCCATGCTTCCCCAATAGCATTTGCTAACACGCATGTCTTTTCTAAGATCCCAGGAAATTTCTTGGCCTTTGTCCTCCTCATTGGCCCTAGGACACTCATATAGACCTTGCTGGGACATATAACTACTGTTAGGATCTTATAAATCACTGCTTTAGTTTAAAATTTTGAGATCTTAACAAGAGGTAATCCAGTAGATTTACAACCATGTATCATTAGGTGCATGAATAGATGCATAAAATATATAAAGGAAGATTATCTTTTCTGGTTATTGCAATGTGCAGTGCAGTACATTTAGACTGTTTAAAGAGGCTATTTCAATAGAGGCCTTCCTCAGTGGGAAAAGAACACACTGTGGGATTAACATTTTGTAGGCCATGGATAGTACAAGACTCCTACAGGTCAGGTCACAGCCCCCCCCCCAAAAAAAAAAGAACGTCATAATTGCTCAGTAAGATTCTTAACACAGGATCTAGGAAGAGAAACAAAGAAAAAAGTTTTCAGGTGTTATTAAGGTGACATAGATGATGATTTGCATTTGTGTAAAAGAGGTGGCAAATATCCTGAGCTCCATGGAAATGTAGTTTGTTTCCTATTGTCATTGTTAGCTTTCTAATATCATTCTAATAGGTATTTTCCTTGTAAAACAAATCAGAGTTGCTCCTAGTTAGTTTATGGGTATAATAACATCAAACAGAGGATTCACATCCATAAGATGCTCCAGGATAAAATACAAATTAATGATTTTTAAAACAAAAAAAAACTGTTTTAGGTAAAACATGGAATTAATTCTTGATTGGAGATGTAAAAATTTAGATACCAAGGAAAAGGGAAATATTGGTATGAATTGTGTATCTTCTATGCATTATGTTTGACTAATATTTGTAGTGGTTTTATTAGCCTTACTGACATACATAGTCTATAACTGAAGTTTTAAAGACAGACTGTGGGTATAATAAGCTACTAATTATATGGTATGAGAGAGTGAGTGAGTAAGCTAGAGAGTGAGTAAGTGAGAGAGAGTAAATAGTAAATTCATGAAACTATCATCCTTGATCATTTTTAAGTACCTTTGTAAAAAATGTATTTATATACAAATATTAATAACATTTGTAAAGGAAAAATAAAGAACACTGTTAAATGTTAATATATATTTATTGCATGTATGGTAATTATACCAGAATACTAAAACTTTATTGTGACCCTACAAGAATACTGAACATTTACTCATCCTGATTTCTCTTTATCAAACTATATCTTATGTATCAATAGTTGCCTACCATAACTGTGATAAGTTCTTAAAAGCTTATACATAATTTACAAACTATATCTTATGTATCAATAGTTGCCTACCATAACTGTGATAAGTTCTTAAAAGCTTATACATAATTTACAAACTATATCTTATGTATCAATAGTTACGCTTAAAAGCTTATACATAATTTAAAAACAGAACCACCACAAAACACAAGTTTTGTCAAATAAAATTAAAATATCTGGATTTTAATGACTTCAACTCAATAAATCTAGTCAGTTCTTTCTTGGTGTATGCATGCTAGTGTTAGTGCTTTAAGCACTGTGTGTGTGCTCCACTTCAGCCTACTAAAAAGAAAATGATAAATCAATGATCTGAAGGCTCTTTTAACGTATCCAACCTTTACAGATTTTTTTTTGTGATGCATGCCCCCTAACCTTACCTATGAGTATCATATTCTTAAATGCACTAAGTTAATCATATATATGTCTTACCATGTGGGCTTATATTTCTAGGATGCTTTTCCTAGCTACAATCTTTTCTAATGAGTATATAAAACATCATATAATATTCAAGGAACTGAGAAGCTCATAGCAATGCAGGGCAAAAGCTACTACAGGAGGCATTTCCCACAAAAACTGGTTTACAGATCTCAGCATTTTCCAATCATAATTAAATATACAAAGATATAGACTGATAATGAATAAAACAGGTAATTACCATCACTAAGTATAAGCATGTTATATAATCACTGTATATATAAAAAATATATATAATTACTAAAAAAATATCAAACTACACTATAGCTTATATATCATCCTGCTCTATCATGAATTTTCTTCTCGCTACCTGTCATAATCCATATATATTTGTTCATATTTTTCTGAAAAAAATAGTACACAATAACTATAGAGGAGACACTCATTACCTATTAAAATTTACTCTGAAACTTTGTGACTACAGCTCTTAAGTAGTATCATCTTATCATATATTGTATTCTTTTCTGCTGCTCTTCGGGACACACTAAAATGTATTATAATAACAAAAACAAAATAATGAAATATTCATTCTTTTAAGCAGCATATAAAAACTGAAATACAGAGAATCATCTTTGTTTTCAATCTAACAAACATAAAACATAAAAGAAAACCTTGATCTAGCATTACCTTCAAAACCTAGTTAGTGCAGAGTGAAAATTTGACGTGTGAAAATCAAGATCTCTCAGCACAACATAATGGTCAAGCTTTTAGAGAAGTTAATACCACAACCTTAGTGATGGAAGCCACTAATACCTACAAAAGCTCTAAGATATATCAGAGTTGGTCACACTAAAATTCTTCTTCGCTGAGATCGCACCACCTAAGGAACAATGGCGCTTGTGGCCATCTGGTTCACTCCGCATGTGCCATCTCCTCGATACACGCGGTAATATCCCTGTTAAAAAGACAATTATGAGAAAACATTCACTATAAACTATGTAAGTTACTATCATAAGTAATTAGTAACATCACATATAAAAGACCTCACTTAAATTTTACTTTATTTTTACTTTTTTCCTCTAGAAAAAAAGTAAGGAATATGAATAAAGCAATACAATGAACTATTTCCTTTTACATTAGTCTTAAAAAGGTTAGTCCCACAAATTTGTTATTTCTTCTTGACATGTACAATTCAAGATCATGTTCCTATATCCCAATATTCTCTGAGCATTTTTTTCTTTCTTTCTTTTTCTTTTGCTGATTCAAGGCCTACTGATAACAGCCAGTGTACATTTTCATATTGTTTATGGTTCCTTTATGACAACTAATTACAGGTGCCTATGAAGTGACCTAATTTAGATAATATTTTGCAGTTCTTTACACCAAGGAATTCTGGACTGGCAAGTAATCACAGCAAAATCTATTGTGTGATAAAGGTGGTCTATCCTTTTATTCTTCTATGGAGATTCTCCTACCAATTTAATGCTCAAACCTATGATCTTTGCTTTATCCATCAAATTTAGATTCTGGGTTTCATTTTGGCCTCTCTTAATCTGGCAGTTTGTGAATATCTTTCAACCATTTTACAAAGATTACTAATCATCTTTTGTAGCACTGACGACAAAGCTGTATGATCTTTTTGAAACATGCACTCATTACAATCCTAAATGATATGATGGTGTCAAAGGTTCCTCTCTAGTACTCTTCTTTGTCATTTACTTTGTTTCTTTGAATAAGTCACATGGCCTTTTCTTGTTTTACTAAGGCTCTTGATTAGTCTCTGTCCTTATTACCAGGCTTTTATTCAGTAAAGGTCTTCTAGAAAGATCATCATTATCTTGTCCAATTCCATATATTTCTAGTCAATATGTTCCTATTATCAAATATTCCTTTGTTATTATTTGAACCAACTTGATACTTAATTTTTATCATTGGAATGAAACTGTGTTCTCTAGTTCTGTCTAGGTTTCTACATATAAAACTGGAGAGGTTGACAGGATTTCTAATGTTACTTTTTAATGGTTATATGTATTAGCTATTCATCTTATACACACATGAATTGTTCTTCTTTGTTTATTTCTCTTTTCTTTAAGGTATCATAAACACTCCTATGATTTTGCTCTATACCTCTCTTTCTTCACATTTATTTTTTTTTTTATGTATCCCTAAATATAGACTGCAATACCCATAAAAACTTCCCGTCCCTTCTCCCTCCTATCATCTCTGTAAATCTTCAAATGACAAGTAGGTTACATACAAAAAAATGTACAAGGGAGGAAATAGTACATGAGGGAGTGCACAATCAGCCAGGTACAATTCAAGAAGCTCAGCTGGCCAATGTGGATAGCGATGTGCCCTTAGTTTTTGGTAAACTGGTTCATAGCAGTTTCTGTTGCATGGGAAGTGTTGTTGTCCAGGGTAAAAAACTGGAGCTGCAGAGTTTCTGCTGCCTTTCAGGTTGTGTTTGTAGTAAGAGTTACAAGATTTACAAGGCACCATTTGTGAAGCATAATCTACATTTACAACAGATACCCTGATGCAATAAACAAGACTAATATCCATATAGAACACTCTTCCTAAAATTGTAACAAGACTTCCATTTTGCAAAAACTTTATTGAAAACACAATATCAATCAGTTCATGATGCAGTTCACTGTCCCCAAATACATGATCAACTATGATCAACATTCACAATTACCTTAATTTCACACAGCTTAAAATCACCTGTTACCTACTTCCAGATAGAAAACTGAGATGTACAATCAATCAAAGACAAGTCTCTGATCAACTAATCATGATCAACTGTTTATCCCCATTTCCCCAACTGCAAAGCAGGTTGTGCTCAGGCAAAGGTTTGTGTGCACAGGGCATTATCTAAGCTCTGATAGTATAATAACAATTTATCTGGCCGGTTCAAAAAGGCTTGGAAGATGGTCTGTTAATGGGAAATAGTCATAGAAACTACTTACAAGAGAGGGATCCATGATGCTTAAATTTAAGTGTCTAAAACTAAGACATTTTTCCGAAGGTTTTGTGAACCTCTGCATGTAAGCATCATTTCAAGTCTTTCTTCAACTAGATTTATCAATAACTTTTACTGAATTTTCTTGGACACTTGATGTTTCTTATTTCTATTGTGAATGTAATTTGAATCTTTGGCCTTTTGACTGTTATTCTCATAATTTTTGCAAACCATCCTGCAACCTCATAAATAGGCCAACTAAAGATTTGGGAATCAATGGTTAAATACAATTGTAAACAATATAAAAACGTGATTGGAAATAAAACTATTCAATCTAGTAATTACCATTCCAACTACCTGTGTTCTGAAGCCACCCATTGAAAAAAGTGCATGCATGTATTAACTAATACAAATTAAAATAACAAGATACATAAATAAATAAAAATCCTGGTCTGTTAGTCTGCCAATGAAAAGTTCATGAAATGCCTGGATTTCCCTTAGAACTTCTAGTAACAAGCACTCTTTATCTTTACTGAAGAACCCTCACCATGTTAATAAACAGGTTAAAGTTTGAGTTCAGCTACAGACTTATTAACCACATAAGTAGCCTCACTCTTCAGTGATCAGTGTTTCTTGAAAGTTTTATTATACTTTTTGTTTTATTTAGCTTTTGCTGAGTTGTGGTCACTTTTCCTTGTATGTGAAAAAATGTACAAGACACCCAAAACAAAAATGGCAACAAAATGCCACCCAAGTCCTTAATCAGTTGGTAACATGTATACCACTTGTCCCTATACTTTCTTGTAATACAAAGCATAAAACTAGATCAATGAATAGATGAACTAAAACACTGTCACTTCTCAAAGCCACAGAAAAAAATCATGCTAAACAACTTCTTTCACTTCACAAAAATTTGCATACCTTTAGCAGCAGACAACCATGCTCAAAGCCACAGAAAAAAATCATGCTATACTTTTTTTATGGTACAGCACTTGCCTGTTCACCCCATTCCTCTCCCCAGGAATTCTTTACAATCCAGAATGGAAGAGTCTTCTTGAAAACAGGATAGGCTGCAAAGAACTTGGAGTCATCAAACTGGGACAAGTAATCGTAAAAGTGGAAGTGTAAACAGCTGTGGGATTTGTGTGCCAACTGCTATGAAGTTCTTGGATTGTACATCCCAAAGTAACACAGAAAGGTAATCCACACACAAATTGCCCCAGAGCTATTCACACACCATTCCTAGCATAAATTTCATCACATACCTGTTCACCCCAGTCAGGACCCCATGAATTCTTCACAATCCAATATGGTTGCCTTCTGTGTAGGTATTTTGTAGCTGGCAGGAAAGAGCATTATTTAGAGTATTGTAACATTATATCAGCTTCCTATACTCCTTCCAGTAGGTGCTGCATACAGAAGTAATAATTTTATATTAAGCAGTACAGCGAGACTCAATCATCCCTGTCAAGAGGATCAACAAGTAACATATAACAAGCAAACATGCAAAAAAAAAAAACACACACGCACGCTCACGCTCACGCACACGCACGCACACGCACACACAAAAGAAAAGGAAAATATAATATATATTTAATGTTTCATGTGAAAAAGAAGTTTGTGTCTCTTTCTCCTTCAAACTAAAATTTTATGTTAATGCAACATGTTTTTCCCCTTATATCAAAATAAAAAAAATCAAACTTTAGGAACTGTTCAGACTATAACCTATTAATAATCTATTAATATAATATTCTGAGTACTGCCTGCAAGGAAGTTATAACAAAATTCAAAGTATAAGTTTTCATAAATGAATAAATAACTTGTTCTTTAAAAATCTACCTTAAATTTTGCTTCTAAAAATCTTCTCAAAATATTGCAAATCTGCTTTAAGCACATACTTAAGCAAAATCAAACCCTTCAGCCTGTTTAATTCACAAAGGCCTTATTACAAAAGAAACCTTTGAATTTTATCTAACATTAATAACTTGCCAAGAAAGAAATTAAGTTTTGAGAAGGAAGTTATGGGAAAGACTTACTGTGTACACCATATCCAACAATCAGCATGCCATGGTCCAAGCTCTTGGGGTTGCACAGGAACTTCAAGGGATGGGAGACTCCACCAACGTAGAACTGAAATCATTGGAAAATTTATTATTCTTAAAAATTTTCTTTATCTGTGCCTCCCCACACACACATTCCAATCCTTTATGGCCAAGATTTCAATCTGATTTCATAAAAATAAAGATACATTACTTTCAAAATAACAAACTCACCTGCAAAGCATTGGCATTGATTCCGATAGAGATGGGGCCATGTGTGACCAGCCACCTTGCCAAGTCATCCTCATTCTGGGGAAGTTCCACTGATCCATTGACAGTAACCTTCACCTGAAAAGTTTGAATAATGTGAGCTTTTTCACATGACAAATTATTTTAAAAAAACACATCTATAAAGTACAAACTTCAAGTCCAAAAAGTACTTTTTTTATTTTTAATCATAATCTATCACTTCCCATTCCTTCTTCCTTTCCAAAGATTTTCTTTTGCATAAAGACAATCATGAGTGACTCAATAGTGTATACCAGGATATGTACCTAAAAGATACTAATCAGCAAACCATGGGACAAACTTAAAACATAAACATAATGAAAACGACAATCTTTCAAAACCAAATCATGCAAAATCATTACTAGCTGTTAGACATATGCCTCTGCATTTTAGAGCTGACTACTAGACAGAAGATGAAAAAGAAGAAAAAAAAGAACAGGATGAAAAGACAAAAAAAGAAGATAAATTTATCAGGTTGAAAATGATGGTTTAAATTGTCTATAATTATCTATACCTTATTCTTATTGAAGTGACACTTATCGTCCTTAGCTTCATAAGGGTAATCGTTCTCAGTCTCTAAGCCACCAAGCTCTGCAATGGCCTCGTAAGCATTTTCAGGCATGCCTCCGTTGCATCCTTCGTCAGTTTTATCACAGTCAACAAGTTCTGGTGTAAAGAAAGAATAAATAATAATGATAATGGAATCAATTCATAATGTTTTATGATAAGCTGAAATATTAAATATAAATACCTATGTTGGTAGGGTATCCCATACATAAATAATTAAAAGGAATCTGAACTAACATAGATAAAACTTGTATACTGAATCAATAACCACAAACACTAAGTAAATGGAAGATGAAATTAAATGACCATGAAAACCATCATCACATTTTCTGCTTGATTCTATAATAAAGATTAATACACACCCTTTGATATTAAAACCCGACAAAACATAAATACGCAAACACACTATTACAATATTTGTTTATGACTCTCCTTACCTTGTTCAGAGAGAGAATACAGATGCTTGTGCTTCAAAGCCCACTGTCCTTCTACATTACCAGTCACTGAGAAGGCCCAGCATGATCCACACATTCCCTAAAAAAGAAAGAAAAAAGATTAATTAGATTTACTCTGATCAATGAAAGAGATTTAGCAAATGGCCTCTCAAATGAGCAAATTAAGTGAAAAAATCCTGCAATGGCAACAAATTTCAATAAGAGTAATAAATACTACATATACATAGTATGATTCTTGTAATTAATTGTTCAATATGTAACAGATTTATCCATATACCCACAGATATCATAATATCATGTAATGGCTGTGGTGGACAGAGTCGCAAATAGCACCACATAATAATGCAACCCATGCTATCGACTCATCTTGCTCCACTTGTAATGACATTTGTTTTGTGCCCCTAATAGATACAGACAATAAAAGGAAAGGAAAACCTTCAATCTTTCATCATAAGATAGTTACAAGCTATAAGGCACCAAATATTTCACTTAAAATACTAAGTGAGATGGGTGCAAACAGAAGAAGCTGCTAATTCGCACCAACAAAACCCACAAGAGCTAAACTCCATACCTGGTTCTTCACTGGGGTAACAACACCATGATCTCTCCAGTCAAATTCAGAAGGAATATCTCCACTTGGGATCTCAGCAGGTTCCATCTGGGAAAGAGTTGGCCTGAGGTCAGGTCGCAGGCCTAGCATCTGGCGGAATTCGTGTTCTGCAAGAAAAAAAAAATGTAGGAGGGGGGAAGGGGGGGGGGGGGAGAGAGAGAGAGAGAGAGAGAGAGAGAGAGAGAGAGAGAGAGAGAGAGAGAGAGAGAGAGAGAGAGAGAGAGAGAGAGAGAGAAGAGAGAGAGAGAGAGAGAGGGAGGAGGGAGGAGAGGGAGGGAGGGAGGGAGGGAGGAGGGAGGAGGGAGGGAGGGAGGGAGAAGAGGGAGAGAGGGAGAAGGGAGGGAGAGAGGGAGGGAGGAGAGGGGAGGGAGGGAAGGGAGAGAGGGAGGGGGAGGGAGAGGGACGGGAGAGGGGGGAGAAGAGAGGGAGGGAGGGAGGGGGGGGGAGGGAGGGGAGGGGGGAGAGGGGGAGGAGAGAGGGAAGGAGAAGAGGAGGGAGGAGAGGGAAGAGAGAGGGAAAGGAGAGAAAGGAGAGAGGGAGAGAGAGGGAGGAGAGAGGAAAGGAGAGGAAGGGAGAGAGGGGAAGGAGAGAGGGAAGGAGAGAGGGGAGGAGAGAGGGAGGAGAGAGGAAGGAGAGAGGGGGAGAAGAGGGAAGGGGAAGAGGAGGAGGAGGGAGGAGAGAGGAAGCAGAGGAAGGAAGAGAGGGAGGAGAGAGGAAGGAGAGAGGGAAGGAAGAGGGAAGGAGAAGAGAAGGGAGAGAGGGAAGGAGAGAGGGAAAGGAGGAAGGATAGAAGAGAGAGAGAGAGAGAGAGAGAGAGAGAGGAGAGAGAGAGAGAGAGAGAGAGAGAGAGAGAGAGAGAGAGAGAGAGAGAGAGAGAGAGAGAGAGAGAGAGACAGAGAGAGAGAGAGAGAGAGAGAGAGAAGAGGAGAG
>NW_020869148.1:797020-817020 GCF_003789085.1 Penaeus vannamei
GGGTATGTGTGCACATGTGTGTGGTGTGGGTGTGCATATGTGTGTGTGCATGTGTGTATGCTTGAGTGTGGTGTGGTGCTGTGTGTGTGTGTGTGTGTGTGTGTGTGTGTGTGTGTGTGTGTGTGTGTGTGTGTGTGTGTGTGTGTGTGTGGTGTGTGTGTGTGTGTGTGTGTGTGTGTGTTGTGTGTGTGTGTGTGTGTGTGTGTGTGTGTGTGTGTGTGTGTGTGTGTGTGTGTGTGGTGTGTGTGTGTGTGTGCGCGCGCGCGTGTGTGCGTGCGTGCGTGCGTGTGTCTGCGTGCGTGTGTCTGCGTGCGTGTGTCTGTGTGCGCGTGTGGTGTGTGCGTGTGTTCGTGTGCTATGCGAGTCCGTGTGCGTGTGCGCGTCCGTATGCGTGTGCGAGTTCGTGTGTGTGCCTGTGAACGTGCGACTATGCGTGCGTGCGACTGTGTACGTGCGATTGCGTGTGAGTACGTGCGTTCGATTCTGCATGTGTGCGAGACGCGTACGCGTGTTTGTATGAGTGCGCATGCGCGTGTTCGAATGCGTGTGCGTGTGTGCGTGCATTAGATCATTGCTGATAGAAAAAATATTACAAAACAATTTTTATACAGAACATCAGAAAGAAGCAAACACTTTCGCAGTGACACACCGGTAATCCTCAAGAAAAAAATGGAGTGAAAGTAATGACCTGAACTTTGACCTTCGTAACATAATCGCCTTTATTCTTTATCTCGTATGCGCTTCGCTTCTAAACAGCTGCACCTTGTTTCTGAGCGTAAATAGAGAATAGAAAAAGAGAGAAAATATCAACCATCTCCTCCATGAACATCACATGAAAAACACGGCGCTTCCGCTTTCTCGACCAGCTGATTGTTATTAGGCCTAGGCGAGTAGGCTCCGTTAGGAGAAATTGGAACAAAAGACACATCACCAAAATTCGAGCATTATGCCCCATATGGCAGATTATTAATAAACAGCACATAAATGAATAAAAAATAAACTAGACTCCATTCTTACTCAGAGAGAATATATATAATAAGCGAACAATAGGAACAGGCTGATATTTAGACCTAAGCGAATTATCACTGTAAGAAATATAATTTATATAAAGTAATTCAGTTCCTTCGCCCCGAATCCACTGGAAGGCCAGGAGACCCAAGAAACCACATACAACAAACAAAGGAGTTCGCATCCTCACCGGTGCCGAGGTCCTCCCTGACGTAGAGGCAGCAGAGGGCACAGTGGGCGACGTCGAAGTATGGAAACATCTTTAACTTGGTGACCTGGTTGGCCATCTCTAAAAAGGCTTCGGGATCCATGTTTGCGGGTGTGTTCTTCCTCGGTTGGGGAATACAACTCTTCCTCTTTCGTTTGTTTGTTATGACCTATGTATCTTTTTATTTCTGGACACCCACGAGGAATACGGGAAAGAGAGAGAGGGGGAGAAAGGCGTACGTCCTTCCTCGCGTCTGGGATCTCTCTGCCTGGTCGCTGGCGGCACCGCAGACGACGCGGAGAGGGTGCCGGCGAGCTAATCAAAATTCGATTATTGCATCGTATCAACGCCGTTATAAATGTTTTATTTAATATTTTCAAGAAACTTATTAACAGAAATAGGGTTTGTTTCTATTTGTGATTATGAAGGACTTAAAACAAGGAGAACAAAAAATATAAGTAGCACTCAGACACCTTGGACGAGGTGCCGACTAGAACATTTCAAATCTTTGTAATATGTCTTAATTACTTCTTAATTTGATATTCCTAATCAAGATTTTTCATTATATCTACCATATCTTTACGTTTATAGGAAGTCTGACTTTATGTAAATTGAAATAAAATTGCTGGGGAAAAAGGGAAATAGCAACATCGGATTCATAACCGAGTGCCAATTGATAAAATACAAAATATATTCGAAACAACTCACATTATATCTCATCTGAACCGAAATTCCCTTGACACCTCATTAAAAACGTTATTGTTAGTTAACATTCCCTGTCACCCACGGCGCATAATCACAAAATCAAAGATAAGTAAGTCTATCTGTAGAATGGCAGTGAGGACGCGCATGCTCCCCGCAGACGACAAAAATAACCTTTGTAGCGTTTCCCTTTGAATTTCCCTTCTGGCCGTTTCATTTACATTTTGAATTTCCATCTACAGGTATAAGGAATATGAAATTAAAGAATGTCAGCTGCCAGCAAGACATTACCATGTAAAAGAGTACTGTTATATCTGCATTAATGACTGGTATAGGTTATAACAAAAAATAAACGATTTGAAAGGAGAGAGAAGATGAGAGGAGGGAGAGGAGAGGAGAGGAGAGGAGAGGAGAGATGAGACATAAGAGATATAACTAAATTTTATGCATGCCTATTTGTTACTTGTCATTTTCGATTGGGTGGTATAAAATGAGAAAAAAGGCAGTACTCAGTTAACTTTTCTTTGTCACTGTCACGATATAAGGACAGACTAGATTAGACAATACATAAACAATACACAATACATAAAGTTGACGCTCTCGATCTTTATTAATGCAACAGCTGCATCGTGTAATAGGCGTGTTGAAATGCTAATTGAATGTATGCGAGTTTTTTTTTTTTTTATCTAAACTATATCATAACCATTCATATAGCTATTATGTCATACCAGACTAGTATACATAGCATAAACACAAATACAAAGATCGAAAATTATTAATCTGTTGAATCTGGTATGTAATATTTTGAGAGTAGTATGTTTTTTTTCCGTGTTGATATTTCCCTCCTTGTTTGAATAACCGAAATAACACGTTTTTCATTCAATTTTTGCGAATCTTGAAATACAATCCATCATTTTGCGTAAAGGAGCATTAGATAGTATAAGTGAAAAATATTTTTTCGAGTTCATTCGCCAAATTGTATAATCGAAAAAATCTGTATCCATTCTAGTTATAGTAGAGAAATCATGTGCACCTGGAATTCCTTTTATGTACAATATCATTTATCTAGTTTTTCATTATGATGTTAAAAATCAGCAAAGCAAGGGGATAATTCTCGCTGTACGACTATAATAGAAAATTCACTAACATAAATTAATGTTCTTTCCTCTTGGAAACTTGGATCCATTCTAGCTATCCAGCAGCCGGGCCAGTGAGGTCGTGCTGAGAATTGTTATAGTGTGCGTTAACTCGTTAATTTCTGCTTTTTTCCGCCCATTTTGAAGATTAATTTACATTTCAGAAGACTACGTGGGTAAGAAAGGTGAGAATCAAAGTAAAAGATTAAGTTCAGGAAGAAGAGTACCATAGAAAAGAAGAGAAGAGAGAAATTCAGATTTTATGTATTTTGATATTTCAATGTAGGTCTATATTGTTTATGTTCATACCTAAGTGCTACAGATATAGGCTTGATAAAAGCAAAGTCCAAGCATATTTAAGAGTGAAGGGAAAAAGGAAAAAGAAAGAGTGGAGGAGAAAGATAAGAACACGAAGTATCAAATGACGTAGTTGGAGTCCCGTGGGTTTAAATATCATTACTATATTATTACTCAAAATACTGTACTTATGTAATGTGGCTTTATTCAATATTTAAGCTCATGAGAGAAGTGTATCAAATTCAAGGGAGGAGAAATTAAGGCCATTGAAGAGAGGTGAAGGACAGGTCTGTTACAACAATCTGAGCAAATGAGTTAGTCAGTAAAAATTAATGAAAAAGATTTTCACATTTTAGGTGAAACCAGATGCAGCAGATGATGATGAAGCTGGGGTATGATTTAAATTTCCCATGACATATAGTACAGATGAAATTTGCCTGTGATGGGCATAATGACCGAAATTAAGACACTTTTCATCTATGGTGTTACCTTCGGTACTTGATTATTAGAAAGTTGTGCAACATGTAATGATCTGGTTTACATTCACAGGAAAATGTAATGGCACTATGATAATCAATGAGAAAAAAACTGAAAACACATGAAATTCTAACCAGAGTAAACAAAAAATAACGTTAGAAATGCAGTAAATAGATCGTGACAAGGTCCACAGTGATCAGACGGTAGTCTAGGGGTAAAGCCTCCGATAGGTAAGTACAGTGATTGGATAGGGATCTCCAGGTTAGGAAGATATTTAGTTCATCCCTATTACTCCAGGAATGGCTAGAGTAATACGGACTTCATCGCAGAGGGTAAGGTTACTTCAGAAATATTACCGATACTTTAATTTATATCATTTGTGATATGACCTACAACATCGCATTTTTGCCTCATTATTACTTTGGCTTTTATATTTCACTCACAGTAAATGTTCAGAGGATTCCCAAACTAGCAGTGCTAGCCTTTGGTGGATGAAAGTACCTACCTATAGGAGCTGCTAAAAAAGATCGAGAAATCTCCACCATATTGGTAGACATTTGAGTGGTAATTCTTTATAATATGGACATACCCGCAGCCTGAGGGGAGGGTTCAAAATCTCCCAGAAACATTGTCTTTACCTTGGTATGCATGGAGGGATAGAGCTGAAACTTTGGGTTACCAAGTGGACTTAGCTGACTTTTTTTCTTTTTTGCGGCATTGCCATTCATTTCTGCTGATTATTTCTGTACTGACAACTGCAACTTTAGGTCCTTTCAAGAATATAATTTTCAAGTTGCCCTACCTTATGTGTCCATACTGTAATGATTAACTGCACCAAGATAAGGAGAATCTAATGACACTGTTATACATATGGAAAAATTGCACTCTTCATTACCTGAAATAATCTGCACAGGCAAAGAATAATGTCAGAAATTATAAAAAATACTTGTAAGTCCATGGCAATTGGGTGGGGGACTGCGGATAAAGCCCCAGGGTTAGTAAGGTCACTTCATAAGCGATTGCTGTTTATTATTGATGTTTTTGCCTCTGGATAGCCTCATTATACCATTCATGATTGTATCAAAGCCAGGACTTTAGCAGTGGACGTATGAGATAAAACCAGCACTCTGTTTCCAGTCGTGTTTATCATCATGTTTAGACTATCCAAAGGGTTTTCCCTATCAATCTCAATTTCGATTAATAGGCTACTCAGTTAACACACATCACACATAGCACTTATCACACTTTAAGATAAATTAGGAAGGAGTCTGAGCTTTATCTTGCAAGAATATAAGTCATGGGGGACTTGTAGGCCATTGGTATTATAATTAACAAAATCACTTTGAAAACCGATGCAGGTGTTTCTGAATATGTAGACTACCCTTTACATGTGTAAAAAACTCCTTTTAAGACATATTGTACGAATGTAATAGATTCATATAATGCTCATAGACAGCATATGGTCCATGTTATGTGGGATCATAGGGTAAGGGGATGTATGTGACAATTTTAAATGAAATTTTACCTGTGAAAGTTAAGAAAATCATACATAAGAGTTTTCTTCAATATCAAATCTCGGTGCCATGCATAGGGGCCCAATTTTTCAAATGTCAATGAGGTAAATGGTGAACATTTGATATTTCAAAGAGCTAACACCAGAATATACACATCACATACTTAGAGCATTGTAGAACATTAAAAATAATAAAGTTATTGCTTGAAACTTTGAAAATAGAAAGCTCTGCATTTCAATAAGTCAAATTATTACAAAGCAAAGTACACATAATTGTTTAGCTGATACAATATGGCAGAGAGTAGCTATATCATATAATAGTCCCGGTTTCATAATTGAAAGGATGAAAACTACCAAACCAGTTATGGACAGCTTGGCTGTGACTTCAGACTTGATGGATATAATGTAGTATCTGACTTTTTAGAGGTTAAATTATCTATATGTAATATACTATGATGCATTACTCTCAAGTTTTTAGTTCATTGCAGACTACATATAAGCTTTGTAACAGCTTATTTATTGTTGGTATAGCACTATGTTTTATGATTCCTATTTCCCTTTTCATTTATCAGTCACCTTATCCCACAGTACAGACAAGATGGGCAACACAGTCTCAGCAGCACACAGTACAGCCACATCACTTACCAGCTTGGCTCTTGAGAAGGAAAGGGCGTAGTCAATGCATCGGAGCTGGTCATTGAGAGCCACCCAGAAATCACCAAGGACATGGCACCTGCTGAGTGCCCCATGCAATCAGGAGACTGCTCAGGCCCTGCCCCCCCAAACAGTGTCCTGTCGATCACACCAAATGAGTGTGTGGAGGCTGCCCCTCCCAAACAGCGTCCTGTCGATCACACCAAT
This sequence comes from Penaeus vannamei, assembly GCF_003789085.1. NCBI lineage: Eukaryota > Metazoa > Arthropoda > Malacostraca > Decapoda > Penaeidae > Penaeus > Penaeus vannamei. The sequence goes on from NW_020869148.1 coordinate 803,223, forward strand.
ATGAGTGTGGAGGCTGCCCCTCCCAAACAGTGTCCTGTTGATCACACCAAGATGAGTGCTGAGGCTACCCCACCCCAGAAGGCCCATCACATTCCCCCGGGTACTGTCATCCCCTCCGAGTGCCCAATGCATCAGAATAACCAGGAGCAGCAGACATCTCAGGTATGGATAGGTTGCCTTGATAAGGGAGATGAATTGTGGGTTTTGGAATTCAATATTTTTGAGGAGAATAATAGGGGAGAAGAAATTGACATTGTTCATTTTTATCATAGAATATATTTCTTTTCTGCTGGTTTTATCATTACTGTAATGTCTTGTTTGCATTTATGATTTGTTCATATAACCTCTTTCCTTTAATTTTTTTCAATACTTGTTTTAGTATTTTCCTCTATCATCTTTTTAGTTTTTTCAGTTTATTTGATTCTTTACTTTTATGTATATACTTATTTGTCACTTTTTTTACTCTTGACAGGCATTCCCGAGTGAGTGTCCAATGAGTGGCAACCCAGATGCCGAGTGGCCTGTACACCAGGCAGGCATGCATTTAGGCAAAGAGTATGCAGGCAAGTATGTGGACATCAACCCCCTCAACATGGAGTCCTACCCGAACCAAAAGCCGGCCCTGACCAGCCCTTCGAGTTACCCACTGAGAGACAGGTAAGGCTCATGGGGAAGGGGAAGGGGAAGCTGGTAGTTGCTGTAGAGGTTTTGTGTATGTGATAGAGAGTGGGGAAAGATAATTGAATGCATAAGTGTTTGTGTGTGTGTGTGCATTCATGGGGTTGTTACAGAGATATAGAAATTGAGAATGAGAATGTGTGAATGTGAGAAAGTGCGTGTGAATGTGAGAAAGTGCGTGTGAATGCTAGTGAATTGCATGTGTAAAGTAAGAGAATACAGGTGTATACGTGAGAGTATAAAGTGGGAGTGAAACAAAAAGAAACTTCTAAAGAGAAATAAAATTTGGCTTAACAAGGGACATTATATGACACTTTGATTAATAGCAAATCCTTCCCTGCACTTTCAGGTGTCAACTATCCCGAAAGCAGGTTCAGATTCCGAGCACTGGGTGTACCCTTCCCCACAGATGTTCTGGAATGCCATGCTGAGGAAGGGCTGGAGGTGGAAGGATGATGACCTCTCACAGAAAGACATGCAACACATCATCAGCATTCACAATGTCAACAATGAATTGGCTTGGCAAGAGGTAAGTTAAGAGATGGCTGTTTTGATTGTTTGATATCAGTGTAAACGGGCACTCACATACATATTTTTATCTATACTGTGCCAATCATGATATTAAAATTAGGTGTCTTATATTCAGCCAAAAATGTTACTGCATCAAATTCTCTAAAGTTATTATATATTGTCAATTTGCCATTTAAGTCCTCCAGCCCGCTCTTGACTTTTTTGTACATGCGTTTTCATGTGCCCTCCTCAATTGGGACTGTCTAAAATCTCTGAAAGCACCTGTTTACTAATGAAATGCATCAAAATTGGAGACTCGATGATACTGAATCCTTTGGATCTGGTTACATCACGGAAATTGCGATACTGAAAACCCGGGCAATGGGTATGTAAGTGGCCAATATCCGGGCAAGTGGCATGTAGGCCGGGTGCGCATGAACACCTATGAGCAATGACAAGACGCTGTGCCCCCCTTTGCAAAATTATTTTTGTAAACTTTTTTTTAGATTTATTGCCATTTTCAATGTTCCATATTTGTCTTTTGATTTGCTTTATCCAGATAGTTATTACCTATTTATCTTGCACAGACTCCATATCATCTCTCTATGTAGTAAATAACTCGGTGCAACAAAAAAAATATGGAACATTTGGTTATTTGTCATATATCTAATTTTTTTGTAATTTTCAATCTTACATAATACGATCTGTACCACCAGTCACAGCGACCAGGAATACAGTGCGCAGAATAGAAATGGCATCCTCCTTGGAGCCAGCGCTTTTCCAGTCACTGCTTATGCATGTTACATAACATATTTGTTTTTTGATGGAAATAATGCTAAAGCTCCCTTCTAAGTGCCAAATGAGTCAAATCACACTCCAAGAGCTTTGTGCATTTGTGACGAGTCTTTTCCGTCACCCTGGCCTTCGCACATGACAGCAGTTCGTGTCACCTGTACCACGGCCAATTTGCCTGGCTGACAGCATGTTCTCTTCACCCGCCCCTCGGCTGAAGTTTTTCTATGACATGACTGCAGTATCATCTGGGTCCAATGGGTTAAGAGAATGGTAGTGTGTGTAAGACTTATAAGCACCCTGTGATAATCTCTTTCAAATTGTGAGAGCCAAACCTTTTTTGACTGTGAAGCAAAACACAAGGATCAGGAACTGCTGCAAGACATGTTTTTGGATTTCCAGCTTTGATGCATTTAACCAAGTGTGAAGGGTGTTTTGGGATATATGTAGACCCACTATTTCTGCCACAGACGTACTTCATGCATAAACACTTCAACGTGAACAAGTGTTTCTTGCCTATGATGCAGGCATACACATTTGAGTATGTTTGTAGAATTTATTTTTTATTTTTTTGTAAATGTCAAAATGAAGTTGGAGATTAAGAATTGGCAATATCTTCCTCTGAAGGTTGCAAGGCACCTGAATGGGTTACAGATGTGTAAAATGTCTTCACAGAGACTGATCACAGTAATATTAGTGTGGTTAATAACTGGAGAGAAATTCACCCCAGAAGCATGTATATTATCATATCACGTGGCACCACTATGTATGAGGATTCTTTTCTATCACATTTTTCACAATCATTCTACTTTTTTTTTTTTTTTTTTCTATTTCATATTTATATCTTCTTGTGCCTCCTTACTCCTCTGGCCTTCCTCTTTGTTCTTATCTTTGTTTTTCTTCTTAACCAGATCCTCCTTGTTAGCATGTTTCTCTGTGTTCTTTTCCATCTCATTGCCCTTCTCTTATCTACCTGAACTTTCTTGTTGAATGTTGCTTCCATGCTCCTTGCCTGTCTGCTCCTCCCCTTCCTCTTCTCTGTTTGTCTCCCTTTCTCCTCTTTGTCTACATCCTCTTCCTCCTCTTCATATCTACTTCCTGACTGTTTATGTCCTCTTTTTCCTCCCATGTTATCTCTTCCTTGTATGTCTCTTCATTCTCCTTGAGTATCTCTTCCTCTTCTGCCAGGTCTGTATTCTCCTCCTGGTGTACATCCTCTTCCCTTGTATGTCTCATCTTCCATGGCTATCTCCTCTTCCTTGGCCATCTCTTCCTCCTACCTATCTATCTCCTTCCACCTTCCTCCTGCCCCACCTCCTCCACATAGATCAAAGCTCATGCTTTTTTGTGTTGCAGGTCCTAAAGTGGGAATCCCTCCACAAAAATGAGTGTGGGAACCCCAAGCTGAAGCGTTTTGGTGGCAAGGCATCGGACTACTCTCCCCGGGCTCGCATGAGGAGTTGGTTGGGGTAAGCATGATTTATTTTGAAATGTTTCAGAACTTCTTAATGGCAAAGTTTAGAGCTCCATCTGTACATAGGTGAGAAAGAACATGTAGTTTTGCTGAAAATTTCACAGATGCTCTGTGAAGTTTAATCATGTAAGCCCAAATCCAGCACCTGAGATGACCCCTCAGGAGCCAGGGCTGGAGCCAGGCAGTAGCCAGACACAAAGCAGCAGGCTCTAGTGCACATTGGTCTCGGCAATTTCATTTGAAATTTTACCAGTCCTGAATGGGTTAATCAAATAAGAAATTATTTTTGAATATTGAAGAGTGACACAAATAACAAAAATTTGCATATTACTATTGCACAGAGTTGTAAACTTCCTAGTGGGATTTTATGGAGTCTGCAAGAAAGTATTTTACTATCTTGATAAAGCATATCAAATAACAGATATAGACTTAACCTAGTGGTCGCAAATAGCTTGATTTGATGCGAAGTGCCATATAGGGCCAATTGCATGGAGCAGTGGGTGGCTGTGTGCTCGGGAGCTGTTCAGACAAGAGGATGTCAGACGCCAAGGAGTTGGCCTCCTTATGGCCTTCCAGGGCCTAGGCCTACCCCAAGGGCATGTTACCCGCCAAAAGAGTTGCATGTCTTCGGTGCTGCTACAGCCAGGCCCTCCATTCTCTCTGAGCGCATTTACATATGTTTGCATGCCTGCATATATCTGCAAGGGTTTTCATATACATACACAAACATATGTGTGTATATATACATATGCACACATATATGTACCAAGGAGGGAAAGCAACATTGCCATAGAGGGTACTCTCCTGCGTGGTTTCCCACACCTCCTGAGCGTAAAATAAATACTGCTATGGGACTGAGCCATGTTACATAATATCGCAACCAGTGGTCTAAGAAAATTGCAAAAAAGCAAAAGATGCTTATGCAAGAAAAGAGATAATATTGCAAAAGGGAGGCAAGGATTCATAACACTACACATGAGTGTTCATGTTGCTATGGCCTACAAGCCATATGCCTGGGAGAGTCCCAATTCTGTCTAATGCCTGATTTGTAGCCTGTGTGTGGTTAGTGAGGGACTCAGAGCAAATGGGTTAATAGGCATTATATTGATAATGTCAATAATGTTAACCACTTCCCAGTGAATGGCATGTACATACATGCCATGGCTGTTGTGCACAAAGTAGTGGGTGGCATCAGACACGACCATTCCTGTGCCGTCGGCTTATTGGATTGAGCATGTTTTTCTCCAATAGTAGTAGAATCATTTTTATGGAAAACTGTTGGGCAGTAGCACATGAAGTGAAGGTACACTTTCAAAAATTTACAATTAATAAAACTGTATCAAAATGCAAGCTTTTAGGTGCCTAATGTTGCCAGCAAACTACGGAACAAGCCATATAGATGGCTCCAAAGTACTAAGTCACCAATGAGCCAATAATGTGAACTACCTGTCACGCCTGTTTACCCTTTTCTTTGATTTCAATAATATTTTCTATATTATTACTGCTGTTTGTAATGTCAGTAACAATATAGTAATTTTAATGTTTTAGCAAAAATAAGTGTCAATATAGATAGCATTAGTAAAAAAAAAAAACATTTTTGTGCTTATTCAAGGAAAAGGGAGGACTCCTTTGTGGCTAAGCATTGGCAGAGCCATCTATGTGCAGAAACATGTAAGCAAGCATTGCCAGAGGGAACGCATCATTTTCCTGTCGACATTGGGTTAATAGTATTGTTGACAGTGATATCACAATCACTAGAAATGCTATTTAACTAGGATAAATTATATGTGGGTTTCAGGATCAGCTATTAGGCTATAGCATGTCCCATGTCTAGTGGATAGTTAGTTTGACGTGGGAGATACAGATAATGAGAAACAAAAGGATGGGAGTTCAGCTCAGTGAAAGTAGCCTAGAAAAATAAGGAAAATAGGAGTGAACATTTATGATAAATAGGAAGTGTATAGAGAGGGGTAGTATGAGCTGGACAGATAGGGCAAAGAAAGGGAGAGACTAAGAGAAGTAGAACACAGATTATGGTCATTAAGTACAACAGAAGAAGAAAAGGAAAAAGAATCGGCTACAGCATCATAGTAATAGTGTAGGTTTTATCATTTTGCCATGGGGCATCCACATATTTATGTTTATAGCATACATGCAACACCCAATCCAGCCTTTTAGTACCCATATGACCGAGATTACTTGATCTTAAAAGAGAAAAAAAAAAAAAAATCTCATTGAGAGTTCCTTGTTCTATGTAGGTAATGATGATTTTTCTCTTTATTTGTTTTATGTATATGTTTATATATATATATAATTTTTTCTTCTTTTTTTTCCTGACAAGTTTGAAATGTTACATTTATTTTCAGTTCACAGTTCAGCATTTCTTTTATCTTTAAATACCATACCTTAGTAAACTAAGGTATGGTATTTGCATAGCATTAGCTTCTTTAAGGGGAAGAGTCGTCGGTACGATCACGAAATTCGTTATCCGATCCTGCTTACTTTAGTTTTTTAGCTAGGTCAATAATTTTTTTACACAAAGTGCATGGGTATGTGATGCTTGTATACAAGAAATTTGATTAAAAAGCTGCGTAAATTTTTGCGCAAAAAAAAAAAAAGAGCGAGATGATAGAATTCAAAAATTATGTGATGGTTTCCTTATAGTGAATAGTACTGCAGTTTCCTTCTGACCAGAGTTAGTCAACAAATAGGAGTACCAAATGTAGCATTTATGTAAATCTATCTGAAACGACAATGTTTCAGTTACCTTGCAAAAAAGCGCTTTTTTTTCGTCCGAAAATCGCCATTATTTTTTTCAGTAAAAAATGTATTTGGTGGAAATAATGCATGACTTTGCTACAGTTAGTAGATACGAACTGGACGATCATTTTGCAACAAGAATTATTAAAATCGCGTAATTACATACAAAGTTAACCTTACTATCATGCGTGAAAATATGATTTTGAGAAAATGGCAGTTTTTGTCATTCATCGTCATTACATCATAAAGGTCATACCAATGATTACCAAATGTGAATATCTACTTAGACAATTCCTTGGCCTTTAATATGAGTCCTGTGGTAGAGGGTCAGGCCTTGTTCAGGTAATTTTAGGTCATCTTTATGTCAAGGTTAGGTTAGGTTAGGTGGGAGTGTTCTCTGAAAAGTATACTTTCAGATGTCAAGGCTCCTGGTTCCTCTGTCATTTACATATCATAGTACATAATAAATCGTATATTATGCATTTCTGATATATAAATGACATATTGTTAGGTTTTCAACAGGTTGAAAACAAAACATGTGTACTCCCGAAAACTTTATCAATCGCACTGTTCTCCCGTCCTTGCTGCTGCTGCCTGTCTGCTGAACGCAGCCTAAACTATCGTACAGCAGTATCATACCAAAGAAATTCGCAAAAACAGCCGAAAAAAGCTGAAAATACAAGAAAAACAAAGCATGAAGCAAAAAGGGGTGTGGCAGCACAAGGGCATTTAAATACCCCAGACCTTTAAACCGCGGAAAGGAGTGCGTTACACATCTGGCAACCGGCACCCTGGGTGCGTCACATGGTCATGTATCAACACACAAAGTTTGAAAAAATCGTAATTTGTGAACAGTACTGACGACTCTTCCCCTTAAAAGAAATATGAAGAGGGAGTGAAATAAATGAAACTTTCAATGGATTAAGGAGTTGAAACGGGTAGCCAAAATGCTATAGAAATGTGTATTTTTGTGTATATTTTTCTTCAGGAGATACTGTATCATAAACACAGAATAAGGCAGCAACATGAAATGCTGAAAGAGGGTATTGTATTTGTGTTCAATAGAAAGAAGATTTAGTTTAAAGTAGGAAATGGAATTCAGTTTCACACAGGAGAAAGCTTCAACAAGGTTAACAAATGATGGTAACCTTGTCTTGAATTTGACATGGGGCTGAAAAAGTGTTGTACGTTCCTGAATAGACCTTGTGGTGAATGACAAAATTAAACCAAATCCCCTATTCTTTGCTGAATTGTAATGACTGGAAATTGTCCTGCCATATGTCATGGTTTACTTTTTGCTGGTAATCTTTATTACTGAATTTACTTTTTTCCACAAAAACTGTTCTTAATTTCTATTACTAATCATTATCACATAGTTTTGCCATCATCCTATTATATTCAGTACACTGAAAGGAAAATGCAACTTTCAGATATGAGCTGCCTTTTGACCGCCATGATTGGATTGTCGACCGCTGTGGCAAGGAAGTACGCTATATCATTGACTACTATGATGGAGGTGACGTGAATCCTGAGGACTATAAGTTTGCAATCCTAGATGTCCGGCCAGCAATGGACTCTTGGGAGAACATCTGGGACAGGATGGTGGTTGCTTGGTGGCGCTGGACAAGAAGTTAGACTGAAGTTTTGAGAAAGAGAGAGAAACGTAAATTTTTTTTTGTAATTTTTATAGTCTCTCTCTCTTAATAACTAGGTTTATTTATATCAGAAAGCAAATGGAGTGAAGTGTTTTTTTTGTTTTTTTTTAATAATGGAATGATTGAGACTAATAGGGATTTTGACTTTCATAGTACTGGGTATATTCATACTTGCAGTGTAAACTTTATTTCTATATCTTTATCTTAGTAAAGATCATCCAGAAAAATTATTCAAGTACAAAATTTAAGTTTAGTACTTAATATGAAAATTATGTAGTCTAAAGGTTTTGATGATTAAGTGTGTTCACTAATATGTGAGTAAAAGATCTGGTATGTAAGTCGTAATGAATTTACATGGGTTTTATGCTTATAGCTATATTAAAACTGCTTACTGTGTCTCACATGACAAGTAGGAATTTGAAAGAAAATGCTCACATATGAAGCATTTCAGAAGAATATGTACCTCCCAAGTTTTTTTTCCTTATTTTTTCTCGGTTTACCTTGTTATTTATGCCTAATGTACTTGATTACAGTCATACAAATTAAAAGCCAAATAAAGAGTTGTAGTTGAATTCTTGTTAATAGATATGTGTATATACAGTGTACAGATTTAACTGTTAAGTAAAGTTTTAAATTTCCTATGTGTATATTTTCCCTTTATTGCCCTCTTTTTATAATACCTTGCAAAAGTATTAATTTTTGAATGAAAATAGGAGTAATTACTTTATATAACCACAAGTTCATAAGTTACAATATGTACTAATTAATTTCTATTTTTTTTTTCACTTTCCAGAGGTAGACCTAATGCAGTAATATTTTCTCTTCTTCATGTACTGTTTGCAAACTCCTCTAACACACTGATCTCAAAAGAAACAAAAATTAGTGTAGGGATCATCCCTACCTTGGGCTGCGGCCTTTGCTTCAACCAATTTTGCATTGTCTTTTCTTCTCCCCCTTTCCTTTTCTTCTCTTCTGCATCTGCCACTGTCCACATCCTGTGGTGTGAGAGCCTTATTGAAAGGATGAAAGGCTGACTTTGTGTCAGTCATGAATGGTCTTTAGGAGCCATGGGGGCGATATTACCTTCATTAATAGCCTAGCCTTTACCCCACTTATTTCCGGCTCATCCTGGCCAATAATGAAGATTTTTTTACCCGTATTAGGAACATTAAAGCTTGCCCATTCATCAATTAGCCTATCTAAATTTGATTTCAATGTTTTGCAACACTTGCCTCTCCTTTCACCGCAGCTCTGACCACTGATACTAATACAATCTCCTTGATGTTTACTGACAACTCAATCCATTCAAATCCACCCACTCAGGTTATTACTCAACCTTCAAAATGCATGCCTTCCTCTCTCCCAACATTCTCCACTCCATCTCCTACTCCACAATCTTCTTCATTGTCTACCCCCTCCTTCCTTATTACTACTCTTCATCTGTATTGTCCTCTCCCCCACAGTACTACCTCACTCCACACCAACCCATTTTCCTCCTGCCCTTGCCCTTCTACTACTTGCACTTCTACAAACCTTTTGAGTACTCTCTTCCAACAATGTTTCCTAAAACAAGTAAGGAAAGTTTCCTTTCACAGTCATTCCGATCATTCGTGCCTTGTTATAGTTACATCAGAGTCCCAAGCTCATGCACTATCTACTCCGACTGATTTCACTCTCAAACCAAACCTCACTCCCTTAATAATTGTACCAGAACGGACTTCATCTTTCTGACTGATTGTCCTGTCTATTACAACGACTGGTCAGACTGTGAAAATGACCTACTTGTCGGTCTTGTTGATTATAATGCAGTGGCAGTATGGTACTACACTATTCCTCCCAGAGGCCAGTGTAAGTCTAACAATATTGTTAAAATTAGCTTCTGTATACATGACCACCTTGATTTATATTTTGGTGGAGTGTCCTTCCCTGTCCAACCATATCAACCTTTTCCTTGTCAGTGTCAGAAATGGTGTTTTGGCCACCCAACCAAACACTCGCTCCACAGCCAACTGCCCTGCCCTCTATATGCCCAACCTAGTCTTGATTGTTTGTATTGCTCTGTACAGTTGTGTACATGTACCAATTGTGGTGGCTCCCATAATTTATTTTATGAGCTACCCAACCTACAAGCTTAACCCATTGGCGCCATGTGTCACATATGTACATGCCATGGCTGTTGTGGACCAAATGCCGGGGGCATCATGCCATGCCCATTCCCGCGCTACTGGCTTGTCGGATGGAGGTTGTTTTTCTTCACTAGTAGCGGCTTCATTTATATGGTAAAGATTTTAGGCAATGGCACCTAAAGTGAAGGTAAACCTTCAAAATTTTAATATTTTTATAAATTTTAGAAAAATAAAAGCTTTTAGGTGCTATATGTCATTCGCAAACTACCGATTGAGCTGGGCGCAAACGGAGAAACTGCCAGTGCACGCCAACGAGCCGGTGCATATGTAAACTTGACAAAATTTTTACCCGTCGCTGATGGGTTAAATGTGAGGTTGCTGTTTTCAGATTCAAACTAGGCCTCCCTGTACATTAGCCCAGACAAGAAGTATGCCAACAAGGTTTTTCTCTCTACCTATTCCATAACTGTCCTTCACTCTGCTTCTCTTCCATCTTCTCAAGATGTCTCAGCATCTACCCCAGTATCTCTTCCCTCTACCTCAAACCATCCTATGTCTCTACTCCCCCTCTCCCCCAGCCAAATTCCTTTTCCAGTCTAAATCCAGGTACTCCAATTTCTACTACTTCCCTGATGCCTACCCTTCCTTCCTTCTCACTTTAACCTGTTGCACCAGACAACTTGAATGTTCCACTCCATCTTCTACTATATCCTCTCTTGCACCCTTTTTTTCCTTTGGTTCCTCGGATATCTATCCCTCACAAGAGAACTTTTTGTTTCTCAGACCTCCTCACCCAACTCTTCTAGAAACTCGACATCCAAAACTTCCTATATATGACCCAAAGGAACATTGCTCCCTCATCAATCCTCCAATCCCTCTGTTCCTATTCCTTCTACATATAACATATTTGCTGATATCCATCCTCTTCCTTTTCAAATTCCCCCTACCCCCCTTCCTCCCACCCTCTCCCAATACACCCCATCCTCTCCTCCATTTGCACTATTGCCTCTTCATTTTCCATTATCATTACCACTCCCTTATGGATCCTCATGGGAATCTTCTCTAGACCCTTCCCCTCCTGACATTCTTCCTGATACTTCACCACCTTCCCCAATCCCCGTATCTCATTCCCAGAATTCTGCTGCTGCTACTTCTCCAATAGCCATCTCTACCCATATTACCTTTTGATTGTTTCATAATGGTTCTTTTTAACTCTTTCCTCTTAGACTAATCTCTACTTTACTTCATTTCATCTTTACCCTTTTTACTACCATGCTATCCTATAATGCTCAATAACCTTTGCATCTAACACATTTTTATCTAATCTTAGCTCATTTTAACTTTTCACCACAATATTTACTATATGACCTTTGATGTCTAACATTTATTTGCTCAACCATTAACCATTAAAATTCAAAATAAGCCACAACAAGGTTCCTGTGACAAGTAAGTAAAACTTTAAAAGAAATGAAGAATCTAAAAGAAGAAAAAATTGCAATACTGCTCTTTGCTAACTATTATTACTAATTATTCTCAGTCATATGTGTCAAATGACATGCACAGCAGTGGAGATAAGTCAAGGGCATCAAAGGTGTTTGATTACCATAAGCTTGATTCTGTACCATTGGAATATGGTGCCATGGGAATTTATATTTATCCCTTTGTAACCCCAAAAATATCCCTATGTAACCACAAAAACATCCCTTTGTAACCCCCAAATATCCCTTTTGTAAACCCTAAAAAGACTATATGACCTCCCAGGGGATCATGATTCCTATGTTAAAACCCAAATATCATAAGCAAATAAAAAATAATACTATTTTTGGCAGTAAATGCTTGAAATTCTTAATCTAGATAGAAAACGAATAACAGAGGTTTAGTAAATTTGTCTGTGGTAGGGACAAATAAGGTGCATACTTATCTTGTTTACTTTGATATTCCAAAATATATCAATAGAAGTAGTAACAACCTAGTTAAAATGAGCTAGACCCTCATGAACTGACTGTTATTGATTCACAATTTTTTTTATTTGGCTTAATACTGTCTAAACTCTTTTATAAAGTATAGTACACTAAAGTATCCTTATATGGTAAGTACTGACGCTGTGATGCTGTTCGTAGTGTATGATATCAAGGAAAACTATCCTTCAAGTTCTTTAAAAGTCTACTTTCTTATGTCCTGATCCATTTTTGATACATATGGTTCTAATTCATAGTAAGTTCATTTGAATGATGTCAGATATATCTTGCTGCCAATAATGATTATTTTCATAGTAATTTGTAAAAAAGGAAAATAAAGAAAAATGATGAAATTGTTTAACACATAGCTTATGCATGAATTAAGCTGTATTCAGATAATTTTTTGATCATGTCTTTGAATTCAACCAATTCTTCAACTGTTTGTTGGACTTAATTGCTTAATAACAGGTAAATTCCAGTATATTGTCATAGATGCAGTCAAGATGTGACTGAAAAGCGTGTCAACTGGCCCAAATGCCAAAATTTGCAGGTGCGATAATAATTACTTTCTTTGATAGATATAGCAGGAAAACATTTCTCAGAAATGTACAACCTTGGTAGGAAATAGACCCAGGAGCATACACGAGGACAGAATATTTCATGAATCAACCTTGAGGCACCGAAAAGGATTATGGTAGTTTACTGCTGCATGTGTATAATTTATGCTTATGCTCAGAAGTCAGAACTTTCTCAGGCCCTCCCCAAAGCCTAGAATTCCGTAGAAGAGCAATAAAAGCTCCGTCATAAAAAAAACACAACTTCACTGAGACCTTTTGGGTGTTTGGAAATGAACATTTGTTGTTCTGGCAACACCAGTGACAACAAAACTAGACGTATCATAAAAGCTGATTGTAGCACAGCTACCTTGTATAAATATTGTGGCTGGGAACAATCTTTTATCTGAGGATAAATATTTCTAAGTCTTCAGAAACAACATCAAAGGATGAGATATGAGAAAGTAAAGCCAAAAAGATAGGAAAGGGGATGGGAAAAGTAAGGTTTAGGAGCAGGGCTAGTAGAAGGAACATCAGGAAAAGATAGAAAGGGAATATGGATAGAAGAAACAATAGAGACGTTATATGTAATAGCAGATGGATGAAGGTACAAGGTAGACTGAGCAGGATCAGGCTTATCAAGTGTTTTGTACCATGGTTTGCCAGTCTGGCTTCCAAATGGAAAAAATTTGGTCACAAATTCATTTGAGTTCAGGAGATATGTACTATATGCACATGAACAGAAGAAAATGTTTGCAACAGGATCATGGTGCATATCTTTGTGCTAATTACTATCTCATGTCTAGAGTGAGTATTCAGGTAAATATCCCTGTCAGTCAACCATTTGCAAATTTGTATATGAATAAGTGCACTTATGACATTCCTTATTCTCATCCTTGTCGTTTGAAATGTGCAATTTGTAAAAAAGAAATAAGAAAGAAAAAAGAAGAAAAAAAATGATCAAAAAGACTAAATGGAGGATAAATGGAGTGTACAGCTTTTACCGCTGTAGTATAACAGAAATACATTTCAATTGCATATGTTCGGTATCCACCTGAGATAGTATTGCTCAAGAGAGAGAAAGGAAGGGAACATTAAATCAGAAGAAAGGGGTATTCTGGGCATATGTACTATAAATACAGATGTAGATATTAAGGTGTATTGAAAGTATATTGACTGTCCAGCAAAAGTGGTAGTTGGACCATTGATTTTCTTGTGGATGCAGACTGGTATATCCTTGCAATTGGGGATCTTTTTTTCTACAAGAGCTATATGCTTATACATATCTAAT
>NW_020869148.1:819617-842117 GCF_003789085.1 Penaeus vannamei
CTTCCATCTCTCTCTTCTGCTTCTCCTCGTCTCTCTCTCCTCCTCTCTCTTTCTCCTCATCCCTCTCTCGCTCGTCCCTCCTTCTTTCTCTTCGATACTACCCTGCACCCTAGCTCTCCTCCTCTCCTCCTCACCCGTCTCCCTCTCCATATCTCTCATCATCCTCCATATCTCTCTCTCTCTTCTCTCTCTCTCTCTACTCTCCTCTCTCCTCTCGTCTCTCTTCTCTTCCTCTCCTTTCTCTCCTCTCTCTCTACTCTCTCTTCTCTCTCCCTCTCTCCTCTCTCCTCTCTCATCTCTCTCTCTCTCTCCATCTCTCTCTTCTCTCCATCTCTCTCTCCTCTCTCTCCCTCTCTCTCTCTCTCTCTCCATCTCTCTCTCTCTCTCTCCATCTCTCTCTCTCCTTCTCCCCATCTCCTCTCTCTCTCTCCATCTCTCTCTAAATCTCTCTCTCCTCTCTCTCTCTCTCTCTCTCTCTCATCTCTCTCTCTCTCTCTCCTCTCTCTCTCTCTCTCTCTCTCTCTCTCTCTCTCTCTCTCTCTCTCTCTCTCTCTCTCTCTCTCTCCTCTCTCTCTCTCTCTCTCTCCATCTCTCTCTCTCAAGATAATCCGTAATGGTGGAGGATCCATGCTCCAAGCCTTCATCTTGAATCTGCGAGAAGGGAGGGGCTCTGACATCTACTATGCAGGCTTTGTTTACGCTGTGAATTGCTTGATTGTTTGTGCTTCCTTATCGATTCATTGTTTCACTCAAGGCGCGGTCTGTGCTTTGTTCCATCTGTCTGTCTCTCTCCGTTTTTTTTTTTTTTTCAATTTGTCTGTCTGTCTGTATTTCTCTATTCTCTCTCTCTCTCCTCTATCTATCTGTCTATCTTTCTTTCTCCTTCCTCTCTCTTTCTTTCTCTTCCTCTCTCTCCATTTCCCCTCACCGCTGCTTCCCTTCCTTTCCATCCCCTCTTTCATCCCTCTCTCTCCCCTTCTCTAACGCGCAGAGAGGAACGATCCCTTTGGCTGAGCGATACGAGCGGCTCCCCCTCCCCTCTCCCCCTTTGCCCCCCTTGCCCCCCGCCCCCACCCCTACCCCACCCTACCCGGGTTGGATCTTGTCACGGGGCGTGTTCCGGGAAATGTTATCGCGGAGCCCCCGGCACGCCGAGCTCCGGGCTGTGCGTGAGGCGACTCCTCGGCCGGCCGGGAGTGGCAGTCGGGTGTCATGCGGGAGGGTCCGGTGGGCGGCAAATGGCATTCTTGTGTCGGGAGTGGGCGGCGCCCGTTGTGTCACTTGGTTGGCGTGGGCGTGTGTTTTGTTCGTGTCTTGGGGGGGGGGAGGGGGGAGGTGGCTGACTATTCTGTGCGTGTGGAGACGTGCGTTTAGGATCGGAGAGAACCGTGGTCATTTATATGAGGGATGGTCCAGTAAGGGAGGGCGCGAAGTTGATGTGTGTGTGTGTGTGTGTGTGTGTGTGTGTGTGTTGTGTGTGTGTGTGTGTGTGTGTGTGTGTGTGTGTGTGTCTGTGTGTGTGTCTGTGTGCGTCTGTGTCTGTTTTTTAAGTGTGTGCATGCGGTACTGTGGGGGCCGAGCAGAACGGGTTAAACCGGTCACCTACGCCTTGACCCTGCTCTTACCTGTTGCCCTGACCTTGGCTTTTGTGGTGGGTCACCTTGACATTAGCTGCCTGAGATTGAAGTCTGTTGAATGCGATGGTCATGACTATTGGATTCACTTATTTTTAGTAAATGTAAGATTACCGTGTTCGGGCAAATCAAAGCGAGTCGTGTAACTTTTCACGGTTATCCGGCGCCATGGAAAGTAGACGTCGGTTCTGCTCGGAGCTTTCAAATTTGATTTTTATTATCAATAAGATATTAATCATAGTACTGGGTATATTTGTTTATTTTCTTTAATGTTTTGATTAGAAGTTATGCTTTGATTGGCTGGTCAGCAATCTTATCCAATTCTTATTTTCCCGAAAGGATGCGCGAACATCGCTCTGCCGGCCAAGTTACACCATTTCCTCAGAGGAAGGGAATGACAACAACAAAAAGAAGATGCACAAGACACGCAAAAAAAAAAGAAAATGAAATCGATACGAGCGTCGCATTCCGCGGACGTTTTCCCCGGAACGCGTTTTATGCCCCCCCCCCCCTCCCCTCCCCCCTTGTCCGAGATGGGCCAGTCCCGCCTCGAGGAGTGGTCCCACTCGAGGAAATTTATTATTGTAGCGGCGGGCATCCTCGGGGGTTGTTTTACAGCGTGTACGGCGGGGGGGGGGGGGCAAGGGTTCCGTGGCGCCGCGGAACGTGCGTGCGGAGTTATAATCGAGTCGAGAGGCGTTACTGGACACATGACGGCTTGGGGGGTGGGAGGTAAGGGAAGAGGGGGTAAGTGGGGGGGCAATGGGGGTAGGGGTGGAAGAGGGGGTAAGTGGGGGGGGGGGGAAGCGTAAGTGGGGTGGGGTGGTAAGAGGGGTAAGTGGGGGGCTTGGGGAGGATTGGGGGTGTGGGGGTTTGAGGGGAAGGATGGAGAGGTATATGGGGGCTTTGGGGAGGAAAGGGTTGTGTGGCGGGTGGGGTGAGAGGAGGAGAAGGATGGGTTCTAAAGGGAAGGGGGCATGGGGCTGAGAGGAGGGGGGAGGCAGCCGGTATTGAAAGGGATTTGTACTTGGCAGATGGTCGTTACGAGGCTGTGATTCGGGTAGGAGTATGCGCGGTTTGTACGGAGTTTTTTTTTGTGTAGGTTAGTTAGCGGTGAGCGAGTGAGCTGAGTGAGGTGAGTGAGCGAGCGAATGAGTGAGTGAGTGAGCGAGCGAGCGAGCGAGTGATGTGAGTGACGAGTGAGAGCGAGAATGATGTGAGCGAGTGAGCTCACTGTCACCTTGAGCGGCTAGGGTAAGGGTATGGCGGTTGTACCGGGAGTTTTTTGTGTAGGTTAGGGACGGAGAGCGTGAGAGTGAGTTGAGTGAGTGAGTGAGTGAGCGAGCGAATGAGTGAGTGAGTGAGCGAGCGAGCGAGCGAGTGAGTGAGTGAGCGAGTGAGCGAGTGAGCGAGTGAGCGAGAGTAGAGTGAGTGAGTGAGTGAGAAGAGAGAGAGAGGAGAGAGAGAGAGCTAATTAGTGATTGAAGTGGGTAGCGAGCTTAAGTGTGAGTGAGTTCAGTGAGTGAGCGAGTGGGAGAGGAGGGAGTGAGTTAGTAAGTGTGAGGAATGCATGTTGTAAGTACCCCACACACAGTAACCAAAGTAAAGAGAGGGGAGAAGGAGGGAGAGGAGAGAAGAAGGAGGAGAGGAGGCAGGGGGGAGAGAGAGATAGAGATAGCTCTGTGTGGTTTGTTGGGTAATTCCGCACACTGTACGCTTATTTTATATTATATATTTTTATTCCTTACTTTTTATCGCTCGCGTTACACACGTATCCAGTTTTTATTTTTTGATAACAATGTACCGACAGATTATCGCGAATCGACCAGTAAGTACACGCTAATAGGGGTCGTTAAGTTTGTGCACCGTTGTTTAATGATCATTTGTTTTATTTAGTTATTAGAATATTTTTAGACACAAACTAAGAAAAGAGAGAGGGAAGAGGAGGGAGAAAGGGAGAGCGGGTGTGAAGAAGATATGGTGTGAAGAAGAGAGGGGGAGAAGGAAAGAGGGAGAGAGAAAAGAGGAAGGAGAGAAGAGGAGAGAGGGGAGCGAATGAGAAGAAGCGAATGGAGGGGAAGGAAGGAGTGGGAGGGGGTAGATAAGATGGATATGTGAAAGGTGAGAGGAGGAGAGTAGCGGAGAGGAGGATGAGAGGGGAGAGGAAGTGAGGGAGAGAAAAGAGAGAAAGAGAACGGAGAAGAGAGAGAGAGAGAGAATGAGAGAGCAAGGAGGAAAAGGGGAAAAGACAGATTAGGAGGGACGAAAGAAAAGCCACGAACAGAACTGAAAATGGAATTGGGGAATGTGCGCGTTTAGAATATTGGGAAAATCAGTCTTAGAAGTAATCACGTAGTAATAAGATAACAAAAGGCATGGATATAAGGTAAGGGGAAGGTATAGGAAACTGAAGGGAAGGTAAGTAACGAATCGTGTATGAAGTGAATTTTCAAAGCATGGGAGAGAGAGAGAGAGAAGAAAGAGAGAGAGAGAGAAGAGAAGAGAGAGAGAGAGACGAAAGAGAAGGAGAAGAGAAGAAGAGAGAGAGAGAGAGAAGAGAGAGAAAGAGAGAGGGAAAAGAGACAGAGGAGAGAGAGAAAGGAGAGAGAGAGAAGAAGGAGAAAAAGGGGAGAGGAGGAGGAGAGGAGAGAAGGAGGGAGAGAGACGCGAGGAGAAAGAAGGGGGGAGGGAAATTGGACTGTTGGAAGAAGAATAAAAGGAGCAAAGGCAGAGGATAAAGCGAAATAAATCATCACTTATGTTACATACGGAGATATAAGAGAAGAGAAAGGCGAACAGCACAGAATTGAAGGTAACCGATATCGTATACAAATTAGACGCAGAGAAACGAGATAAACAGACAAACAGAGATGCAGAGTGGGATGAGGGATGGATCAAGGGTCATAAAAGCAAAGAGGAGCGGGAAGCAGAGAGGAGGAGGGGAGGACGGGATAGAGGGGGAGAGAAGTACTCGAGCATGGTAAACAAAGGCGCGGGGCGAAGGGCCGCAGGGAGAGCAAGATGCTGCGGAAGATTTGGAGGAGGAAGAGGAAGATGAAGATGAGTAGAGGAAAGAGGAAACAGGTGCACCCCACAAGGAAGAGATTGGAGCAGAGTTCGGAGACTGCGCCGTCAAGATAAGGAGGGACGGAGAGAGGGCGAAGGAGGTGCGCGCGTCTCACAAAGGAAGGTGACGGGATGGCGATGAGTGTTATGGGCAGCATGGGAAGGGGGAGCGAGGGCGAGGTGGGGGAAAGTTGTCAAGGAGCTTCTTTTGGAAGGAGTCGAGGAAGGGCTAGGCGGAGGGGGAGGGAGGGGGGGAGGGAGGGGCGCTAAGGTAGACACAATGACCACAGGTCAGAGGGTGGGGATCCCGAGGGGGGGGGGGTAGCCGGGGGAGGAAGGGGAAGACGGACCTCTTGATGGGGACGTAAAAGGTGTGTTTGGGCGAGGGGCCAGGTTTCGGACGAAATTGCATAGAGCGAAAGGTGATTTATCAGTGTGTTTGTGTGCGCTTTAATTAAGTGAACTCGCCACTAACAAAATTACGCGAAAGGGCAGAGATCAAGAGGCTAGAAACACGATAACACACAACATGATCCGATGTCTGGCCTCCCCCCCCCACCCCGAACATTTTCTCGTTCAGGCCTCGCGGCTCCAGTGCGTCCGTGGCTGGGTTTCCGTTAAGCCGCCTATGAATCAAAAATGAGTTAGTTCCTAGGGTGATTACCGTGGAGAGGAGGAGAGAAGGAGAAAGAGAGAGAGAGGGAGAAGGAGGAGGAGGAGGAAGGAAGAAGAAGAGAAGAAGAAGAAGAAGAAGAAGAAGAAGAAGAAGAAGAAGAAGAAGAAGAAAAAAGAAGAAGAGAAGAAGAAGAAGAAGAGAGAAGAAGAAGAAGAAGAGAAAGAGAGAAAGGAGAGAAAGAGGAGAAAGGAGAAGGAGAAGTAGAAGATGGAGAGGGAGAAGGAGGAAAAAGGAAGAGGGGAAACAGAAACAGAAGGAGAAGGGGTAAAGGGAAAGGTTTCTTTTTGTAAGACGTGGGAAGGAAAAATGGAAAAGGGTGTGAAGGGTGGTGAAGATTGGAAGTAGAAACAGAAAATAAAGCAGAGAAGGGGAGAAAGGAGACGAGTAATAAGATAGGCAGAGGAACAGAAAATAGGCAAGAAGGGGGAAAATAAGAGAGACAGAGAGAAAAAATTTATAATAACATCCAGCGCTTTTAATCCCCCAGTCTTGAGTAAACTTCCACCGTTGGCTTGTTATAGGCATTTTTTCGGTAGGAAACGGAATAGGAAATATCAAACGGGAATTGTTAATGCTGGGACATTACGGAATTTCAAGTGGATGCTTAATGATGGCTGTTTTTTATTACTTATTTATTTATTATTATTTTTTGGAGGGGGAGGGGCTCCACTTCCCTTGACTTGGCTTGACTTGACTTGACTTGACTTGACTTTAGAGAAGAGTTGAGGTTCAGAGAAGGGATGCTTTCTATAGTGCCAGTTAATGCTTCGGAGTTTATAGGAATTTACAGGTCGGTGATCTGGATCGAAAAAAAACGTATTTATCGGTATTTTTGTTGCAATTGGTCTAGCATGCCGTTTGATTTTTTTATTATCGCTTTATTTTTGTAAAAGAAAAAGGAAAATCAAATATCGGCAATAGAAAGGTTGTTCAGTATGTTCTTGGTCGGTGAAAGCGGAAAGAGTTCACGCCACATCTTTATCAGAATTTTTTTCCCTAAATTTAGAGCACATTTCGTGACTTCGGGGAAGAGACAAAGAGGAAAAAGGAAAAGAAGATAAGAGCAAGATACAAAAAACAAGATAAGAGAGAAAGAGAGATAAAATACTAAAAAGTAATGAAAAAAATATGATAAAAAGATTAAAGGAAACAGAATTTTAAAAGATAAAATATCAAGAGAAACAGAAAAAAACAAAGCTGACGTATACAGGAAGGAGATCACGCACGGGAGAGAGGTGGGCGAGTGTCACGCCCCGGAGTGTCACGCCCTCGGAGTGTCACAATGTGCGAGCGGCGTCGGCTAATTGTTGCGCGTGTGTTACAGCTGTCACCATCTGTCACCGTGACATTTTCTTCTCGAGAGCTTAATTGCCTGTTCGTGTACTTCAAGATGGGTAGATGGGAGGTTTATAGGTCGAAAGGCAGAGGGACTTTGTTTAGGCGGCAGACGAGTGGGAAGGATTCGAACGCTTCCTTTGGCGCTCGGATTTCGTTTGGTTTTATGTGGTTGCGAATGCGATGGCGTATTTCTTTTCGTCTGTTCGGTGGTATATCGGAGAAGGAGAATTGTATGTGTGTGTGTATGCATTTATGTATGTAAGTATGTATGTATATTATATTATATATATATATATATATATATATATATATATATATATATATATATATATATATATATCATGGAATATGGGTACTGCATATAACTATAGTTTTCTCTTCCCTGAAAGAAACGCGCATCAATTCCATCCGCTTATTCTGAAGTGTAATTAGAATTTGTTCACTTTGTCACGAAAAATACCTGGCTGTTGGACCCATTCAGGCTGTAATTTAATTTATTCAGATGAAGAGGGAAGCAGCGCACACTGGGGAAAAAACAGGAAATAGAAATTATGTTTATTCACGCGTATTGAACAATATTTTGGATATTTCGTGGGGAAAATATATCACCCTGGCATGGCCTTGTAAAAAGACTGTGTTAAGGGAAACATTACTTTTATGTTTACATTTTGGTGGCCACGCTATTTCTATTCTGCTCCTAACCTACTGAATTATGAGGTATTTTCCCCTGGTTGTAGAGCGGAGGCATGTCATTTTATTTGGTCATTGTAAAACACGGAAGTCACAGATGCATCGTAATAAATCGAGACCGAAAAGACCGAGATACTGGTGAGTAAACTTGTTCATAAATCGTACGAAAAAATCCGTAGCCTCGTATCCGTAGTCTTTCCTGTGGATAATGTGATAGAGTGAAGAATGGAGAAGCGGAGATCTTGTGGGTAAATGATGGAGTAGAAAGCGGCCATTGTAATATTTATGTAGAAGTAACCTTATGAAATATTTAGAACCTAACTGTCTAGTGTGGAAGAGGTAAGAGTGAACAGCTTCACAAAACAAGAGATGTGGTTTTCATCTTCATCAGAATTACATGAGATGTAATTTTAAAACGCGCCTTTCGTTTTCATTCATATTTTTTGTTACAGTTAGAGGCCGCGGTTCATTAGTCGGGTGTTTTTAGTGGTAGCTGAATATTACTATTTTTTTCTTTTTCTTAAACGGAGATGTCGAGTTCCTTCTCGGTTTAACAAGGAAAAGAATCCCTCTGTATCCTTCCTCCCCCCCCAGCCCCGACCCACCCAAGCGCCCCCACGTGGAAAATATTGGGTCGTTCATTTTTCGGGGCTTCGTACTCGAAACGTGCGCCGAGGGGGAGTCCGTGCAATCTCGCGGCTCGAGTTCGTTCTCCGGAATGAATAGGCACAAAGGGAAAAAGTCCTCTGGTGGAAATGTGAAAGACGTCCTTAAGTCGTGCCTTTAGATTTTGCTGATTGGGTGTTTTAGGGTCAAGGTCACCGCGAAGGACATGTATAGGGAGGCGAGGGAGTGGATGAGGGGCTGAGGGGAAGGGCGCGAGTGAGGGGAAGACGAGAGGAAGTACGCTGAGACGTTAAGACCTGGGGATCGACTCGCACAGCTCTGCCCTTTTTCCATTCATGTTATTTGTTCGCCGTTTCCTTGAAATTTTTCCATTGCTATCCTTTCCTTTTCAGTTTTGTTTCGGGGAGTATTGTACAAAATAATGATTTATGTGAACAAGGTCAATGTATTCATATCCATATTTGGTGTTTTCCTCTGATGTTTATTTACTGTTGTGAACGTGATGTTGTCGGCGTAGTAGGTTTGTGCCTGGGATATCGACCGCCCTCTCATCTCGGAGGCAGCTGCGTCGCTTCCCTGCAGGGGACGCAGAAGAAATACCAAAGAGGAGAGGTCGACAACGAGGAGATGGCGGAGAAAGTGGATAAAGGGACGGAAGAGGGGAAGGGGAGAATTGGTCGAAGTGTGGAATTAGGTCAGGTGAAATAAAATGAAGGGGAGGAGAAATCAAGAAAATATTGACAAAGGTTTTAAGAAAAGTTGGAAAACGGGAGGTAAGAGAGGGGGGCCATAGAGAGCAGAAGTGATAGTGAGTGAGTGAGTGAGTGAGTGAGTGAGTGAGTGAGTGAGTGAGTGAGTGAGTGAGTGAGTGAGTGAGTGAGTGAGTGAGTGAGTGAGAGAGAGAGAGAGAGAGAGAGAGAGAGAGAGAGAGAGAGAGAGAGAGAGAGAGAGAGAGAGAGAGAGAGAGAGAGAGAGAGAGAGAGAGAGAGAGAGAGAGAGAGAGAGAGAGAGAAGAGAGAGAAAGAAAGAAGAAAGAAAGAAAGAAAGAAGAAAGAAAGAAAGAAAGAAAAGAAAAGATAAGAAAAGAAAGAGAGAGACGAATGTAACGGCACTGTACGGATGGCGTTAGAGGCACAGGGGAGCGAAAGGAAGTGTCTAGTGCAGAGGGAAAAGCCTGTAACGTCGTCCATGTGTTGTTATATAGGAAAAAGGTTGAAAGGGGGAAGAATGGTTGTCATAAAATTTCACGTGGTTTTGAAAACTATTTCATGGCTGATGAGAAAGAGAGGCGACGGGAAGGGGGGAGGGGTGAGAGAGAAGAAAAGAACTTCATGAGAGTGTGAGCGTGTGTGTGAGTGTGTAAGTGTAAAAGGAGAGACAGATGTAGAAAAGGGAGAGTTAAGGAACGGAGGAGCGAGAGTCGAGTGATAGATAAGCTCGAAGGATAAGGGAGAGAAAGTCCTTTCAGCCGCGCGGATCCTGTGCGGATGTAAACGGTGCGGCTTCGAAATACCCTTTTCTGTCTGTCTGTGTGAATGCATGTATCTGCCCCCCCCCCCCCTCTCTCTCTCTCTCTCTCTCTCTCTCTCTCTCTCTCTCTCTCTCTCTCTCTCTCTCTCTCTCTCTCTCTCTCTCTCTCTCTCTCTCTCTCTCTCTCTCTCCTCTCTCTCTCTCTCTCCCCTCCCTCCCTCCCTCCCTGCTCCCTCCTCCTTCTCTCTCTCTTCTCTCTCTCTCTCTCTCTTCTCTCTCTCTCTCTCTCTCTCTCTCTCTCTCTCTCTCTCTCTCTCTCTTCTCTCTCTCTCTCTCTCTCTCTTGCTTTTTCTATTTTTTTATTTTTTATCTTTCTATTTTTTGTTTTGGTTTCATTGAATCCTTTTTATCTTATTTTTTTCTTTACTTTTTAGTTTTTCTTATCTTTTTTTTTTTTTTTTTCACTTTTTATCTTTTATATCCCGCGCGCGTTTGTGCCCCCTCCCCCCATCTCTCTCTCTCTCTCTCTCTCTCTTGTCTCTCTTGCTTTTCTTTTTTTATATTTTTATCTTTCTATTTTTTATTTTGGGTTAATTTAATCCTTTTATCTTATCCTTTTTTTTACTTTTTAGTTTTTCTTATCCTTTTTTCTTTTCTTTTTCACTTTTTATCTTTTATATCCCGCGCGCATATGTGCCCCTCCCCCCTCTCTCTCTCTCTCTCTCTCTCTCTCTCTCTCTCTCTCTCTCTCTCTCTCTCTCTCTCTCTCTCTCTCTCTCTCTCTCTCTCTCTCTCTCTCTCTAACTCTCACTTTCTCACCCTCTCGCCGAATACCCCCATGGCAGCTGATGGAGACACAGGTAGCAGAGCCGCCGAATGGAACATTAATTGTTCGGGGCTCAGCAGAAAAGGCGAGCCGAGTGGAGCAGTCGATGGGCGGCGCTCAATGGGCGGGGGCGCGGGATTAGAGTGCTGAGGGTATGAATAGCAGGAGCGGCGCACCCGAGAGCGGAGACGCCTAAGAACCAGTGTAGGGAAGGGATTACTCGGGGAATTCCGGAGACGGAGAAGAAGGGTTAGGGGAGACGGGGTGAGAAGGGGTGCGGTGTGATAGGGGAGGGGTGTGAGAGGGCGAGGGGAGGGAGGGGTGTGAGAGGGCGAGGGGTGTGAGGGCGAGGAGAGGGGAAGGGGTGTGAGAGGGTGAGGAGAGGGGGGTGAGATGGCTAGGAGACGGGAGGGGTGAGAGGGGAGGAGGGGGTGGGGTGTAAGAGAGCGAGGGGAGGGGGAAGGGTGTGAGAGGGCGAGGGGTGTGAGAGGGCGACGAGAGGTGGGAGGGTGTGTGGTGTTAGAGAGCGCAAGGAGGGGGGAGGGGTTGTGGTGTGAGAGAGCAGGGAGAGGGGGAGGTGTGTGGTGTTAGAGCGCAAGGAGGAGGAGGAGGGTTGTGGTGTGAGAGCGAGGAGAGTGGGAGGGGGTGTGGTGTGAGAGAGGGAGGAGAGGGAGTGGGGGGGACAGGGCATTGGAGTGTAGTTGGTGTAGTATTACGGGTATGGCGGTAGGTGGGCAAGGTGGTATTAGCGAGACCATTAGTGAGAGGGCGGCGGAGGTGGCGAGAAAGAGGGGAGAGGGGATTTGCGGAAGAATTTGTCTCTCTTCCCTCCCCCCATTCCCCTCATCGCCATCCTCCCCTCTCGGCCCCCTTCCCTTTCTTCCTCCCTCTGGCCTCCTCCCTTTCTCCTCCACCTCCACCCCCTCTCCCCTTCCTCCTCCTCTTCTTCCTCTCCTCCTCTCTGCTCTCCTTCTCTCCCCTCTCTCTTCCTCCCTCCTCTCCTCTCTCCCCCTCCTCTTCCTCCTCCTCTTCCTCCCTCCTCCTCCTCTCCCCCTCCTCCCCTTGAGGGCGGAAGGAGGGTGAGACAAGGACGGACCGAAAGCGGCGTAAGAGGGCAGGGGGATGGGCCTCGCGAGGGTTAATGGCTCCGCAAAGGAAAAAGTTGTCGCCAAGGGATGAGGCAACTCTTGACAAGGGAGGGGGTGGGGGGGGGGCGTGGGGAAAGGGGGAAGGGGGAAAGAGGGAGGAGGGGAGGAGGGCGGGGATGACTAACCCTCGTGGGGAAAGTTGCCCGCGAGGAGAGGAAAAAGCCGTACTGAAATGACCGATCGGGCAGCATTGGCGAGGAAAAGGTTGGGGGTCGAACCGGGGTGCGGATAGAGAGCGGAAGGAAAGAGGAGAGAGGGGGTGGGAGGCGGGAGAAGAATCACAAGAGGACCGGACGAACGAATATCGCATTTGACAGACGTGACAATCCACCGCACCACCATCCACAATTCATTAAATCTTTAAAACCTCAACACAAAAACACTACAGCAATATATATCATATGATAATCATAGCTTTCTAAAAAAAATAAATAAAAAAATATATATTTAAAACAATTATTACTCATCTATCAACTTAACAAAAACCTTCTCAACCACACACGAAACCACAATAATAATAAAAATAATATAATTAAATTATAATAAATATAATAAAATAAATATAATATAAAAATAATATAATAATATAAAAATAAATATATAATAAAATATAAAAAAAAATAATATATGATAAAAATAATAAAATAATATAGATAAAATAAAATAGAAAAATACACACACACCACACAAAATCAATACAAAAATAACACAATCAAAAATACCGCCCTCACACAAACAACATCCCACAAAAAAAACAAAAAAGTAAATAATATTAAAATAAATTAAAAATCAATCTCCCACCCTTCGCCAAAGTTAAACATTACGTAATTAACACAACACCTCCGCCTATACCCACACATTATCTCCCCAAAAATTAAATAAAACTAAATAAAACAAAAAAAGTAAAAAGTACAGATTAAAAACTAACAGAACCAAACACGTAAAAGTATATAACTAACAAATACTGATTTCCTAATGATTTTATCACATGGTTGAATTTATCATTACATCTACCGACAGGATATCAAACCCTACCCTATCTATTCCCATGATGTCTGTACACACAGCCTCACATCATAACCCCATCACACGTGCCTCTCCAAAATCCATACAAACTAATTCAAAGATATAAGCTACAGCATACCATCCTCCACAGACCACTCACATACTCCCATTGCCCTCCTCCCGACACACAACACCGAGCCCCTACACACACACACCACACTAAGCCTTATTAGTTCATTCTCTTTCCACCCATCCCCCCTCACTCCTCTCGTCTCCTCCACCCATGCCCTATCTCTGGGTCCACCCGTCCTCCTCCCATACAAAACTCCTTCCCTCCTCCATCCCCCCAGAATCATATCCATCCCTTCTTCCCTCTTCTCACCTTCCTCTCCCCCCCTCCGCTTCTTTCTTTTCCACTGCATTACACTTCCTTCTCTCTCCTTCCTTTCTTCCCCCCTCCATCCCCCTCATCCATCCCATCAACCCCTCCCCTCTCTCATCCACACTCTACCCCTCCTCCCATCATCTTTCCTCCCTTCTCAATCCCCTTCACCCCTTAACCCC
The DNA here is from genome assembly GCF_003789085.1 of Penaeus vannamei. NCBI lineage: Eukaryota > Metazoa > Arthropoda > Malacostraca > Decapoda > Penaeidae > Penaeus > Penaeus vannamei. The sequence goes on from NW_020869148.1 coordinate 832,662, forward strand.
CCCCCACATCCACCTTCATACCTCCCTAAACTATAGCCACTCACCCACCCCTAGCAGCGCATCGGTGGACCCCTCTCCCGCTCCGGCTACCGAATCACAGAGCACATCCAGAACGACACACATTACCAGCAATCAGGAGTACACATAGCAGCGGGAGAGAGCGAGAAGAGCAAGGGAGGGAATGAGAAGTGGAAGCGAGCAACGTAGGAGAAGAGAGGAGAGGAGAGAGAGAGAGGAGAGAGAGAAGAGAAGAGAGCGAGAGAAAGAGCGATGAGAGAAAGAGAGAAGCAGCAGGAAATTAGCACAAGACAGAAGAAGCAACGAGATGGAGCAGGACATATCACATGAAATGCCACAGATACAGGAGCAGAGAGAGATACAGGCGTATGGACAAGAGAGGAATAAGCGACAAAGAGACAAGAGGGGACAAAGATGAGAGCAGAGCGAAGAAGAGAAGTAGAGACAGATGAAGAGAGAGAGAGAGAGAGAGAGGGAGAGAGGAGAGAGCAGGGAGAGACAGAGATAGAGAGAGAGAGAGAAGAGAGAGGAGGAGAGAAGGAGAAGAGGAAGAGTACTGAATGACATATATAAGTAATAAATGAGAAAGAGAAGAGAGGGGAGTGAGGGAGGACGGAGAGCCGCACGACCAAATAAATTAAGAAAATAAGTAAAACTGGAAAATTAGTTTACCAAAGAAAGCTCGCATTACAATTACCATTATAACCTCGTAGGATATAATATCCTACAACGCATAAATAATACCATGAAATACAAAGTACATACCCACAATAACAAACCCAAGGGGCGGTCGTCGGTTTTTACCGTTCGTAAACAGATGCAATTCCGCTCGGTACGATCTGTAAGAAAGCGACCCATGCGTCAGTCCTTCTCAGCCTCAGCGAGACCACCAACAACCGAAATGACAGGTTGACCTAAGGAATCCCACCAATCAATAGCAATATCAACCCCTCACACGAGGGCCAAAATAAGTGAGCTATCGTTGGATAACACCTTTCGGCCATTCTCCATCACGTGGAGAGTGATACTACATAGACTCGAAATCAAATTGGCTAGATTGAGTACTTCGCAGCAGAGAGCACAAGACTTATAGCGCAGAGGCCGCTACCACACGAGCGATGCAAAGGAAGGTGAAGTGCGAATAGAGCAGTGTCACAGAAGAGAATAAAGTGATATAGAAAGGGAGTATTGAAGCATGAAGTCTAGAAGAATACAGAGGGAGGGTAAGAGAGAAAGGGAGAGAAGAGAGACGAAAAGGGAGAGGAAGATGATAAGGAGGAGGAGGAAGTGGACAGGACGACTGAAGAGAGGGAAAGGCAAGTGAAGCAGAGAGAGAGGTGCAGTAGTCAGCAGGAAAGAGAGATATCGATATGGAAGTATTGTTTCTGCATCTGAATAAAAGTAAGACTTCTATGTTGAATAGAAAACTAATGGTATATGATTAGAATATGGGGACGGAATTAGATGTGAGTTGCAAGAAGAAAATACTGAAATGAGAAGAATGTGCAGTAAAGTTGCGATCGATTCTCACACTAGCCAAGCACACAGCTTCAGACTCAACTCACCACCCACACCACACGCGGCCCACCCCCGACACACCCGACAATCGTCGCTTCATTCAACTACACTGTCAGTACCCCGCCCGACCCACACCACCACCACTGGCGAGCGCGAGACCACGAGCAGGAGGAGGGCGCGCAGTCAGAGCAGGGCCGCGAGAACGAGATGACAGAAGATAAGTGAAAGCAGGACCCACATGTGCGAGAGGATAAAGGGCACAGAGTGAAGGGAGAAAGCATGGAGCGCAGAAGCATATAGGTATCAAATTAGGTGGAAATATGTAAAAGGAGCTGCAAGAAAGTGTGCATTAGAGGATGGAGCTAGGGTAGAAAAGAGGAATGAGGGGGGATACAGAGCTAGGTATAAGTATAAATTAGTGACTATAAGTAGGTATATACTATATATAAAGTATAGATGAAGAGGGTATATGTAATAGGTAGTTTAACTAATAGTAAGTTATATATATTTATCATATGAGTATAGTATGTATATATATATGACGGTTTTATATAATATTAGAAGTACACGTATATATTATTGACTATATCAATAGTATATAATATAGATATATAGTTAAAGAATGCTAATAATGAGGAGAGGTTGTGAAGAGAGATAAGTAGTAATAGGTAGTAAGATAAGAGTGTATATAGTTATAGAGTAGTTAGAAGTGAGAGTATAGGTGATATCAGTAGGGGTGGTAAGAGAGGTAAGTGTAAGTGAGCAACATACATAGCGAGATAAATACGAATAGCATAAAGCAGTGAGACGCATAGAAGCAGCACAATCCGACATAACATAGACGCATAGTAAGAGGAGGAAAGCATGACATAGCTGCACTGTGCGGGTAGAAAGCGGTTGTCATATGGAAGTAGCAAGAGAAAGCGTGATTGGATGAGATGAGTAGGGAGGTATAATATAGTGAGGAATATATGTATATATGATAATATGAGATATGAGAAGAGAGTAGGATAATAAGGAGAAGATTAGTTATAGTATATGATATAATATATGTAGATATGTAATATATAATAGTAGAAAAAAGTAGAAAAGTAAGAAAGTGTGAAGTTATATAGTAATCAGATAAAGATATATATATATAATAAGGCAAGTGTAGAGGAGGATAAAATATATATAGGAAAAAAAAAAAAAATAAGATAGAGAAGAATATTCGTCGTAATAGATCATAATAAATATTAGAAATGCAGAGAAAGAAGAGAGGAGGGAGAGAGAGAAATAGTAAAGATGATAAAGAATATAAATGGAAGACATATAGTATAAAGATGAAATATATCCCTAAAAAACCAAACATAATGTATTAAAGATAGAGAATAAACAGGACCCACTAACCGATAAAAGATACTCTTATATATAAAGGCATGATATATATACAAATATATATATAATAGTATATATATATATAGCTATATCCTAATATTATTAATTAGGTCCCTTCCTGATACTCACCTATTTTAAAGATTCAATATTCTTTCAGTAGATATGACTTCTTTTAGCCAAATTCTGTACTGTGGAAATATCGCTGCGAAAATTCGTTTTGGCCTCACGGTGACATTTTTCGTAGGCCCGGAACGTGCTGCGCCTCCGAGGAGAGCGGGATGATGGATGAACTCCCAAGCAGATGGATATGCGTAAAAAATGTGAAGAGAGAGGAGAGAGGCTAGAAAGGGGGATCAGTTGACAGTGGAGTAAAGAAATGCGTGGAAGACGAGGGTTGAGGCAACTGCGGAAAGGCAGAAAGGATAAGATGTAATCCTGACACAGAGCCGGATAAAACAAGTGCACGTGGACAAATAAGACAAGAATATAATTGAACAGGATACTGACGATTCACTCCTTTAGAGAAAAGAAGCCCAAGAGGTTGCTTTGAGGCAGAATGCAAAGCAGGTTGTACGAGTAAATAGCCAAGTTAGGTATACAGTTAAGTGAAGCGTCCACACACATGTCGACCAGCCGCACCACGTCCAGAGCGGCAGGCCCCGGATAAACATACTTGGAATGTGACTTGCTTGGAGTACGGCAGACTTGGAATACGGCATGCTTGGTATACGGCATGTTTGGAATACAGCAAACTTGGAATAGCGTATGTTTGGAATACGGCACTGGCCTCGGATGAACATGCTTGGAATGCTAACGAACTCGGCTAACGAAGATCCTGGGGGTGGGCTTTTGTTTCCATTTTTTATGCTTCCGTCTACTCTGCACATTTCATTTGTGGTTGGGTGGGTGGGTGTGCATGCATGCATGTATGTTTGTATGTATGTAATACATGTGTGCACATGTTTACACGCACACGTACGCACGCACGTACGCACACACACACACACACACACACACACACACACACACACACACACACACACACACACACACCACACACACACACACACACACACACACACACACACACATACTATATATATATTATTTATTATTTATTTTATTTATTTATTTATGTACATTTTTCTTTTATCTTTTTTCTACCTTTCCTCCTCTACACAAGGATAATACAAGATCTATGAACCGGATCATCAAGGGGACATCTCCTCCTTGTTTTTGAGTGGGCGAACGGGGATGGCGGAGAGAGGTTGGCCTTTGCTGTGGCATGAATGGGGCGGGAAGGAGAGGCCGTCGGTTTTCTTTCTCTCTCTCCCTTTGGTGGTGTCGTTGGGATCAAAGAGGGTTATTAACAGCTTGATTGGTTGTTTCGCTTGTGACGCGGTGGGAAACGAGGTGGCGCTTGTTTTTGTGTTGTTGTTGTTGTTATTTCCATTGATAATGTCCTTGCCATCATCATCATCGTCGTCGTCGTCGTCGTTGTGCGATAAAATTATTGTTATTATTGTAGTTGTTATTGGTGGTTATTGTTATTGTTATTATCATTATTATAATTATATTATTATTGTTTTATTTTATTGTTATTATAGTTATTATTATCATTATTATTGTTATTGATATTGTTGTTATTATGATTATAGTTATCATTATTATTATCGTTATATTTATCATTATCATTTTCATCTTCATCAGCACTCATTATCATTATCGTTATTATTATTATTATTATTATTATTATTATTATTATTATTTATATTACTACATTATTATTTATGTTATTATTTTAATTATTCTACTCTCACGCTTTTTTCTCTCCTCTCCTCACCTCCCTCTCCTCTTCCTCCTCCTTCACCCCCCTCATCCCCTCCTTTCCCCCCCCTCCCTTACCCCCCCCCCCCTTCGATAAGCCACCGTTAAAGCCTCAAGATAAGATACGAATGTTGACTCATTGCTTTGCTCTCGAGGAACTCCGGCGAAATCCAGCAGATTGATCCCCAGGTCCCCATTGCCGGGAATAAAGCTGCACCCGCGCCACGCCCACTTCGCTATCACGCCCCTCGGCCTGCCATTACGTTCTGCTCACGCCACCCTCGCGTTCAGCGTGAACATTACCACTGCTTTTACACATCGGGCAATGCCACACCCTTATCGTCACTCTCGTCGGCCAGGTTTATTGCCAGCCCCTCGTTCGCTTGCTGTGGTGTAGCCACACCCTGTGTAAGCACGCTTCGTTCCCTGTCTGTCTGTCTGTCTGTCTCTCTGTCTCTCTCTCTCTCTCTCTCTCTCTCTCTCTCTCTCTCTCTCTCTCTCTCTCTCTCTCTCTCTCTCCTCTCTCTCCTCTCTCTCTCTCTCTCTCTCTCTCTCTCTCTCTCTCTCTCTCTCCTCTCTCTCTCTCTCTCCCTCCCTCTATCTCTCATCTCTCTCTCTCCTCTCTCTCTCTCTCTTCTCTCTCTCTCTCTCTCTCTCTTCTCTTCTCTCTCTCTCTCTCTCTCTCCTGTTCATCTTCCTCCTCCCTTTCATTCCTTCCTTTTCTTCTTTCATCTCCATTTTCCCTCTCGTCCGTTCTCCTCCTCTTCCTCCCCCTCCTCCTTCCCCTACATCCTTGTCTCCTCCCTTCTCCTACTCCTTCTCCTCCTACCACCTCCTCCTTTCCCACGTCCTCTCTCACCCTCTCCCTCTTCACAAACTCACCTTTTCCCTCTCCGTCTTCCTCTCAATCTCCTTCTCCATCTCCTTCCTTGCGTCCCTTTTCCCTGCCTTCCTCTCCCTGTTGGATATATTTTATAAATGAACAAAAAAGTCTGTGCGTTGATAATTAAAACATTTCTCTTTCTCTTTTCAGGTAAGCCGGTAAAGGGTAGGCATGGTGGTGAAGGCTGGCTGTTGTATCGGAGGCGTAAGTATGGATTCGCGCTGTATATTAATTGTTCGTTTCGTCTTTTTTTTTTCTCTCTTCCTCTTTTCCCCCCCCCTCCTCCTTCTTTTTGTTCGTCAGCTTCATCATCATCCTTTTTTCATCCATTTTCTCTTTCTCTTTTCCTCCTCCTCCTCCTTTTTGTTCGTCGGTTTCAGCATCATCCATTTCTTCTTTTTCTTCTTCTTCGTTTTTTCCTTCTTGATTTTAGTTCTTGTCAATTTTCTGTTTATTTCTACGAGCCGCTCACTCCGTCGGGCGAAGGGACTGCACCGCCAGCACCGCACCCCCGTTACCATGACACACTTGGCTTCCCTGTATCAAGGTTGAGTGCAACCGCTGTCGCCGCCGTGGGACATGGTCGGGGTGCTTGTCGGGCAACAGCGACTTGCTCTGCGCCCTCCCCTTGCGGCTGCATTGCAACCTCTCCGTACAGGTGCGCACTGTAGAGGATTGGGCTTTTTGAATCAGTCGGTGGGAAAGACGGGAATAGCTTGTTGTTTGATTTTCCCCTGTTTGTTGCTGTTGCTTTTCCTGTTTTGTTGTAGTTATTGTTGTTGCTTTTCATGTTTTGTTGTAGTTATTGTTGCTTTTCCCTCTTTTTATTTTGCTTTCCCATTTTTGTTGTTGTTTTACCCGTTTTTTGTTGATGCTGCTTTTCCTTTTTTTTGCCTTTATTCTTATGCTGAAATTATGGTTATCGGAAATAATGTTGAGACTCTGATGCTTACTACAGTTTAGAGGAAGCTTGGATTTCCAGTCTGAGAAAGTTGTTTATGTATTTTTGACGAGAACTAATCTGGAGTTTCCTGAAGTTTTGAAACGTGTTGTAGGTCGTGGATGCTTGATTTCGTATGGTTCTGAGCGAAGCATTATGTAAATATGTTAATATTATTACTGATTTTTTTTATGCATGTATTTCCAAGTGTACTGGTATGCATCGTTAGGATAATTGTGGGCAGTTGGGAAATACAGTTCAGGACATTGTCTTGCTGGAAGATACTGAGTGTTGACGGCGCGGAACCACTGGTAGGGAGGCCGTATATGCTCGTTTTTTAGGTAGTCAGCCCGGGAACGTTGAGTTTTGGGGAGGAAAAACAGAATCGTGGGATGTGAAGCTAACTGTGGAAATGGAGGAGGCATATCTTAGAATGTTTAGAATTAGATGCTTGTGTCTCTCAAAAAGACCCTAGCTAAAGCGTGCGATTACATGTCACTGGTCTGCTCTTCGGACGTGTAATGGAGGACTAAAGAGTGTTAAGAAACTGCTCGTAATTGGTCTAACAAGCTTAAACAGTAATGGCGAGACCGTGACACGTGGAATGCTGACATATGATGGAGAAGCTGTGGGCTGTCACTTGGACTGCTGCTGATGGAACAAGGACGAGATGGAAAGAGGTTCAGCGGAATGCGGTCAGGTGACGTCGACGCTCGAGCCAGAGGAATGTCAGCAAAAGATATATGATACACGCTGTGGATGAGTAGCATAAGGGCATTTGGCGCGCCGTTCGGGAATGTTAATTTACGGGTAGGTGTGGTTTGGATGGAAAGCAAGCAAATCCTTTTTGGAAAACCGTGTTGCTTGTCGGTGAATGAGTGATAATGGACGGAGTGCCATTGAGGAGTGCCACTCGGTCGGGAGTCACAGGATCAGGAGAGGAACCCCGTTTCCTGGGGCGGCCCCGGCAAGTGTCCGGGAGCAGCAAAGTCAGCACTCTCCGTCGGCCCTGCATCACTTGATTACTGATGTGTTGGTGCGCATCGGGGGGCGAGGGCTCCGGGCGCGCTGCCGGGGCTGGTCGATCGCTGCGGGGATGCGGGCGTGAAGGCCTGTCGTCACGGGAGAGTCGCTCCGAATGCGTGGGTAACGTTATGCACTCAGATAGGAGAAGTTTACTCGAGGAAACGTAATATTCAGATTCTGCCCAACGTCTGCTACACGAAGAGATTATCATGAAAACCAGGACATGAAAGAAACAGTTGATGCGCCATTCTCATGACCTGAATGAATACCCAGCGTCTAATTAGGCCACTTACCGTGTGTGAGCGAATGATTAATTACTAGGCCCACTTACGGCTGACAGCTACCAGTAATCCAGGATTCGAATGCCATTAGCATCAAATTAAAACTATCCGGGAGAGAGGAAGGGAAGAACGAGCATGTGGAGGAAAATGGAGGCCGAGTGGGACCAGCGATACGATCTTGACACCCCAGACAGGAGGCCCAGTTTCTTTATCTTACGCTTATCTGGGTGTGTGATTCATCCAGATAGCTCGCTCGTTCAAGAGGATGCCGGGAGAGTTATTGTTGGCTGACTGACTGACTGACTGACTGTTGACGGTTTATTAGGCATAGCAGTTCGGGTATAGAAAGGTTTAGAATATTGTTTTCTTTACTGAGTAGGTTGATTGATTGTTTAAAATACGGCGAAGAAATGGATACGATTGAGAACGAAACAGAGAATTTAGATGATTTGAAATCTCTGTAGATTACGTCGTAATAACAGTATAATTATATAATTCATAAAGGTTCGTTACTCTTGCATACGTAAGAAAAATTGCATCGTGACACATGATTATGATAATGACTCCCGTCATGTCTGTATATACATTTTGTAATCAGAAAGAAATGAGATACTGGAATATGCCACTTATAATTATGTGTTATTGAAAGAAGGCCAGGAAGCTTTTCCAATTATGGTCCATTTAAAAATCGTGTTCATTAGTGTAGAAACAAAACAATTGTTACGACTAGGCACCTTCTTGCGGTAAGAGGGAATTTTAGGCATGCAATTTAGGGGTATTTTTCGAAATTGTTTAACAAGTTTTAGAGAATTTAGGATAGTGTGTGTGTGTGTGTGTGTGTGTATGTGAGTACAGGCCCGTGCGTGTGTGAGCGTGTGTTTACGCCTTACAGTGATTTTTTACAAGATGGTCAGCAGGGTTACACCACGCGAAACAAGTAGGAAGAAAATTTATGCGTCAATTAGTAAGCATCTGTTGGCATGCTAAATCACCCTCCTTGTGACGGTAGCGCCAGACGTGGGTACCTTGCGGCGAAGATAAAACCACTTCCGCTCGAGCGTGCGTGCGTACGTGTGTGAGTAACCGTCACAGCCACGCGTGGTCGAAGTGTTATCTCTCCCTCGCCGTTGCCTCCTCGCCGGGCCGCCCATATGAATCTCCCTTGGCCTTTTGTGGGGCCGGGGGGCGGGGTGGGGGGTCTGCGCGCTCTCTGCTCTCCTAACTACCTGCGTCGACTCCTTCTCTGGGATGGAATTCTCTCAGGATGTTTCTATCATGCATACTTCCTGTTGTTCACAAGACTGTAGATACGAAGCCGCCGGTGGAGCGTGTGGCCTGCGTCCCAAGATTTGTGGCGGGATTTAGTCGCCGTTTGTCGCAGGCTAGGTTGGGATATTGTGTAATTAGAGAGCTTTCGGGAATGCTAATTCGTATGATTGGAACGTTTATGGAATCGGATTTCACGAAATCTTTCGGAATTGGTTTTCATGAAAGACGAATACTATTTTCTATAATTCGAAATCGTTAGGGAATGGTTTCCACGAAAGACTGGAACACCGCCTTATGTAATTGGAAGTCTTTCAGAA
>NW_020869148.1:847117-854617 GCF_003789085.1 Penaeus vannamei
AAAGCCGTTTGGTTTTATTGTATGATATAAAGAAGATAGGAAAAGAAGGAAAAACAGAGAGGCAGCTGTTACATTCTGCGGCTGAGTTTTGAAGGAGATAGACTGTTAGGGCGTGGCGAGCAGCTTCGGAGGGGGAGCGGGACTGGCACCGGCGGGCAGGAGGAAGAGGGGAGAGGCCGAGGGGAACGGCCCTACGCTTCCTACTTCGGGTGAGGGGGAGGGAAGTAGCCGGGGGCGCGCCTCGGGCCCGACAAACGAGAGGCTGACTTTGTTGACCGGAAGAGCTTCCCACGACCACTGATTACGTACTTGTAATAGTGGTACTAGAAAAGCAGGCAGCCTAAGGAGCCCTTTTTTGCCGAGTGCAATTAGCTTTTCCTAAAAGCGGAGTCGTAATTCAAGGATCTTTTTTTCTAGTGGTAGTGTTACCACAAGGAAATTTACGATTCTGTGCTCATGTCAGTGGTGATTAGTATTTTTTAGCGCGTTTCCACTTTCGAATATTTTGCTGATACAACAGTAATGACATCTGTAATTTAAGAAATATAGTTTGCGTTTACGTGTGTTTTAATTCATCAAAATACTTCACCCTCACTCCGAATATAAATCAGTCAGTCCAAGCTATGAGTTTAACATTCTTAACTAGAATGTCGTGGGAAGTGTAGACTGTGGAAAGATTACGGTTCGTAAAAAAGCTCTCATTTTTTTAGAGCGCCGAAGAAGGCATTTCTACGACCGATGACGCAATTCTCTCTCCCCGATTAAAGTAAACAAGACGTGGATTGGCTAAATTACGGGCGTGTGTGCCGGCCAGCTCGCGGGCGGAAAAGGGCGCCATTGAAATCCAGCCGCCCAGTTCCGCGAAAAGGAAAGAAAACAGGCCCGCCCTTGAAATGCCGGCAGCTATTTCTGATCGATAATGGAAAAGTGGATTTGGATGGACGGGGAGGCTTAGTCCGCTGTGGTGAGCGGGGAGCGGTAAGTGGAGAGGGACTGGCGGGCTCGGAAGCGAGTGGCACGTGCGATCCTCTGAAAGTACGAGCGGTATCGCATTTCATATGAGGATAATCGTTATCAAGATCATAGCAGTGATATTTGGAAATGTGTTCGAATGAATGATCGTTCTGATTGCGAGATTATCGACGGGGATATGAATGGTGATTATGATGTGGTTACTGCACATGTAATGGAATTAATGGTAATGATTTTGGTTGGCTGTTTATTATGAACACACTCGTGATGAAGTGAGGATGAACTCGGCAAAGGTAATCAAACTGTGCGCGATGATTGATTCCAGATATACGAGGACGATAATTTCGGCCGCGGCAGTTTCGGCGACTTCAAACTTTGGCGAATATAAATGGAAATTCGAATTTGCATTTTCATTTATTTATTTATTTATATTTTTTTGCGAAGATGTTAAGCCTATTTGACCGGGCGGTCTCGGGAGCCTCGAGAAACGGCTTAATAAATGATCTCTCAAACCGCATAGGTTCGAGGAATAACAATATATTTTTTTCCCTTCGTCGAGGTCAGGTTTATTACTAATTTCCCCAGAGGAGCGCGGCTGTTTGCATTCTCCTTGGCGTGGGAGGAAATATTTGTATTACTTATTCGTTGTTATAATTGTTCTTCTTTTGTTTTTGTTATATATTTTTTTTTATTGTAGGTCTCTCTTCCTCTCCGTTTCTTCGAATTCCCTTTCCTCTTTCTTCTATTCTTTTACTCCTCTCACCTATCCCTTCCATCCTCCTCCTCTAGATGTCTAGACTTTCTCTTTTCACTGTTTCTTTCTTTCTTCCGTCTTTCCTTCTGCCTTTCCCCCTTTCCTTCCTTCCCACCCCTTACCCTCTTTTTTCCTCTTATCTCCTTCACTTTTGTCTTTATTTACTTCCTTGCTCATTGACTTAATTTTCTTTTTCCTCCTCCTCCTCCGTGATTCCCACCATTCTTTCCCTATTTTCTTTTCCTCTCATTCCTATCCTCATTCTCTTGTACTTGCCTTTGCAGTCTTCTTTTTTTCTTCTCTTTCCTGCTTTTCGTTCTTCTCTACTTCCCTCTCATCTCTCATTCTTTGTCTTGCCCTCATTCTCTTCCGCATTGCTGCTATCAGCCTCTTTCTCTCTTTCCCTTGCCCACTTATCTTCAACTCTCCTCCGCCCCCGTCCACTTCTCTCTTGCATCTTCTCTCCATTCCTTTTTTTCCCTCCCTCCCCAATGCCCCCCCCCCCTCCCCCTCTCTCTCTCTCTCTCTCTCTCTCTCTCTCTCTCTCTCTCTCTCTCTCTCTCTCTCTCTCTCTCTCTCTCTCTCTCTCTCTCTCTCTCTCTCCCCCTCTCTCTCCCCCTCTCCTCTCCCCCTCTCTCTCCCTCCCCCCCTCCCCCCCTCTCTCTCTCCCTCTCCCTCTCTTTCTCCTTCTCCCTCTTTCCTCTCCCTCTCCCTCTTCCTCTTCCTCTTCCTCTTCCTCCCCTCTCCCTCTCCCTCTCTCCCTCTCCTTCTCTCTCCCTTTCCCCCTTCATTTCCATCCTCCTCAATTTCCCGCTCCCTCCTGAGTGTTTTGCTAAAGAATCCGTCGCATATATATAAAAAACAAGCTAAAGTGATTCTTGGCCGCGACGTGTAATTTGCCGATTTATTGCAGCGAGTCGTGGAAATGGTGTTTTTTGCTCCGGAGGTGCAGAGGCGGTGGATTTTCTTGTTGCGAGAGAAAAGTAACTTCTCTCGGGGGTATTTGTCAGGTGGAAAGGGACACGGGAGAATGCAAGTGTGTTTTTATTTCCGACGAGGGTGATCATTAATTCGATTCCTGGGCGGGTTTCGGATCTCTCGCACGATTGGTTCGTTCTTTGCTCTCCTTCTTCTCCTCCTCCCCCCCTCCTATCCTCTTCTCTTCTCTTCTTCTCGCCTCTTCTCTTCTGTGCGTCCGCTTCCATTCCGATCGCATTGACACGGTGAATGTTATTTCTGAAACGGCGCCCTTCTTTTGCTGAGGTTGATGAGTTCGGGAGTCGAGGGTCTCATTTTTTCTCTCTTCTCTCTCTCTCTCTCTCTCTCTCTCTCTCTCTCTCTCTCTCTCTCTCTCTCTCTCTCTCTCTCTCTCTCTCTCTCTCTCTCTCTCTCTCTCTCTCGCTCCTCTCTCTCCTCTCCTCTCTCCCTCCCCTCTCCCTCTCCCTCTCCTCTCCCTCCCTCCTCTCCCTCTCCCTCTCCCTCTCTCCCTCTCCCTCTCCCTCTCATCCCTCTCAAGTGTAGGTGCACACGCATTGCAAACGTACACCCTCCGCATTTCATCTCGACCTCTCGGACGCTCCCCTGACCTTGCGCAAGAAGTCCGCGTTGCGTGTCCCCTTCCGCGCTCTCCTTAATCGATAGATAGTCTCGGAAATCAGTGCTTGGTGACTCATAGTAGATTATTTAGAAAGCATGGATAGAAACTCTCACATTTCGGGTCTTTGCGTGTTGGTGTTTATATTTTTTTTCCTTTTCAATAACTTTCTTGGACTTGTTTATGTTTTTGGTGTTTCTTTTTTTTCTTTTCAATAAATTTCCCGAACTTACTTTCTTTCTTTATTTGTTTGTTTTCGTACTTTAAGAGAATGATTACTGCGTTCTGTCCGTTCGAGTTATGGCTTTATTTTCCTTTTCGTGACGGTGCTTATTAAGGGTCTTTATTAAGCTCGTATCCCGTTCCTTGCGCTGGCATTATAGGTCGTTAACAGCCTTTGGAATCGGTTGTAAATGCGGGTTTGATGCTTATGTAACGTGGGAATGCTTGTGATTTGGGCCAGGGGTTGCGTCGAGTCTCTTATCGGGGAAATTTATGCTAGTTTTGATATTCGCTTTTTAAAGTAGAACTAATGCAAGTTATTGCGTAGGTCAGTTTTGTTTTTTTCTTCTTTCTTTTTAAAGGGGAAAGAGGATGGTATTTTTTTACTCAAGTATTTAATTTTATTTTCCTTTTAACGCATGCCATTGAGCAAACAATAAAATGTAAGTCGAGGGGCGTAATTCTCTCTCCCTGGAATGATAAAATCCGACTCGCTGTGTCGTCTCCGCGATCGGGCGACGCCGTAGTTTGTGAGGCAGAGGGATGTTCACGACGCCGTTTTGCTTAAAGAAATTGCGGAATCCACTCTTTGAAGTACACAATCCTCTACAAAGGAACAATACCGCAAAAATATACCAAAATAACGTAAAAGGATAAAAATATTGTTTTTTTTTATACTGACAGTCCTGATATTACGTTAAGACTTCCTACAATCGTGAGGATTCGAGCATAAGAAAATTGTGTGAAGAACGGATCTGCGTTACACAATTTCTTTAAGCACACGGCCATTAGTGGTACTCGCGACGCCGTAGTTTGTGAGGCAGAGTGATACGACGTCATAGTTTGTGAGGCAGAGTGATACGACGTCAGAGTGATACGTTTGTGAGCACGACGTGTGTGATACGACGTCATAGTTTGTGAGGCAGAGTGATACGACGTCATAGTTTGTGAGGCAGAGTGATACGACGTCATAGTTTGTGAGGCAGAGTGATACGACGTCATAGTTTGTGAGGCGACGTCAGTTGATACGACAGTATTTTGTGAGCAGAGTGATACGACTAGTTTGTGTGATTAGTTGTGAGGCAGAGTGATACGACGCCGTAGTTTGTGAGGCAGAGCGATACGACGTCATAGTTTGTGAGGCAGAGTGATACGACGCCGTAGTGAGGCAGAGTCGAACAGTGATAGGTTTGTGAGTACGAGTCCTCGCGACGCCGTTGTCTGTAGTTCCGACGGCCCGGCTGAGACGCGGGTCGGTGAGGAGGGCCGATTGTAATTAACCCCGGAATTTGATGAATGGATTGTGCGGAGGTCCGTGGAGGAACCTTGATTGTCTTATTTTTTTGAGGTGGGGGAGGCCTTTTTTATTAAGGTATCTGAGGTGGGAGGCTTTTTTTTTATTAGATATCTGAGGGGGGGGGGATTTTTTTGGTTGAGGTATCTGTCTTTCTATCTCTCATTAATCTGTCCATCAATCTACGTCTGTCTGTTTGTATAGCCATCTGTTGGTCTATTAATCTCTCCATCTGCCCATGTGTAATATAGAGGTACGGACGTTGACTAGGTTGGTAAAGATGTGTGTGTGTGTGTGTGTGTGTGGTGGTGTGTGGTGTGTGTGTGTGTGTGTGTGTGTGTGTGTGTGTGTGTGTGTGTGTGTGCGTGTGTGTGGTGTGTGTGTGTGGTGTGTGTGTGTGTGTGTGTGTGTGTGGTGTGTATGTGGGTGGGTATGTGTGTGTGTGTGTTTGTGTGTATGTGTGTGGGTGTGCCATTTGCATATGCCTTTGTATTAGGCTATGTGTATTTTTGTACAGTTGTATATAAGTATATGTAAGGCTGTATCTGTATGTGTGCATTTTTTCGATGACCTACGATAACAAGCGACTTTACACCGTGTTGTAGCAATGAATGTTTGCGTGTGTGTGTGTCTGTGTGTTTGTGTGTGCGAGATTTATGGGCTAAGTATAGGTGGTGTAATCAGGTAATGACATGGCACGACGGTCAGCTGATGGGCGAGGAGGGGTAGGGGTGGGTAGGGTAGAGCGTACTCCACGTAGTAAAGTTCTTATCACAGTGGTCCATTTATCAACATTTTTTTATGAATGAATTGTATGTTTATACTATTTTTTGTGGTCCACTTATCATTATTTTTTTAAAAGAATGAATCGCATGTTTTTGTTGTTATTTTTCATATTTATTATTTTTTTGATGGGTGGGTGTTCAGAGGAAAAAATAATTTGTTGTAGACACGTAGGAGGAGGTTTATGAATAGATTTAAGGGGGACTGTGAGAATAGCATAATTGACCCGCATTCCATTGTTACGCGATTCCATTCTTCCGCCGGTGGAAGACGTTGACGCAAGAGGCAGCGCCAAGAACACCGAGATCCGAGTGCATCGCGATTGGCCAATCAGCGTGAGAACAATTTATAAAGTATTCGTCGGAGTTACACAAAAGACACAAAGTTACACAATTGACTTATTATGCAAAGTGAGCATTGTTGCCGATGCTGCAAGGCCGGTCGCGGGGGGATATTCCAGCATGCACGCAAGCACGGCCGGTGTTGCAGAAGGTGTTGATTGCGTTGATTGGGTGTCGAGCGCCGTTATTTTAGTGATGTGTTGAAGGACGAGGGAAATGCGGTTGCGTCAGAGGGTATTACGTTTGTGGCGAGAGATTGTTGTGGGTTATTATTGTTGTCGTAATTGGTTTTGTAGATCTAGTTGTGCTCCGTTGGTATTGAAATATCATCGTGATCATCGTAATCTTAATCATCCGTCATCATAAGAATTTTGATAATAATGCTGATGATAAGAATGTCATTATTGTTATTATTTTATTATTGTTATCATCATCATCACCAACTATCATCATCGTCATCAGCCATCATCATCAACCATTATCATCATCATCATCATCAACATCAGCCATCATCATCATCATCATCATTATCACCATCATCAGCCATCATCACCATCATCATCATCATCATCATCAAGCAGCAGCAGCAGCAGCAGCAGCAGCAGCAGCAGCAGCAGCCATCATCACCATCAACCCATCATCAGCCATCATCAACCATCATCAAACAATTTTCCCTTCTGAAAAAAAACAAAACAAAAACCGAAAGCGATAGCCTTGACAGCTATGCCGCCGGTGTCAGTTCGTGTCAGACGAGTGTCACCCCAAGACGGATGGTGTCAGGCAATTATGACGTTCCTCGGGAGACTGGCAATTAGGTGACAGATCTCGCGGCTGCGGCTTCGATTGGATCACGCCTTCGGAAGGGGAAACGTGTTCTGTGATGCACGCGGGGGATAGAGCAACAAATAAACGAACTAGGAAAACAACAAACAAACACAAAATATCACCAACCAACATGCAAAATGAAACCAACCAAGAAACACACGAGGAAAACAACAAGCAAACATAAAATGAAAACAACAAACAAAGACAAAATGAAACCAACAAACAAACTCAAGGAAACCAACCAACAAACACACGTAGAAAACAACAAGCAAACATAAAATGAAAACAACAACAGAGGTCCTTAAATGGAGAGAGAGAAATTGCGTCCTTTTTCTGCTTCCATGTAAATGTTTTATTCATTCGTTCCCTCCCTCGCACATGCTTGCTCACTTACTTATTCTTACTAAGACTCATTAAGTTCGCTGTCGCTCTCTCTAATGCAGGAGTTCTCAGTCTGGGGACCATGGAGCAATATGAAAATTATGACGAGTTAACATGCATTTTATTTTTACATTATAATTGTCTCTCACATATGAGTGCATAGGCATCTTTCGATAAAGTGTTCTTGTCCAGTAACTACCGACATTTCACTATTCATAACTGTTGATAATCGAGTCTGGGAAGATGGTAGTCTCTGAACGGGGCCATGGAGATGAATTTTAAAAAATGGGATCCACTTCTCTAACTTATCCTAAACAGTGTCACTTACTCTTAT
>NW_020869148.1:859617-862117 GCF_003789085.1 Penaeus vannamei
CCTCTTCCCTCCCTCCTCTCCCCTCCTCCCTTTCCCTCCCTCTCTCCCCTCCTCCCTCCCTTCCCTCCCCTCTCCCTCCCTCTCTCCCCCTCTCCCTCTCTCCCCCTCTCTCTCCCTCTCTCCCCCTCTTCCTCCCTCTCTCCCCCTCTTCCTCCCTCTCTCCCCCTCTTCCTCCCTCTCTCCCTCTTCCCTCTCTCCTCTCTTCCCCCTCTCCTCTCTCCCCCTCTCCTCTCTCTCTCCTCTCTCTCCCTCCCTCTCTCCCCCTTCCCCCCCCTCTCCCTCCCTCTCTCCTTCTCTCTTCCCTCTTCTCTTCTCTTCTCTCTTCTCTTCTCTCTCTCTCTTCTCTCTTTCTCTCTTTCTCTCTTTCTCTCTTTCTCTCTCTTCTCTCTCTCTCTCTCTCTCTCTCTCTCTCTCTCTCTCTCTCTTCTCTCTCTCTCTCTCTCTCTCTCTCTCTCTCTCTCTCTCTCTCTCTCTCTCTCTCGCACCCCCCCCCCCACACACACAACAAACATGTGTATGTATGGGTCTCTGAATTCTGAATTCATACTGTATATGTATATTTGTATATGTTTACATATTTAGGTGATTTGGAAAGTGACATCAAATCTTTTTGACATTAATATTTATAAGGCGAGACAAGTGCATGTTCCGGCATTTTTAATCTTGTTTTTCCTGTCACATTAATCATCACATTGTTGTCTTCATTATACCCATTCAGTTTTTTGGTCTTGTCTTAAGGTCTTCGTATATTCCATCCGTGAGTCCATTATGCTTTTGTTTGTTTGTTTTCTGCTCGTTTCGTCGGATTTATTTGGTTGTTGTCTTAATATGTGATTAGCGATCGTAGAAAACATCGATGTGTAGTTGGTTTTGTTGATCTTGTTATTGTTGTTTGGTTTTGTTTTCACGATTTTCTTTGGTATATTATTTGGTATATATTTATTCATTTGTTTGTTCTTTTAATTGTTAGGCTTATCGTTTTACTCTGTATAGCCAAAAGAGAGAGCAGGTGATAGGTTCACAGCGTTCGAGATAACGACGTTGTTTCCAAGATTTTCGCTTTTTTGGAAGCTACATTTTTCCAGTGATTACAGTCATAAAAGGCCCAGGATTATACGGATTTTGTGGGGTTTATTTGCTTATTTTTTCACAAGGGTTTTTGCTGCGTGAGTTTGGTGTCTACGAAAAAGAAAATGCAGGCGAGAGCGATTTTATTATTATTATTATTATTATTATTATTATTATTATTATTATTTTGTGTGTGGCTAACTGTTTTTTCTTTTTCTTCTTTTCTTTTTCTATCCTTCTGCTAGTTAAATGTCAATAAATTTGCAACACGTATTCGCGTTATGTCTTGGGTCTTGTTCTTCATTTACCCCCCCCCCCCTCCCCCGTCCACATACTTCCAGTTCATCTTAGACTGCTCCTCCTCCTTCGTCGCTTCCTCCTCTTACACTTCTGGTCCCTTTTTATTTTCGCATCCGCTCCTTATTTCGCGATTTCTCTTATCTCCATACTACTGGATACCTTATTTCTCCATCTCTTTTTATCTCCTTATCTCTGCTTTTCTGTTGATATCTATATTCCTGGACTTACATCTCTTGTATTGTGAAGAAATCCATTCTTATTCATACCTTTTCTACATTCCTGGACTTCTTATTTTCAATTTCTCATTATCTCCCTCTCTCTGCTTTTCCATTGGTTTCCATATCCTCTTCCATCTCTCTCCCCTTTCCTATGGTGTAAGTCTTCTCCGAGGCAAGAAGTGGCTGAGAGGACCAGCACGTGAGCGTCGAGTGCGATCGAGAGCGCCCGCCAGACGTCTGTACCTTTATAAGGGCGGGCGGCGTGGCGGAGGAGGACCATAAGTCCCCCTGGCGGTATTGACGAGCCCTTTCATCCGGCCGATGCATGAACGAGAGGTGGGTCAGTTTGCCGGATGAAAGGACTCCATCCCCTCCCTTCCCCTTCCCTTCCCTCCCTCCCTCCCTCCCTCCCTCGCCCAGAGTCGTATTTGGAAGTCATTTTTGCAGCCCGGGTGAGATTTCCCACTTTGAATGGACTCCTGGATAGGATGGCATGGGTCTCCGCGTCTGGTTTAATGATAAGCTTCATGGGTTCTGAGTCAGGGATTGATTTTTTTTTTTTTTTTTTTTTTTTTTCGGCTTTTGATATAGATATGTAAAAAGGGGTTCTTTGAGAGCGTATGTCATGGAGATAGTATGTCGTATTCAGAGGTATTCAGCTAGAAATTGAAATGGAGATGAGAAAGAGATATAGAGGGAGATGTACAAAAAAAGAACATTCCATCCAGGGATAGGAAGAGTGAGGGAGTCTAGGATCTCAAGGATGAGTGGTGGGGAGGATAGAAGGGTAGAGGGGCGTGGGCAGGGGAGGAGGAGAGGGCCGCGCGGGGCATCTAGCACCTCGCCACGCCCTGGCCAATTAAGACTAGATGAAGCCTGGGAGGTGAGGAAGGGGTGGGTGTGGCAGGAGCAGA
>NW_020869148.1:864617-884617 GCF_003789085.1 Penaeus vannamei
TCTCTCTCTCTCTCTCTCTCTCTCTCTCTCTCCCCTCTCTCTCTCTCTCTCTCCTTCTCTCTCTCTCCCTCTCTCTCTCCCCTCTCTCTCTCTTCCCCTCTCTCTCTTCCCTCCTTCTTCTTCTCCTTCTCTTCTCTCTCCCCTTCCCCTCCTTCTCCACCTTCCCCTCCTTCTCCCCTTCACCTTCCCCTCCTTCTCCACCTCCCCTCCTTCTCCACCTTCCCTCCTTCTCCCTCCTCTCCCTCTCCCCCTCCTCCTCGCCCACCCTCCCTCTCCCTCTTGGATGTAAAGTAATGAACGGAAAGCACTCTACCGCATTGGTACAATGGCAGAAAAACCCACAATGCACAAACTATATTTAATGAAATAAATGAGACAACAGTTTCAGAATCCTCCTGGATCCCATCTTCAGGTCTGGAGTGGAAGGGGAGAGGAAGGAGTATAGTTTGTGCTTTGTGTTTTTTTCTATCTTATAAGTTAATGCATCACCTTGTTATGATTAGGAAAACAAAATTGCGAGGTTTTTATTCACATTGCAGATTAATGATCAGCCTCCGAGGATCTTTGGTCGCCAAAGGAAAGAAAAGCTCCCAGGAAACGTCAAAGACGGGGAGGGGGAGAGGGAGAGAGAGGGAAGGGAGAGGGAGGGGAAAAGGGAAAGGGAAAGGGGGGGAAGAGGGAGGAAGAAGAAGAGGAGGAAAATGAGGATGAGGATGGGAAGAGAGGAGGAAGAGGAAGAGGAGGAGAGGGAAGAGGGGGGTCCTCGTGGGTTCCTTTGATCCCCGGGCGGGCGACGAATCCGGGGCTCATGGCTTCACTTCGGGGGATTAACATTCCGATATTTTTGGGGGGCGTTTTAACAAGATTAGCTTCCGTGAAATCGGATTCTGCTGCGTCGCCGGCCGTGAGATTTGCCATGTGAAGAGAGACGTAGATGATCTATATATTTTTATTATCTTTCTTTTTTTATATTTTTTTGTGTCTATTGGGTCTGCGGAAGAAAACAGGCAGGTTCATGCGTTCGCCGAGGCTGCAGTCTCCACATGCCTTCGTCCTTTGTCCTTGTGTCATCGATGCACCGCATCCCCGAAGACCTTTGTGCAACATAATGCCCGCAAGATACTTTCTTACTTTTTAACATTTACCCGCACGCGCTCGCTCAGACATACATAGACA
This sequence comes from Penaeus vannamei, assembly GCF_003789085.1. Lineage (NCBI taxonomy): Eukaryota > Metazoa > Arthropoda > Malacostraca > Decapoda > Penaeidae > Penaeus > Penaeus vannamei. The sequence goes on from NW_020869148.1 coordinate 865,794, forward strand.
CACACACGCACACATAGACGGGAGCACATTGACGCACACTTACACCCACACATACAAACATTCACATATACTCATATACACATATACTCATATACTCATATACACATATACTCATATACTCATATACTCATACTCATACTCATACTCATACTCATACACACACACTCACACACACACACACACACACACACACACACACACACACACACAACACACACACACACACACACACACACACACACACACACACACACACACACACACACACACACACACACACACACACACGTACACATACTCCCCCACGACACGTGCACTCTCTCTCTTTCGCTCTCCTTTACCCCCCCCCCCTCTCCTCCGGATGCTGGCACTCTTAACCCAGGCTTCGTAATTCCTGTCTTGAGGCTCCGATCTCCCTTTGTTCTCCGTCCCCTGCCCTTCCTTCGCTCCCGTTCGGATCGTCTTTATTCCCTGCTCCTCCTTTCCATGCTCCTTTGGTCCTTCGCTTCCCTTTCCTTTGACTTCTTTCGTCTCCCCCCCCCCCCCCCTCCTACTCATCTGCTTCTCTCTCCTTCCTCCTCCACTCCCTCCTTTGCGACTTCCTTTTCCCTTTCTTATTCTTCTCTCCTTCTCCCTCCTCCTTTTCTTTCGTCTCCCTTCGCGTCGTCCTCCTTTCCCTGTCCTTGCTTCTACCTCCTTCTGCCTCCTCCTTCCTCTTCCGTTTCTTCCTCCTCCTTTCCCTTCTTCCTCTTGCCCCTCCTCCGCCTCTTCCCCCTCCGGGCGCTGAAGTGGGCGGCCTTGTTGACATGGCGCCCCTGCCTGAGGGCGCTCCCCCGAGGGCCGTGCGGGCGACGGCGTCGTGCAATGTCTCTCTCCGGCCAGTGAATAATTCCCTTTCGTAAATCCAGGAAATGACGAGTAAAGCTGATGTTTCACCGCTCCTGCTGCGAGGGGCGCCCCGCCGGCACTGCTGGGCCGGGCACTGGCAGCTGGCCGTGGCACTGCCTCGGCTGGATATGGATATGAAGGAGTGCCACTCAGGCCGTGGAGCTGGTTGTTGTGCTGGAACATTTTCCAATTGCTATGATTGGATGCGGGAACCACTTGAAGCACGAGCAATGTTGTCATAGAGTTTTCAATAGAATATTTCCCATGCAAGGAACATCTGATATTTCTCTATTGTGTCCTTGTGTCAAATATATACATCTATATCTACTATCTATCTATCTATATATTATATATATATATATATATTATATATTATTATATATATATAATATATATTATCTATATATATACATACATATATATATATATATATATATATATATATATATATATATATATATATATATATATATATGTATGTGTGTGTGTGTGTGTGTGTGTGTGTGTGTGTGTGTGTGTGTGTGTGTGTGTGTGTGTGTGTGTGTGTGTGTGTGTGTGTGTGTGTGTGTGTGTGTGTGTGTGTGTGTGTGTGTGTGTGTGTGTGTGTGTAATTATATATATTATAATATTATATAATATATATTATATATATATAATATTATATATATATTATATATATATTTTATATATATTATTATTTTCACAACTTTTCTTTGCCCTTCCTTCTGTCATTCCTTCCTTTTTTTCCTTCCTCCTTTCCTTCCTTCCTCCTTCGCCATTAATTAGATTTATTAGTCATGTAAACACATTATCTTACAATAACCATTAAATAGATGGCTCTAATACGCGTTGATATTAAACACATTTCTCTTTCTCCTTCCAGGTAAGCCGTCGAAGGGTTAGCTTGGTGATGGCGAAGGTTGGTGCTTCTGCTGCAGGAGTAAGTGTGCATTACCGTTGCAGATTGCCTTGTTGCATCTTCCCTTTAGGCAGCCTCGGTTCCTTGCCGCCCCTCGTCCCTCAGTCTGCTTTCGCCTCCAGTGTTTTTTTTATCATCGTGTGTGTGTGTGTGTGTGTGTGTGTGTGTGTGTGTGTGTGTGTGTGTGTGTGTGTGTGTGTGTGTGTGTGTGTGTGTGTGTTGTGTGTGTGTGTGGTGTGTGTGTGTGGAGTTCTCTCTCTCTCTCTCTCTCTCTCTCTCTCTCTCTCTCTCTCTCTCTCTCTCTCTCTCTCTCTCTCTCTCTCCTCTCTCTCTCTCTCTCTCTCTCTCTCTCTCTCTCTTTCTCTCTCTCTCTCTCTCTCTCTCTCTCTGTTGCTCTTGTCCGATCCTTCTCTCCCTCCCCCTCGTCTCGCGTTTGTACTCCTTTTCTTCTTCATGTCCCCCTGTCAGTGCCCTTTTCCGTCTGCCTCCCTCGCGCCCTTTGGTCACAACCGGCAGTCGCCCACCCAGCGCTGCAGGGACGGGGACGAGTGCCTGGGCCAGCTGTGCTACGGGGGATGAAGAGATCGGGTTGACACGGGCTAGGCAAAGGAGGGCGGGGGGCTGGGGGGGGTCGAGGGGGCGAGATGGGCGAGGGGGAAGCTGCATTGGGCTCTTAGAGGTTTGGCCCGTTGTTTTGGTATTGGTATGTTCGGGTGTTTAGGTGCGTGTGGTGTGGGTCGTTTCCCCGCTCCCCCCTCCCTCCCCCTCGCCTCCCGTTCATCACTCTGTGGCTCGTCTTCGTTTTGTTTTATTTTGCTTTGTTTGGGCACTGTGTCTGATTATCTCCTTGTTTTATTCTGTTCTTCCTTCTCTTCGTAAATGTCTTCCCTTCCCCACTCCCGCCATCTCTTCTACCTGGCTCCATTTCTTTCTCATTCATTTCTTGTTCTTCTTGTTCTTTTTTCTTTCTCCTCCTCTCCTCCTCCTCCTCCTCCTCTCCTCCTCTCCTCCCTCCCTCCTCCCCCTCCCTTCCTCCCTTCCTCCCTCCTCCTCCTCCTCCTCATCTTCTTTCTCATTCTTCTTCTTCTTCTTCTTCTTCTTCTCCCCACCTCTCATTTCCCCCTCATCCTCATCTTCTTCCTTTTCCTCCTCTTCTTCTTCTCCTTTTCCTCCTCCTCTCTTCCTTTTCCTTCTTCATCTTCTTCTCCACCTCCTCCTTTTCCTCCTCCTCCCCCTCCTCCTCCTTCCTCCCCTCCCCTTCTCCCCCTCCTCTTCTCCTGTTCTTAAATCCCAGGCCTGGTAGCCCTGGGAGATATTGAACTAACAAGACGGTCTACGCTCCGACATTGACCAGCATCATCTTAATGGCTGCCCATTAGACCGGCGCGCAGAGCTGACCTGCAGTCTTCCTGGCCAATTCTGCGTTGCTTGCAAGAACGGAAGATGGATGCTCAGGGTGCTACTTTTTTTTTTTATTTTCTTTTTTTGTTCTTATTTTTGTTCTTTATTTTTTATTTATTTTCTTATTTTTATTTTTATTTTTTTATTTTATTTATTTTTTACCTTTATATCCTATTATATGTAAAGGTTTATTTTATGTCGTGATTATTGCCAGTCTTCGTGGAAATGGCCACGGTGTAGCTAATTAATAACGACCTGTTACCTGTCTAATGAAATCGCTTACAAATTATCGGAGAATTGGATTCAATTTGCGCGTGTCACGTAAGAAATCAATCTCATTTTACATTGTAGATTAATGTAGGTATTTCGATTTATAATGGACTGTCAGTGGAAAGAATTAAACAAAACAACGCGGCCATTTATTAAAGTCAGAAGCCTGGAGAGTCTCCGCCATGGGTCTTGACACGGCCAGCATGAACGCTTCGTTTTATTGGCATATTAATTGTCACTGCACCAGGCCGGCGACTCGAGCTCCGGCCTGCGGGGCTGCAGATGCGCTCAAGGGCGTCCGAAGGGTTTCATGGGCGTCGTTGATGGAAGCATTTCTGAACGCTGAGCAGAGTGATCCGGGAAGCTGGAGGGAGGCGGCGCTTGGCGAGGTTTACTGGTTGTGCTTTTTTATTTATTTATTTTTGTTTGTTTGTTTGTTTTTCGTTGATTTTGTTATCATTGTTGCTGTTGCTATTGTCTTAGAGTTGTTTTTATTTTATTTTTTGTTACAATGATACTTATTACGATAATACTATTGCTTTTGTTAATGTTAAGCATCATGGTAATAATAATTTTACTAATTTATCTTCCTTCTTCATCTACTTCTTACCATCATCGCTCTTATTGAATTATTTCTTATGTCCACTTCAGTTTATATTTATAAAGGAATTATTTCTTGTACTCACTTCAGCTTATATTCATAAAGGACTAAATCTGTTTTGGGGGCTACAGGTTGCGCGGGTCCGAGTGTGGTATGTGTCGCTAAGGGTCCTGTGTGTGTTTGTCTAACTGTGATGGATTGGGACCTGCCAGGCCTCCCTCCTCGCTCCTGCCCTGTTCGCCTTCCTTCCTCCTTCGCCTCCTTCCCCTTCGCTCCCCTTCCTTCCCCTCCTTCCCCCCCCCTTCGCTCCCCCCTTTCTTCCTCCCTCCTTCCCCTCGCCACTAACTAGGAGGAAGAAACTCGTGTGTTTCTTTAGATTTCGTTGGCAGATTTTATCGGACGTGTTTCTGTCTCGCTTGATGTATCTAGTCTGTTGATCAATCTGTTCATCTGTATGTCTTTCTTTCGCTCTCTCTCTCTCTCTTCTCTCTCTCTCTCTCTCTCTCTCTCTCTCTCTCTCTCTCTCTCTCTCTCTCTCTCTCTCTTCTCTCTCTCTCTCTCTTTCTCTTTCTTTCTCTTTCTCTTTCTCTCTTTCTCTCTCTTTCTCTCTCTTCTCTTTTCTCTTTCTCTCCTTCTCTTTTCTCTCTCTCTTTCTCTCTCTTCTCTTTTCTCTTTCTCTCTCTCTTCTTTCTCTCTCTCTTTCTCTCTCTTCTCTCTCTCTCTCTCTCTCTCTTCTCTCTCTCTCTCTCTCTCTCTCCTCTCTCTCTCTCTCTCTCTCTCTCTCTCTCTCTCTCTCTCTCCCTCTCTCTCTCTCTCTCTATATATATATATGTGTGTGTGTCGGGCTTGGGTGGGTGGGGTGTATGTGTTTATGTGTGTGTATGTATGTGTGTGCTAGTGTATGTGTATGTATGTGTGTGTATGTGTGTGGTGTGTGTTGTGTGGTGTTACGTATGTATGTGTGTGTTGAATGTATGTATGTATCTATGTATATGTGTGTGTGTGTGTGTGTTTCTGTGTACACGTATGGGTAAATGCCAAATCTCCCTCTCCGTCCCAGCCCTTCCTTTTCCCCTTTCCCGGCGGCGGTTAGCGGGTCCCAGTTTCAGAAATCGAGAGGAACTTTCGTCGGCGTGAAAGGAATAATAGATGAACGTCAAGAAGCGAGACAAAAGGGCGCTGGTGCTGGCCGGCGCGGTGATGGACACGTAATGGATGTGCATGGACGCCGCGACGATAAAATATAAGCGTTGTCAGGGGCGGTGTTGGCGGGGGGGTTAGTGGCGTAGGGCGGTGGGGGTGGGAGGGGTGAAAGGGTTGGGGACGGTGCGTCTCTCTGGGTGGGTGGGGTGTTCTAGCGGGTATCCTGGGTTTTCCTGTTTCTCTCCTTTCTTTCTTCCCCGTTTCCATTCCGTTTTCTTTTCCTGTTTTCTTTGCGTTGTCCCGCTTCCTCCTTCTCCTTCTCTCATTTCCCTTTCCCCATACTCCTGCCCTCCCTCTCTCCCCCTTCCCTTCCTACACCCCGGCCTCACCTTTCTTGTTATTCTCCCCCTCCCCACCCCCTTCCTTCCTCCTTTCCCTCTCGCCCCTCCCACCCCTTCCCTCCTCCTTTCCCCTCTCCCACCCCTTCCCCTCCTCTTTCCCCTCTCCCCCCCACCCTACCCCCTACTCCTTCCCCTCACCTTCTTTCTCTCCCCTGCCCTCCCTCCCCTCCCCGTCAACCCCAACCCCAACCTCCATTTCCTTCCCTTCTCTCTCTTCCCCTCCCTCCCCTCCCCTCCCCTCAACCCCCCACCCCTTTCCCTCGTCTATTATCCTTCGACAAAAATCAAGTGGCGTTCAAGAGGAAACCAGTCAAGTGGAGAGGAAATTACACATTACGGGAAAGGTAATTTTCTCTTGATAATGTTGATGTAGCGGCTCAAACAGCATCCGCTCTCTCTCTGTCTCTCTGTCTCTCTGTCTCTCTCTCTCTCTCTCTCTCTCTCTTCTCTCTCTCTCTCTCCTCTCTCTCTCTCTCTCTCTCTCTCTCTGCTCTCCTGTCTCTGTCTCTGTCTCTGTCTCTGTCTCTCTCTTCTCTCTCTCTCTCTCTCTCTCTCTCTCTCTCTCTCTCTCTCTCTCTCTCTCTCTCTCTCTCTCTCTCTCTCTCTCTCTCTCTCTCTCTCTCTCTCTCTCTCTCTCTCTCTCTCGCCTCGCTTGTTTGCGTTTGTGGGTGCGGTGCGTGCGTGTTTCCGTGTTCCCGTGTTCGGTTGGTTGGTTTGAGTAAAATCCCTCCGATATTTGCTTTTTCTTTTATCAATATCACGATCAGTACCAGTACCAATATCAGTATCAGCATTATCAATCATCATCATCGTCATCATCATCATCATCATCATCATCAGCAGCAGCAGCAGCAGTAGCAGCAGCATTATTGCTATTATCACTTATGATAATTATTATATTTACGATTATAATGATATTCAGGGGGTGGAGAGGAAAGGAAGGAAGGGGAAGGGAGAGAAGAATGGAAAGGGGGGGCAAGAGTGGAAGGGAAGGATTGAGAGGAGGGATAGGGAGAGGGGCAGAGAGGGGGAAGGATACCACCGTGCCATTGCAAGGGGGGGGTTCGTCACAAACGAAGAATAGACGGAAAGAGGGAATTTGAGAGGGCGAGATAAGGTGGGCCAACAAAGCCCTTCGAATATGTAGACTAATGCCTCTCTTCAGCATTCCTCTTCAGTTCTGTGGAGTTAAAGGAAGAAAGAAATGTCGGAATGCTTGTTTTTTTATGCAGCTTATATGTAATGAATTGCTTTTGCTAACGAAATAAAGAATTAGATTGTTTTTCCTTTGATAAAAACAGCGTTCATTTTATTACACATTGAAGTTAAAGCATTGTTTTTTTTTTTTTTTTTTTAATATACATAACTGCAGTATTATTTATGGGGAACAGAGTATTGTTTATCTTTTCATAAAATATCCGTGCGAGGGTCTGCAGAGAGCAGTGCGCATCGTATATCATCTGCGTTAGCTGGTTCCTGGCTTTGGATTTAGTAAAAAAAAACGAGAACGCAGATGGTTCCTCGCCTTGGATTTAATACAAACTAAAGCCGAGAAAGCAGTTGGTTCCTGGCTTTAGATTTAGTACAAACTAAAACCGAAAAAGTAGCTGGTTCCTGGCTTTGGATTTAGTACAAACAAAAGCCGAAAAAGCAGTTAAAGATTAGTTCCTGGCTTTAGATTTAGTACAAACTAAAGCCAAGAAAGTAGCTGTTCCTGGCTTTGGATTTAATACAAACTAAAGCCGAGAACGCAGCCTCGCAGCGGTAAGGGATGAGCATATTAAGAACTCTGTGAAAAAGTATGATATTCCTTCTCCAGTTTGGCCGAAAAAGTAGTCAGCTCTTTCTTATGATAATGATGATTCACTCCTTGGGTTTTATCCCCTCTTAATGCAAGAAATTCGAAATTTTCTGCTGTAGATAGTTTATCATTGTTTGTTTAGTTGGTTACTTAGTTCATTTGTTATTAAATCATCATGATTTTTTTTCGAAATTGTCTCATCACCCCCTAGAAACAGCTGATATAGACAGACAAATGACGGGCAAGGAAGTGTGCCGAATGTTTCTCACGAATTCATCGGATGAACACACCACCTTGTATTAACATATGTGGAGATATTGTGGTAGATATTATATTATAAAGTAAATTTTCCCCTTATTGGTATTTTTGGCGAAGGGTGAACAGAGTGAAAATATAACGTGTTCACGTATGTATAGATGTTTTGATGGGCTGGATTGCATTTGGACAAAGGAATTCGATCCCTTTTACCCCATTTTTTAGATAGAATTTGAGAGGGGTTGGCCAAAATAAATCCACGCCCGGTGTTATGGACAGGAATGTTGGGACCCGAATTGCAGCCAATCACCCGATAATGTGTTGGGTTGACGCAGCAATAGATGGCGCTTCAGATTATTCGAGAAAGTCGAGAGTGATGGAGAGAGAAAATGGGAGGGAGAGGGAAGAGCGTTGATTCAGAGGGGAGGGAGGAGAGGAGGGAGGGAGGGATGGGGGAGAGAGAGGGAGGAAGGAGGGGAGAGGGGAGGGAGGGGAGAAAGAGAATGAAGAGAGAAAGAGAAGAGGGAGAGGGAGGGAGGTGGGGCACAAAAGAACCTCGGGTTGATTATTTATGCTATTACTCCCTGTTGATTATTGATTTTGTTTTCGTACTTGCAGAAGAGAATGTGCAAGGGGGAGGAGCGACAAAGCGATAAATAGTGGGATATGAAAAGGTTGGGAGAGGGGAAAAAATATGACGAAAAGAGATGAAACGAACGAGCGAACGGGGGAAAGGTAGGAAAGAAAAAATGGGAAAGCAGAAATAAGAGACAGAAAAAAAAGAATGAGAACAGGGAGAAAAAAAACGAAGGACAGTAAAAGCAGATAAAAAAAAACACACACAAAAAAGAAAACGGCACGTAATGGAAAAGGAGAAACAACGGCGCGAGATGACCTCCGAAGATCCTCTGGCGGTGACGTCACGCCTGATGGATCACACGCTCCGACGACCCGACCTCGGGCATACCCAGGAGGAGGCGGAGGAGGAGGCTAAGGGGAGGTGGAGGAGAAGGTGAAGGGGAGGTGAAGGGTAGGTGGAAGAGGGGGTGAAGGGGGAGGTGGAGGATGAGGTGAAGGGTTGATGGAGGAGGAGGTGGTTGGGGTGGAAGGGGTTGTAAAGGGGAGATGGGGGAGGAGGTGAAGGGAAGGTTGAGGAGGAGGTGAAGGGTGAAGAATGAGTGAGGGTGGAGGAGGAGAGGAGGGGTGAGGAAGAGGCTAGGGGAGGTGGAGGGAGATGGAGAAGGAGGTGAAGGGTAGGTAGAGGATGAGGTGCAAGGGAAATGGAGGGGGAGGTGAAGGGAGGGTGGAGGTGTAGTTGTCGGAAGTGGGATTGGGGCTGAGGGTAGGATTGAGCCAAAGATCTGATATGTTGCCGTCGGTGGGAGGGTCTTACTTCAGCCGTTGTTGTTGTTGTTGTTGTTGTTTTAGTGCTACTGAGGGTTGTGTCGAGGACGAAGAAATGGAGTCGTAGGAGGTAGGGAACAGGGGGTTAGGGCATTCCGTGTCCGTATTGCCCTAGGTGGCAGAACACGCGGGGCCTCGGGAGTCGCTGTTCTTGCTGCAGGTGGCGATGTGATCAGCGATGCGGCTGCGTAGCTTCGTGAAAGGTGAGGCGAGCGGAGCCGAGTTGGCGACGGAGCAACGTAGGGGGTTAGAGAAAGAACGATAATGAGAGGGAACGAACCTGGCGATGATGAAATTGTTCAGAGACTTTAAAAGATGAGTTGTAAGAGGGCTGTTGCACCCGGGGGCATCGTGGTGCTGGTCTCCCCCGGGGCGCGCTGGGTGAGGAGAGGAAGCGCGGGGTACAATGTCCTATGGGAATCCTGTTTTATTGTGTAGGTGATGTTTTTTTAGGAACTGCATTCGCTGAGTCTCCGGGAAAGATGAAAAGTAAAAACGCTGTCGTAATTAAATTCAGATTTTATTCAGTGTTAAAATTAATATCCTCTTCAAAAGGCGGCAACTTGAATATAATGTGAAGACTGAATCCAATTTGAATATTTTTGCGAGTATGAAGGCGAGAGTACGAGGAGGTTGCTTGTTCCAAAGCAGGCGTCGTGTTCATGACCATTTTCATTCCTTGGGGTCTGAATTACCGCTCTCATCAACGGGACGAAAAAAAGGGGGGAATAAAAAGTGCATTCGCTTTAAAGGCCGGAGGATGGCGAGGGTGATGAAGGGTTTGTGAAGCAGTGCGGATAAGTGGCAGCTCGGAGGACGACTCGGGCATCGTCCTAAACAGCAGCTGGGTCTGAAGCGGAGCGAAGCGGGGAATAATTAATGCGGTGAGACTTGGCTTCAGCTGGCAGCCCGGCCGCCCCACCTGTCCCGCCTCCGCCGCTCGCCTCCCTCCCGGCTGTGTCACTCACGGAACCTTGTCACTGTCACCGTCGCGCCGGCGCCCGTCTGTCACGTCGCCCGAATTCCATTCCTCGCCCTGCGGCCCTAATCCCCTCGCGCCCTTCCGTGCTCCCGCTGAACGTCAAAGTGCTGGAGGACTCCCTCCCTCTGCGTCACCGCCGGCGGAATAGCGGGCGATCACTGTCATTGCGAAGTGACACCCGTCCCGTGGCACCCGTTCCGAGACGCCGCCGTCTTACCGTTTTTACTTGATTTTATCTCGCCCCCTCCTTCGTGTCTTCCATTTCGCGCGGCTCGAAGAGGTGAAAAAATCATTTGAAATTCCGTGCTATTCCGGGCCGTCAAGGCGGCCACCGGAAAACATTTCGCGGAGGGCATCCATGTGCCGGCGCCTGAAAGGATTATGACGACATTGGTCGTCCTCTGGCTTCCCTACCTGTGCTTCCCTACCTTCCCTACTTGCACACATGCACACGGATGACCCCCCCCCTCTTAAACAAAGTTTTTTATTTATGAAATGAGAATTTTTACTTCTAACTCTATCGTTACTCTCAATAATGATATTGCTATTGTTATTACTCTTCCTCTTACCTTGGCTACGACTGCTCCTCCATTCATTATTACTGTTATTGCAACGGCAATTATCATTGCCTTCCTTTTTTATATCTTGAGTCTAATTTCCGGTCTCGTAATAGAAGGCGAAAGTGGAGCAGGCGGCGAGAAAAGGCATTCGGGTTCAAGTTTATTCTCGCTCGACTCCATTCCGCAGGGAAAGGCTTGCTTCTACGGCGCGATGACGTCATTGCTGGTAATTTGGGAGAAGCGTTTTGTGTGTCTGAAGTTGAGGGAAGGGGAGGGAGGGGGGGATAAAGCGAGGGAAGGGTGGAGAAGTGGTGGAGGGAAAATGGAGGAGGGAAAGAAGGGGAAGAGAATGAAAGAGCTGAAACGAGGAGAATTGCGAAAGGAAGTGACATGGAAAATTCGGATAAGTAGAGGTAAAGGAGAGAATTATGAGGGGAAGGTAGAAAAGATGAAGAATCTGTAGAATAGAGTTGAAAGGGTTAAGGAAGAAATTAAGGAGAAAAGAACAAAAGGTGATGAGGATGTGGGAAGAGGAAATGAGGAAGAACTGATAAAGGGAATGTCACGAGAGGAGGTCGGGAGGAAGATGGCAACCTGTGATGATAAATAGAGGGTAAAATGTGCGTGAGGAAGAAAGGTTCCGGATGTAGGGAGACGCTGTAAGGGAAAGTGACGTCATAAATTAGAGCCTTCAAAGCGAGGGGGAAGAAATAGAGATGGGGAAGAAGAGAGAGGGGGAGGAGGGATAGAAGCAGAATGAGAGATGGAAAATGAGGGCGAGGGAGAGAGAGAGGGGGGGAGGGATTTTGGAGAAAGTGGAAGGGAGAGAGGGGAATTGTAGTAGAAGTGAGGGAAAGAAAGGAGGGGGGAGAGTAGAAATAGTGAAAGAGAGAAAGGGTGATTGGAAAGTGAGGAAGAGAAGGGCATACTGACAGACAGAATAAAGGGATTAAAATGGAGAAAAGGAGGGAGGGGGCAATAATAGAGAAAGAGGGAGAGGAAGAAAGAAAGAAAAAGAGGTGGAAGAGGTGTAAAGCGAGAGAAGGAAAGGGAGAAAAATAGAAATAAAACAAAACGAAAGGAAACGAGGCAGGATAAAGAATAAAGCGACGCCCTCCCACCCGGCCCCCTCCCTCCCTCCCACCCGCCCCCTTCCCTCCCTCCCTCCTTCCCAGGACCCGAATTCTTGGCGGGGAAGCACTAAAATGGAAATAGTAATACGTGACGGAAACGAAGTGGAGGGAGAAGGAGATGGAATGGAGATGCATTAGAGACCCCTTGTGTGAGATGACGACCGAGGATTCGAAAAGTAAGAGAGAGAGGGGAAAATAAAGGAGTCATAAGACGACTAACTAGGTTGATGGGGATATAATAGTGTAATCTCTAGTAATATATATCCTATGCTCACCTTGTGTCCATGGAGATGTCGGGATTGATTAATCTCCATGACTAACCTAAATTTTCAATTTGGTGCGATAATATAATGTATATTAATCGTAAGGCCGGTAAGGAATGAGACGGAGATGAAGTAAAGTTGAAACTGACGCTCACTTTGCAAGACGCGCATAGGCAAATAGATAATAAAGAGCGTGTTTAACGAGTGTATTTGTTCAATTTCATTACCGACTATATTTTAGGGAAGAGACTTCAAAGACATAAGTGGCATGAAATAATTATAACAAATCACTCATCAAACAAAAAGATACCAGGTAAAGACAGTTACATGGACATTGAACCAGTACTAAGGGTTGGAGTATTGAATAGACCATAATTAATAAAATAAAGTTCAAATAGACAGATAAACAGGATCAAACCTAGAAGGACACATATAGGAAAGTTAACAAAACAGTAGGTCAGGACAGAGGATGGGTGAGTAAGAGAGTGATGGCTGAGGAATCGTGTGGTGTGGTGTTTGATCGGGAATAGATTGGTGTGAAATGGGTGTTGGAGTGAGCTGGCTAGGACCAGTGGGTGATCAGGTGTGGGTTGTGGTGTTGGCCCGGTGGTGCGTGTGATGTAGTAAGTGTAGTCAGTGTAGAAGGTTCAGATGGTAGTGTAGGTACAGTGATAGGTGTGTGTGTAGTGGCTATGATGTGTGCACCACCCAAACAGCAAAACATAAATGCAGGGAGATGAAACTAAGACAGACAGACAGAGAGAAACAGAAGCGAGGACCACGAAAAGGGAAAGCGGAGAACTAACTGCAACAGCCTATAGCGACTAACTGATTATCGGAGTAAAACGTACGGAAACTGAAAATTATGTTCCGACGCGGAAGGCAAGTTATTAGAAGTAATGTTACGACTTTACGCCGGTCTATATATTAGAGCTAGCGTAAGGACGAGATAAGTAGCATCTGAGAGTAGGTAGTGAGGCAGTATATATTAGTACGAATACCCCTGACAGTGCCATATATATCTACTTTAATTATTTTAATATATTTTATTTTAGTTCTTGATTTCACATACCTATTTTATCCTTTATTTTTATGAAAAGTAATATATTATTAATCTTTTATTCTACTATTTATTATCCTTTCCTATTATTTACCATTCAGTATTAGGTAAGAGGGTATGGTGTTATTGCGCTAAGTCTAGCGGGACACACAACACATGCCCACGTGCGGTCACACGCCAGCAACACAGCTATGAGGGTCAGAGTTGTTGGGCCACCGACTCACGAGGCAGCCGCACCGCGAGGGGGTGTTCGCGTTTACGGATGTCCCGGGCGCGTGACACCACAAAACAAATCAGACGCCCAGCGCACCCCACACCTACAATTGCAACTATGATGAATTAGGATATAAGTTAATTATACTAGGATAGATGCGTCCTGTTTGTCGAGTGATATTTATATCTGGTCTTTGGCTTATTTTTTTAGGCGGTAATGCGACTATATCTTATCGTGAACTAATGGCTTAATGAGAATTGAGGGGCGCATGAGTTCAGTATCCAGCTTATAGCTCACTATATCAAGAAATATAAATAAAGAATGTCAAATCTTAGGACAGTGGGGCAATACATAATAACTCTAATGCAAATCATAAATCAGGGGATTAATATGTGTAAAATTAGTAGTACCTATATATATATAGTTGAAAGTATAAGGATGACGATATAAATATGGTATATATTAATGCGGTATGTAATATATATGATGTAGGGTGCACCAGGCACACAGCTAAGCTATTACATATCATACTTATATACAAGCAGACATATCAGACTATAAATCATGAAAATTATTATTATTATATTTATGTCTATATTTATGTCATTATTATTTATTTACTTTCATAACATACTGGAAATAATATTTATGAATTCATCCTGGCGTTGGTTGATTAAATTAAATACCATAAACATATATATAATAATATATATATATATAGATTGTAATTATAGCGTTATGGAGGTTCATATATTAAGTTAGCATGATGGATTATATATATTTATAGCAATATATATATCTATTGCTATGGGTTTTGTACTAATTAAGTTCATGGCTAAATTGGTGTACCTTACCATCTATTTATCTACCTCAATTGTAGAGTTTAAACTAGATAATAATTCTCTTATCTATCATAAGGTTCCAATTTCTTTGGAGTTAGGTAAGAATTGGATCACTACATACATATGGTATAACCGATACAAATATATTACATAAAACATAACATGCGATCAATATACATAGACACTATAGAAGCACATTCCTATCTTACAACTCACATACAATATAATAATTATATATTACATATAAATAATTAGTATTTATATATATATATACTTTTATATTTACTTTATCCAATTTATATTACATATTACCCATTAATTAGAAGGCATGCAGTATGTATTAAAACTATAGTGAGTATACAAAGTGCCACGGAAGATAAGTTGATTAGTAACTTATATATAAGGTATATAATAAGTGATATATATGTACATATTATACTTAATATATGTACATATAGTATATTATATACTATAGACGGCGTTTATTATATAATATTAGGAAATCCAATATATTATATAAGTATGGATTTAGCAAGTACTATATAGCTAAATTCTTGCTCAACTGTATAATATAATAGATGCAACTAGTATAATATATATATATATATACAACATTAAAGCTATTATTATATACCTTGGTAAGATAGTATATATATATATAATTATGGTGTGTGTGTGAGTGTGTGTGTGGTGTGTGTGTGTGTGTGTGTGTGTGTGTGTGGTGTGATGTGTGTTGTTATGTTGTGTGTGTGTGTGTTTGTAGTGTGTCTGAGTGATTTGGCATATACTTATTACTTAAGCTATATCTATGGAGTTGTGACATCAAGGTTATAGTTAGTTATAATAATATTATATAACTTATATATATATATAGCTATTATACATATTAATGTATAAAATACTCTATATTAACTAATTATTATATATACCTATAATATATTATGATATTTATTATATCTAAAGGAGCGGGGGGTAATAATCATTCAGGTAATAATATAAGGGTAAAGGATTATTATAATATTATATCATATATTTTGGGAGGATTCATTATGTATATTAAATGTTATACATATTATATATATATATATATATATATATTACTAAGTATATATAGTATATAGTATTATATATAATATATATATATATATTATTAGTTATTATATATATATATATATATTATATAGAAGTATATAATATATGATACTCACTTATTTATGTATCTACTATTTAATATATATATTATTATATATTGTATTATTATTATATATGATTATATATAATATTAACTATATATATATATATAAATATTATTAATGTATAATTTATTATTATGTAAATAATATCAGTATAAATTAATTTTTGAAATGATTTCAGCTATTAATTTATATATATCTATATATGATATGATTTACTATATTATTTTATATATAATTTTATATATTATTTATTACCTATTATATATATATATATATAATATATATATATACTAATATATAATATATATATATATATATATATATATATAATATATTATACTATTATATAGTATATATATATTATATGATTTATATTATATATATATTTTTATATTCATATATCACTATTATCACTTATATAATTTATATACCATTATAATCAACTATTAATATATATATATATATATATAATATATATAATAATATATACTAGGTCATATTACATTTATAATGTTCATATATATCTATATCATTACTTATAATCATTATATATATTATATTATCATATACTAATTATATTAATTATACCTCTATATATAAAATATATGTGAGTATATATCATTTATACCTTATAATATCATAAAGTACGTAGTACCTATATATATACATATATAATAATCAATATATATAATGATAGGTCAATTATATTATACCATATAGTATATGAGCTGGGAAAGTTAAGAAAAAACTTATTCTTTGGGAGCATATAAACTAATCTCTTAACATTATAGGGTTGATATCTTCAAGTGTCATTTATAGCCGTATACTGATATATATATATATATATATATAATTATATATATATATATAAGCGGTTGCTAGCGCCTCAATAGGGTTAACAAGTTTTACAACTGATAATATACCCAAGGGGAAGCTAGTCATTTTCAAAGATGAAGACTCAAGAGAGATACATTATAATACTATATACGTATCATGTACTTAGTTGGTGATTAGCCTAATATATATATGAGTAATTTTGACATGGATGGTTTTTAATGATATTAAGGTGTGAGAATATAGAAATATATCACTCTACATTATTATATCACATTATATAGAATATTTAATCCTGACTTGGTTATAAGGCTATAAATTACCCTCATGAAATCGCGGAAGCTAAGTATAATTCATTATAGGTTTTCTCCATGGGACTGCTGGTGCCTCATATATAGGCACTAACTGGAATCTGAATCCTCTTTATTTGTGTGATGGGTGTTGGTATGTGTGGTGGTAAACTGTGCTAGGGTCTCTTCTTCGTGTTGTGCTTGATGTTGGTCCCGTGTGTGTGTGTGACCCACAACCTGGAGACACATCAACACACATCTGATGGATCCGCACATACGCACCAAGGCGCGGCGAGTAGCGCACCCAGGCAAGGGAACGAACACACGATCTGTGTGTTGTGTGTTTGCGCTGTCTGTGGCAATTGGTATATGATGGCGCTTTGCTATAGACGTACTCACATTCCAAAAAGCATATCCGAGCTTAAAGGAACCTAGGTCATTTTTTATGGGTTTTGTTAGTGCCAAACAAGGTTCTCCTACTGAAAACAGGGAGGAGCATAGACAGGCAGACCACAGGGCGCACGGCCACGAGAGCTGCCCGTGACGCGATCTTCGTCCCGTCGGCGCCTGGCGGAAGCTGGTTCGCCACCAGAACTTACTCTATCCCTAGCTACAAGACCTTGGAAGGACTCTGAGGGAGACGTAAGAGAGGAGACGACACACCGAGAGCAAATATTTACTCGGTCTTTGCTACGGTCGATTAACACCCGATAAAAGGGAAGGATTTTGGGCGCTCATAGTTAACCATTGTTGTTTACGGCGGGCCTGGAAGGGCCTGCCGGCCAGATGAGAACCGTCTCTCTTTATTTCCCCCTATCTTCGCGTCTTTCTTCCACTTCGCTGCCATCCGAATTCCCTGTTGGCCCTGATGCGTTGAGGGGCTTTTTGAGGCCGGGTTTGCTCCTCAAGCCGGGCTCTGCCTGGCCCTCTCGCTTCTCTGCTTTCTATTCTCCTTTCTCTCTTCTCTTTTTTTAATCTTTTCCTATTTTCTTTTTATTTATTTTCTATTTTTCTTATATCCTTTTTCTTTTTTTCTAATTCTTAAGTTCGGGCATTGTTAATTAATCATTCTATACTCTAAATTCTCCGTCTCTCTCTAGCCCCATATACATCGCGTCCTTCTCTCCTCTAGACCCTAACCAAGGGGAGAATCAAACCACCAGGGCGCGTGAGTCGTTATGGGTACACTCTCTCGTCCTTTCTTCTCTCTAACTCCATATCCACGTCTCGTCTCTCTCTGTTCTACCCCTCTCACCAAACTCCTTCGTCCCTCACCCACGCCAGTCTCCTACTTCACCTTCCTCTCTTTCTTGTCTGGAAACCCCTATGACACGATTTCTACTTTCGTTAAATTAACTATGATGAAGGAGATACACGCATAACGTCCTGCCCTCGGGTCTAGTGTCTATCTCTACGCGATCGTCTCTCAATCCTCTCTTCTTGCTGTGTTCGCAAAGGAATATGTATATATATATATATATTATATATAATATACTATATATACTAGATACTTTATATATAGTCGTGTGGTGTGTGTGTGTGTGTGTGTGGTGTGTGTGTTGTGTGTGTGTGTGTGTGTGTGTGTGTGTGTGTGTGTGGTGTGTGTGTATGTATAGACACATAAATATGTATTCCAGGTAAGAGGCCTATGCGGAGTGGCGTTCCCCTCTTCTGTTCCTCCCTTTATGTCGTCTTAATCTCATTCTTACTTTTATGATTATTGCCATTGGCCCGGGAATAGGCGGGTGGTTTTGCTTATTTATATTGTTTGATGTAATGTTATTATTCTTGTTAGGATAAATGTTGCTTTTGTTGTTATTATTGTTATCATTGTTGTTATTATTATCGTTATTGTTATTATTATTATTTGTAGTAGTAGCGGTAGTAGCATTAGTATTATTGTTGATATTATTATTATCATTATTATCCTCTTCCTCATCATCATCATCCATCATAGTTATCATGATCATCATTATCATTATCATGATCTTCATCACAACCATCCCCTCTGTAAGCCTTAGTCATAACATAAAGTTTGGTCTATATATAGAGCCCTTCTAGCACATAATTTGTCCCAAGAATCCGCGCTGTACAGTAAATTTCCCGCTTATGACCTTCTGTTGGCACTAATAATGGGAGCGTTTTTTAGATGATAATTTATTACGCGCATAATTTTACCACAATAACACTACTATCTCTCTGAGGGTCCAGTGGTAGTGGTATTTGTGTGGTGTGCGCTATTCCCCGTTGGCTTGCCTTTTCCCCTGTGAGCGCCGTTGCAAAATCTTGCAAGATCCTGGCCGGTTGGGGAGAGGAAACGGTGCATGCTGGAGTAACATTTGTGGTCGCTTTTTTATGGAATTATTT
>NW_020869148.1:887117-889617 GCF_003789085.1 Penaeus vannamei
CGCACACACACACACACACACACACGCACACACACACACGCACACACACACACACACACACACACACACACACACGCACACGCACACACACTACACACACACACACACACACACACACACACACACACACACACACACACACACACACACAACACACACACACACACACAACACACACACGCACGCACACACACACACACACACACACACACACACACACACACACTTTTCGTTCGTCGCATCATGAAAGGCTTCCTGTGAAAAGAAATGTTCGTGTGATGTTGCATAACGAAGGCATTCATAAACGTTGCCGTCTGTTTGCTAAACGCCAGCCGCGGCCCGGGTGTCCCTAGGCTTGCACAGTGCCGCGGAAAAGAAATGTTTACATAATCGAAAATCTTGTAAGAAAGTGGACCGGAAATGTAACTTTGGAGAAGGGGGGGGGGGGTTGATAGCATCTGCGAGTATTGCCACACTGCGGAGGGTAATTGATTGTTATGAGCACGTTGTTATCTGGCCTCCTTATCAAAATTGATGTTATTTTATCTTTATCGTCGGTTCTTGTTTGTTTTTTATGTCTGTGCTTTATCGTTTTTTTCATGTTTGTTTCCCTGATTTTCCGAGAACCGAGATGAAAGTTGAGGAGGAGATGAGGCTTGGAGACAGAGGCTTTCGGAGAGAGAAATGAAAGAAGGGACAGAGGGAGGAGAGAGAGAGGAGACGCAGCATGGAGCATCTCGTAATTGAAAAGCTCTGATGATCCAGACTCCCTCTCGCCTCCCGTATCGTGGACTCCCGCTGCTCCCACGGCCAACTCGGTGGGCCTTTTAGGAGTCCTCGGCTGCTCCTGCTGCTCGGTTCGCCGGAGGGGGAGGGGGAGGAGCGGCCTCTCCGTCGAGCTCCTGACCTTAGATCTCCTTCGCAGCCGCAGGACTTCCGCGCCTTTTGTTTCTGAGGATTATTACTTTGATGTTGACGTTTTCACTCCTTCCCAGACTCCTCCATGACTGATAGTTGTTGGCTTTAAAGGAATTATATTTTTAATGCTTAGGAAGGAGTAGTTTGGCGATGAAGGCTTCTAAGTGATATTTAGATGATCCTCTTGCGATTTCTACTCCCCTCTTCTTCTCTTCCACCTCCTTCCCCTTTTCTTCTCGGATTTCCTCCTCCTCCCCGTTTTCCTTATCATTCTTCATTTCCACCTCTCCCTTCATAATTTATCCATCCTCCTCCTCCTTATACACACTAAATAGCACTATTACTATTACTACCGCTACTAGTATTACTGCAACTACTGCCGTCATCACATTTATCCATTGCATGTCAAAATGCTTCGATTTCACCATCGGCCAATAACACTGCCAGCGCCATGACACCCCGGAGTGCCATTCGACGCGATATCTAGAACGGAAACTCGCAAAAATTTCCGCGTGCCGATTTGGAAGGGCGTAGTGAAGGGCGTGCGAATTGCGATGTCGCCCCAGGTCACCGCCGCTGTTTCCCGCCATCAGGGGAGAGGGCGCCATCACACACACACAGGAGCCGCGACTTTTTATTTATTTATTCATTCATTCATATTTAGGTGACTGATTATGTGGACGAATGCGTTTCGTTTTTCTTTTATTTATTTTTGCATTTATTATATGTATGGGAGTAATGATCTCGGGTTTTATTGATTTATTCATTTATTTATTCCTTTATTCATCGATTTTGTGTATGAGTAATGATTTTTTATTTTGCAGAGAAATGCAAAAGATGAATGGAATGTGCTTTATTTGAATATTTTTTATTCCTTTTTGGGGGGATCTAGTATTTTTTTGCATATTGATAATGAATTGGAATGTTGAAATATTATTTGTCCTTTTTATTCATTAGAGTTGGGTATTTTTGCATATGGAAAAAATGGAATGTGTTTTATTTATTTCGTTATTGTCATTTATTGGTCTTTGGTAATTTTTATGTATAAGTACTGTATGTTACTTGTTAATTGTAGGTAATGTTCGTTTATTTTCGGTTATTAAGGGGTGATGGTATTTTTTTTTCTCTTGTGGATAATGATTTTTTTTTGTGAGATTCTTGTTTATTGGGTTTTATGTGTTGTATTCGTTACGCAATTATTATTTATTGGAGACGGATTTTAAAAATGTATTGCGATGTCAATGGATATTGTTTTGTTATTAGTTTTGTTTGGTTTTACCATTCGTGGTTGTGGTAATAATATTGTTTTTATTGTCCATTTTATTATTATTATTATTATTTTAATTGTTATTATTATTATTATTATTATTATTATTATTATTATTAGATTATTAGTAGTAGTAATAGTAGTAGTAGTAGTTAGTAGTGTAGTAGTAGTTAGTAGTAGTAATAGTAATATAGTAGTAGTAGTAGTAGTAGTAGTAGTAGTAGTAGTTAGTAGTTAGTAGTAGCTAGTAGTAGTAGTAATAGTAAGCTGTACAGTAGTTGTAATATTAATACCTTGTCAAAATCATAGTGATTG
>NW_020869148.1:897117-902117 GCF_003789085.1 Penaeus vannamei
CCAGCGGGTCTCTTGGCGATCCTTGTCAATGCACTGCGCTGCACTGACCGTCGTCCCTCAGCGGCGTATGACCTGCACAATCAGCGTTCATCAGCGGGGCCCGTTAGCATGACAGCGAACTGGCAGCCCCTGAGTGAGTCGTGTGGTGTCCTGTCACGACCGGTCGAAGCTCCTTTAGTGCCTACGGTTGATATTCATCTCTCTCTCTCTCTCTCTCTCTCTCTCTTCTCTCTCTCTCTCTCTCTCTCTCTCTCTCTCTCTCTCTCTCTCTCTCATCACTCTCTCTCTCTTCTCACCACACACACACACACCACACACACACACACACACACACCACAACACACACACACACACCACACACACACAACACACCAACACAACAATCAAAAAATCATGTTAGCTGCCTTCGAGATTACGAGGGTCAGGTATGGTCCACTGAAAAGATGTAGTAAAACGGACAGGGTACTATCTGGCATTTTGAGAATATTACTGGAACGACAGATATAGGCAAACCCTGTAAAGTCTGTAATGGACTGTCTCGGAGACAGCAGGTAACCCTGACTAGGCTACGCATATGATATCAGTATGCTATACAATATGTACAGGATGCAGTGTTGGAGGCAAAGCCAGTTTCATATCACCATTGTAACCTGTGCAAGGCGCCCAAGTCGCATAATCTTACCCATTACTTTGTTGCACGAAAACTGCATCCTATCGATCATGTAGTACTGAGCACAGATTAGGACTTACTGATTACATTAACTTTATTATAGACTCTGGTCTTGTCTTAGACATGATTAGTGATATAAATTTTTTTTTACCATCTAGATGATATACTAATAATGCAGTGGGGATGGCACAGATTTCATGTATATATTAGCACTAATGTTGGACTGATAGCCCTCTACATTAATAGAAGCACAGCTAGTTTGGGTACATGCTTTTGAATCTTAACCAGGCTTTTTGCAGTGCATGTACACTGTTCTCTCTCTCTCTCTCTCTCTCTCTCTCTCTCTCTCTCTCTCTCTCTCTCTCTCTCTCTCTCTCTTCTCTCTCTCTCTCTCTCCTCTCTCTCCTCCCTCTCCCTCTCCCTCTCCCTCTCCCTCTCTCCTCTCCCTCCTCTCCCTCTCCCTCTCCCTCTCCCTCTCCCTCTCCCTCTCCCTCTCCCTCTCCCTCTCCCTCACTCCTCTCCTCCCCTCCTCCTCCCTTCCCTCCCTCCTTCCCTCCATCCCTCTCGATGCTCGGACGATTGAAATTGAGGCTACAACGCCAGCAGTGGAAGATAGTTTGGTGAGTCATGTTTCACGAGGCCGTTTGTGTGTGTACAGCCGGAGAGGTCCATTTGAATATAAGTAGTAAGATCATTATTATCCCCAAAATACTGTAACTTCTCTCAGTATATAAGAATATATGAAATAGATTTTGTGATTTTTTAAGTGCAATAGTTTTTTTTAATCGGTTTTCCTCTCATAGACCATACAGTCCGTGAAAAAAGGTAAGATATGCGTTGGTGGAAGGGATTCTCTTGATCAAAGTCCATTATTTTATCACTCCGTTTTTTTTAAGTCACCCACGTATAAACGGATGCCGACGGTTTTATTAGTGCTCCCCCATTCGGACGTCCTTTTGTTATTTCATTGAGCGGCATATGTGTATCTCCTAACCCTCCCCCCCCTCTATGGATAGTTAAGTTCAGCTTTATTTTTTTCGTTTTTCCAGTTCTTTGTTTTCGATAAAGCTATGTAATGGAGAATTATCGAAGATGATTGGAACGGCAACGAGAACTGCAGAAGACCCTAACTGACCCATAAATCGCGGCGTGGGAGAGCTGAGGAATCCACACGGCCACATCATTTCCTGGCGCGGCGCTGTTATCGGCTGTGCCAGGGGAAGCTGCGGCCATTTTTCACGAGTTGATATTGGCCAATGTTATTTTCCCCTGTGAGAAATTTTGCTTGCCCGTGATTGTCCTTTTGCCAGATTGCGCGCCACCTGTGTCCTGCGCTCAAAATTGCCCAGTCACAGTGCCAGTGCCAACCCAGGCATGCCAGACACGGGCACTTTCATGCTTTATCACGTTGAATGATTAATGCTTTCGAGGTTCGTGTCTCGAGGTTCGCTTTGCTGTGGCAGGGATTGGTGCTGCCTCGAATGTGCGTTTTGATTAGATGACACTGAAGCTTAACGAAGGTACACACTCACTGTGACATGAAGTAAGTGATTTTAAAAAAATATTAGAACGAGAACATTAAAAAGTCCCTCCTCTTTTCTCCCAACCTCATAGCATCCCACTGGCACTCCCCTCGCAGCCCCACTCACTCTCATGCAATTTGCTGCGACACAGACTCAGAGCACTCAACATTTTGGTGATCGCATGTGCAGCGTGGGCATTTCTTCGCATTTCCCTCTGAAGGTGTCCGCATTCTTGCCTCGTGAATGGTGTGCGGAATACCTTCCTCATTAGAAGAGCCCCTTGACGGCCGCGCGCGGGTCGGCCAGCGGA
Organism: Penaeus vannamei; assembly: GCF_003789085.1. Taxonomy (NCBI): domain Eukaryota; kingdom Metazoa; phylum Arthropoda; class Malacostraca; order Decapoda; family Penaeidae; genus Penaeus; species Penaeus vannamei. Next base: position 899,621 of record NW_020869148.1, read on the forward strand.
TGCTCGTCGTTATCGCGGCGCGGCAAAGCCGATTGGGAGCAATTTGTGGCGATTCACCAAGGATTTGCCTTTGTGTCCTTTTATTGTGGGTTTGGTGAGCGAGTGGGTCAGGGGAGGGGCGGGGGCGGGGGCTCTTGGGTCAAGTCCAGTTTATTAGGAAGAAAAATGTCTTATTTTTCGTGTTTTTTGGGGGTGATTCGTTTTATTATTTTTTTTCTGAATTTATTACTGCGGTAGTTTTCCGTAGATAATTAGGATATCTGTTCATTATGATGAATAAGCAAGGGTAACGAAGAAATAAGGAAAGCGACGAGGGCCCAGGAAGTCAGTGTCGGTCAAGATAACCCTTTCGTTTGAAGTTAATTTGATACACTTTTTTACTAGCCAGAACAGAACGCCCCCGTGATATAATGAGAATGGTGAAAGGGAGCACAAAGCACACAAGCCGATACACATCCTCTCGTGGTCGGAACATGTTAGATAAACACAATCAAGTGGCGAGAGGTAACCAGAGAAAGAGAGCAAACAGGAATGGATAAACAGATGCTTGTGGTGATGAGAACGGGGTGCAAACACACACGGGCACCCCGCCGAGTCAAGCAGACGGGCAGTGCGTGTAACAAGTCAGCTTGAAGAAGGAATTGGAGATTGAATGATAAGGTATAAGGCATCGGAATAGCTCGAAGAAGGAATAGGGGATTGAATGATAAGGTATAAGGCATCGGAATAGCTCGAAGAAGGAATAGGGGATTGAATGATAAGGTATAATGCATCGAAATAGCTCGAAGAAGAAATAGAGGATTGACTGATAAGGTATAAGGAATAGCTCGAAGAAGGAATAGGGGATTGAATGATAAGGTATGAGGAATAGGAATAGCTCGAAGAAGGAATAGGGAATTGAAAAAAGATGATGGTAAGGTATAAGGTTGAATGTCGGAACGAGCTGAGATCGCAGGAGGTCCAGCTGGTGCAAGATTTCGAGCAGAAATAGCCAGCAGTTTCGGGTGATGATGAAGACGAGGTCGTGGAGGAAGGGGAGAATCGTTTCGGGAGGCACGAGGAGATAGCGAGGGCCGAGGGATAAGCATTGGCGTGTGTTTAGGCTGCTCAGGTAAAGCCTCGTTGTTCGACGGTCGGGCGTTGGAGATAGAATAGGAAGGAGGATTGCGAGACGTGAAGACAAGCATAGATAAAGAAGGTAAATAAATGACTGTGGGCGAGAGAAGAGAAAAGGGAAAATTGTTGTAAAGCTCAGAGGGGAATAGAAGGTAGAAGGATAGGGAAAGGCAGTGTCCCGAGCTCCCCACATGCCCCTGCCCAGCACCCTTCTCCTATCCCAGAAATGACGCTTCTCGGCCCGGTCGCGTCCAGCCTCCTTCTTCACACGGGTAATCCCTCCGAAGGCCGGTGGGTCACAGGACTTCCATCCCTGCCCCGCGCCTGCTGCCGGTGGGAAATCACGCCGCTGCAGCTCTGGGGCCTTCGTGGGGGTGGTTGTTTTCGTGTTGGTTTGTCGTCTCCTTCGTTGTGGTTATTTTCATGCTTGGTAAAGGGAGTCCATTTAAACGCAGGCATTATATATTTATTTTTTCTTTTTTTTGTATGTCTGGTGAACATTAGTAGGATCATTCGCTGAGGTACTGATAAAAAATGTTTTTATTAGTCGATGCCTCATATTCGTGAAATGTCTTATCAAAAATATTTTGTGTAAAGTTTCTATGCATAGTTTGTTGAAATACTGCGCATGATTAAGGGAAAATGAGCTTGATGATGCAGTAATCAAGTATTGGGGAATTTTAATTTCATAAACTCTTTATTTTTAAAGAGTACACAACAGCGCAAGCGGGAGAAAATGGGCGTAGAGTGTGCCCTGTTTTAAGCGAATATTATGGGTAGTTTACCTGTCCGTGGGATTATGTTTACTGCAAATTGTGTTTTAGGTCCACCTTGCGTGTCTTTTCGTGTGCTCGAATCTGCTTGTAAAAGTTTAGAAGGCATGGGAGCGCACCGCTAAAATTCAGGGCGATGTAACACGTGACAGTAATTGGCAGTAAGATGTAAATAAAACGTGAGTGTGGGAAATTACGTTGATTTTATTCTGTCAGCGGAGAAGTACGTTGCGCGGGTTTGGGGAGTGTGGACGTGGGAAAAATGTCTTGGATCCTCTTTTTTTTCTCTCTCTCTCTCCTTACTGCTGCCGAGTTACGACGATCCCTCCCGTGTTGGTTGTTACAAAGTACGGGCTTCAGTTGGATATATTTTGAAGATATCTTCTCAAGTATGGTATGGAGGTTTGTTGGGTTTCAAGCTTATTTACATATTTTTTATTTAAAATGTATGTTTTTTTTTTTTTTTTTTGGGGGGGGATTTTGGTCATCTCCGTTGCAATGAATATTTTGCTGAAGACAACTTTGAGGATATTTAGTTATATCCGTTGAAGTTCCAGCGTTGTGTTCCATAATATAGAGGAAAATGGAAACAAAAATTCGGTTAGCAA
>NW_020869148.1:907117-917117 GCF_003789085.1 Penaeus vannamei
GATATCACCGCGCACACATCTCTGCCACAGGGCATTGCCGTTCCACTACATTGCACCAGAGCCACACGCCCAGTTGTGTCGCCCGGCCTCCCCGAACGACTGTTCCTTGATGCACAACTACAGCAGTCCTTGCCTCACACAACGCCGCACCGCGAGTCCCTCTCCCGCAAAAACGCAGAGCCGCACGCCACCGCGCACTCTGTCACGCGAGGTCGCCGCTGCAACGCTGCTGCTGCAACGCAAGCACAAGGACGCTGAGAGAGTGACAGTGAATGGAATGAGTGAATGGTGAGTAAGTGATTAGATGAGTAAGTGTGCAAGTACGTGAGTAAGAGAAGAAAGAGAGAGAAAGAGAAAGAGAAAGAGAAAGAGAAAGAGAAAGAGAAAGATAGATAGATAGATAGATAGATAGATAGATAGATAGATAGATAGATAGATAGAGAGATAGATAGATAGATAGATAGATAGATAGATAGATAGATAGAGATAGATAGATAGATAGATAGATAGAGAGATAGAGATAGAAGATAGATAGAGATAGAGAGAGAGAGAGAGAGAGAGAGAACACAAGAATAGGAAATAAGCAAAGAAAGCCCAAAATATCAAGATGCAGAAGCTGAGATCCCTCCGAGGCGACGAGACGGCCGTGCGTTCCGGTACTGCGCGTTCGTCCCCGCCTGTTTGTTGCGTGGCCCGAGTGACTCCGGCGCCCGTGTTTTGCAAGCCTTCCCCCAGACGCAGGTTCCGAACTTCCGCCGAGCGCAGCGCACCTTGGTATTACGCACCTGTTGGGAGGAAACGTCTCCTGAAGTTACTGTTCGGAAATGGAAGTTCGGTCTCGGTGGCTCAAAGTTATGATTGTTTTTGTTTTTATTGTTGATTTTGAGATTTGGTGGGTTTATTTGTTCGGTATTTTTTCAGTTTTATTTTTATTATCATCTTTTGAGTTTTCTTATTTTCCTTCTTTTTGTCGGGGGGGATTTTGTATTTTAGATCTGGATAGGAGATAAAAATACACTTTTTTGAATCCGATTCCAGCTTGTCGGTGATAGAAAGAGGAGACAAAAATATGAAATGCAAAAATCCTCTTATCTCTGCAGCAGAAAAGGGCAAGGAAATTTGTATTGTCCTAATTAAGAGTATTGTCCGGTGGCCAAGTAGAAGCGGAAACAAGCCGGTGTAACAACAATGTCGGAGAAAAGCGCCTCTTCCATGTTTTTTTGTTCATTAACTATTGTTCACAAAATCTGGAAACGTTCTGTCGGATGCAACGTTCTCTTCCAAAATAGAAAGTGCTTTTAGGAAGGGATTCGTTATCGGGAGAACGTTAGACCTTCCATTTTGATTAAACAGTCATTGGGCTTGCGGCAAACCAACTGGATCGTCGTATATTCATGCACATTGCATGGAACGGCTAATAAGTCTATTTTATGTTGTTTGGTCGCGTTTTTTTATATTTGTAGAAAAACTAATATATATATATATATATATATATATATATATATATATATATATATATATGTGTGTGTGTGTGTGTGTGTGTGTGTGTGTGTGTGTGTGTGTGTGTGTGTGCGCTCGCGCTAGCCGTTATTTTCATGTAATTCACACATCGTCTAGCCTTTTATGTAATGCTAAATGAAGTGCGTTTCTTAGACATTATCATCACTGAACTTGAAGTATGCAATTTTTATTTCCCATTGACTTAAAATCCTCGCCGAATTATTGTCAATAAAAACGGTTCGCAGTGACGCCACGGCGCCCTTGCATATTGCCGGCCATTCATGGAAGACACGTACTATTCTCTGAAAATAGCCCCAGCTGCGCCCACTGCGGATCGGCTTCCAGTGGCCGCGGTACTTAGCCTTTTCGCCGCCATTCCGCTGACGCAGTAGTTAAGTTACTAGACCATCTGAAACTTTTAATAGACCTTCGTTTGGTGTTTTTATTGTCTACTCGTGCCGGGCCATCAGGCGGAATGGGTGGTTCTCGCGCCTTTAATTACGTCGTTCCTTTGAAATGGAAGTTGGCTCCGGTTGCATTGCGCCTTCAAGGAAGAGATACACGAGCTGTTGATTGAGGAAAGGGTTCTAGAAGAGAGTCCGTTTGTATAAAAGAGCAATTGAAATGCTTTAGAGAGCTAAAAAAAAGGGAAAACTTTTAGAAATGTGTATTCATATGAGAATGGCACGCCTCGACGGGGCTGCGTTTTGTAAAGAGAATTTCCAAGTGAAAAGGTCGCATGCACAGTCATTACCGCAGCGAATGAGTGCCTTGACTTGTTTTGTTTGAGTAAGGAAGACGCGCCTTTGTGTCGGAGATGAGAAGGAATTCGCCCGCTCAGCATTTGAGATCTGGGGGTGAATGGAGGCAATTCCGTGGATCTTAGGAAAGGAGAAGAGATACAAAAGACATTCAGAAAAAATACGGTCGGAAAGGCAGAAGAAATACAAGTGGGGAGAAAGTTGAACATGTCGGTGAATGTTTACACGATGTGTGGTGGAGTGAGCACGCTAGGCATGGCGGTGCGGTGCCTTCTACTGCCTCGCCCTTTCGCACAAGGAGGCGTACGCCAGGTGTCGTGCAGACATTGGCTTCAAAATGAGACATTCGCTTTCACAGTCGCTTTCACAGATCACTAGAGGAGTCGTAATACACTACCCTGCTTCGAGGTCTTTTCGATTCGTTCTAAACCATTGTCTCCTTGGTTCCTCGTCGCGAGATTTATGGCGCTTTCGGGGCACGGGCTGCTGTTCTCAGCGCAGATTCCGATTCCGTGAACTCGGAAGAGAACGCTTCCGGGGGAATTTAGAAGCCACGACTTCCGTGCTGTGACGTCAGGCGTTGCACGATGAGGTCACAATTACACCGAATCGCCCTCAATGTTAGAGAAACCAAGGCTTTCCGTCAGCCTTGGATTGGTAGGATCGACGCCGCTGCCGTTATGGGGAAAGGTTCGCGCCGACTTGATCATAAAGTGGGGTTTTATTGCCTTTACTTGCTTCGACACGCCGCCAGTACTGCCATTGGATCGCCGCGAACGTGAGCATAATACTGGGAATAACCCGGTTTCCGTGATATGTGTTGTCTGCGGCAAATTTACAGACGTCTAATTGTATCACACCACGGGCGTAATGGTAGACGAGATAGTGACGGGTGACCTACGCCTATTAGCGGGAAGTTCTGGAACGCGCGGACTGTGTTTATGGTATGTAGCTGGGTAATATAAGATTTGTCGAGGAGTTGTGAGGTCCCGCCGAACCCAAGCCGCAAGTAAGGATTTATGGCGGCTTCCCTTTCCGTGTAATGCGAGACGGGGGCGCTTACGCTCGGTACTTTTACGCGGCAGCATGCGGAGGAACTGTGGTATTCACACGCGGGCTGGAATCAAGGAAAGTGCGAGTGCATGACTCGCTGGTAATGGCGGCGTTACGCTAGCATTCTTTGCGTCACTTTGTTGTGTTCATTTCGACATCGACGCTTACTTTTAGCACAGCGGGGAATCAGAGCGTTAATCCCCCAGTCTTAATGATCAAACAAACAGGCTATTTACTTCGGGTGTGCAAGTTTGTGGCGGCATTATTTATGTCTTTCTGTATTTGCACAATTCTGGCATTGGAATCATAATAACCATTTACATTCACGGAATTATCGTTACCCCCAAAAAGAAAAAGAAAAGAGAAATCAACAAATAAGTAACAAATATTTTTAAAAATCGGACTTTGAGACGGCGAGAAGCAAAAAGCTTCCTGGTCTGGTGCGGACACCAAAACAATAAGCCCGAAGGAGCAAGAAGCCCTTTGCTCGCAGTTCTTGGAAAGCGGAGGATTGCCTGCGGGCTGATGGTCGCTCGCCCTCCTCGACGGCCCCGGAGGTGGAAAATACGCGCCTCGTCCTCCGGCCTAATGGCGCTCTGTGCTTCCCTCGCTGCCTCGAGACGCCTCCCGAGTGCCTCTCCGCCCTCGTTGCCTCGGCCTCGTGCCCTTCAGCGGCGGCTCATTTCGTCGGGGCGGGGGGGGGGGGGCAGCCGGCGAGATGGAGGCTAAGCAAATGCGTTTACTTAAGGATTGCGTTTGCGTGTGTTTGTTTGTGGGAAAGTGAGTAGAATGTGTGTGTTGGTGTGGAGAGAGAGAGAGAGAGAGAGAGAGAGAGAGAGAGAGAGAGAGAGAGAGAGAGAGAGAGAGAGAGAGAGAGAGAGAGAGAGAGAGAGAGAGAGAGAGAGAGAGAATGAATGAGTGGCTGTGAGTGTGAGAGTGAATGTATGCGTGTGTGTATAAGTATGAGTATGAATGTGTGTGTGTGTTTGTGTGTGTGTGAGAGTGAGGGTGAGTGTGTATATGTATGTAAGTATGTATATGTTTTATCAGGAAGAAAATCCTAAAAGAACTTCACTTACAAAAGCACGTGATCGATTGAGAACTGGAGAGCGCGGTCGGTGAACGGAGCGCGCGAGAGGCGGGAAGATGAAGAGGTTCGATTGTAAGTGAGAGAGAGAAAAAAAGAGAGATGAAAGGAAAGGGAAAAGGAAAAAAAGAGAAAGATTTGAAACGAGATCCTGGGACTTAAAAGAAAGCAAAAACTAGAAGATCGTATTCATAATCCGAGGAAGTAAATGGGAAAATGTAATAGGGGAAGTAAAGAGAGAGAGAAGCAAAATATATATTTTTTTATAAAGAGAAAAAAGCAAGAGATTTGTTAAAAATAAGAGGGAAGCAAAAGATTTTTAAAAATTGAGGGGGGAAAGAGGAAAAGGGAAGGAAAAAATAACTTCAGAAGAATATTGAAGACCAAGAAATTTATATCTTGAGTAAAGAATTGGAATATCCTTAGAAATGTAATGAGGAAATCGGAGAAAAGAAGGGTAAGGGGGAAGGAGTAAGAGGTAAGGGGAGGGGAAAAGAGAATGGGGGAAGAGAAGGGGTGGGAAATGGGGGGAGGGGTAGGTAGGGGGGTTGATTTCTTGGCTGGCGTTCCCCGGGCCAGATTTATGGTTTCCGAAAACACCCGGGAGGATTTGTAGCGGGTTATTTTGGCGTGACATTAATATCTCCGGCGGCAGGATATTTCGGTAACTTGGCCAAAGTGAGGGTTGGGAGGGAAGCTCGTGATGGGCGGGGCGTGGTTGGATAAGTGGGATTTTGGTTGTGGGATTTAGAAGAAAAAAAAAGTGTGAGGTGGGTATTGTTTGTGCTCCTGTTTCGGTATTGTTTATGTTCCTGCTTTGATTTTATTTTTATGTGTTGTTTATAAGGGATACTTTATGATAAAGATTGCTTGGATCTAGCGAGCACGCAAGAGAGGGAAAATACGATATAATCATAACGCAGAGATGTTCGAAGATTAAAAGGATAATAATGATGATGATATTAATAAAAATAATGATAATGATAATAATAGTAGCAGCAGCAGCAGGAGCAGCAGTAGTAGTAATGATAATGATGACGATGATAAGAAGAAAAAAAAACGTCTCCTATGTAAACCACCAAGTTACGATTTCCTTGAGAAACAAAAAGATCGCGCTCTACCCAAGAGGAGCAAGCGATCAATTGCGGTCGTCAGCGTGAACGCGCTATGCAATGCGGACGCACAAATGTTCTAAAATATAATGTTGCAAAATATGAGAAACATTATCATTGCTGGACGACGGCAAGAGTTTTAAGGCAGTGAAGATGGAAGCAGGACGAATGATAATAATTTCGAAGATAATTATGATAATCTGGGAGAGCCAGAGAGAGAGATCACTGGGGGTTTTGTGCGGGAAATTTATTGTTCTCTCAGGGTGCCATTCCGAGGGAAAGCCCACGTGGCGCTGGGGGCAACTGGCACCTCCTCCGCCTTCTGCTGGGGCCAGGCTGGAGGAATGCGTCTAAGAGGTGCGTAATGATAGATCGCTCGCCAGTTGCGCCTCCCGGTCAGCTTTGATGGGGGAGAAAGTACGCAAGGAAAAAAGAAAATTGCGTGGCAAGTGCCGGGCCAGTTTGTACACTCGTCGATGCCGGAATCATAGCTCGTGCCTCCAGGAGCTTTCAACGCAATATCACGCTGTACATTTTGCAATATCTCACGGGAACGCTTCACTGCCTCGGTATGCGTGGCACTTTTGACCTGCCTCGGCTCTCGACCCTCGGCATGCGTGGCGCTCTGGACCTGCCGCGGCTGTGTCAGGCATCTGGGCTTGAGATATACGCGTCTTTCGTCGAGGGAAGATGTGGCATCAGTCACCGTCATCATTATTTTTTTTTTTTTATCCTTGGGCGATCTACTTCCCAAAAATGTCCAAAATATTATCTGTTTTTATGCTTTATTATTGTTTTATTTTTTTTATTTTGGTTTACTATTTGAAGAAAATCGGGAAAACTATCCAGGTAATTTGAAGTTAATAAGATTCTACTCATGAAAGCTAAGACACATGTCCTTCCAGACGAGCGGAGCCCACTCTCCTTCTTGCACGTGACTCCCGCGTCGACTCGCAGGCCACGCCCTCCCTTGCACACGTCGCCTTATTCATCACTCATACTTATCTTGTCGAGCCTTCACGCTTTTTGCGAGTCATTCAATGGCGGTTGAGGTGAGCGCTAGAGTCAACATTGCTATTTTTTGCAAGACGCACGGTTTTTTCCCCTCCGAGTGGGAGGGTTTAGGGGTGTTTGTTTTTGTGAGCTCTGTTTGATTTGCTATAATGTTATTTGCACGTTTTTCTTTGCACTTCACTGATTTACGACAGCACGGATGGACTAATCTACGTGCTTATTCACACGAGTGAAGGGCCTTGTTGCTCGTACGTGAACATGAGGTTGCGGAACGGAATCGCACTTTCTTCCCTGAAATTCTCAGCAGGACTCATTTCTTTAATGCAATTGTTATTGGCCGATATACGTGATAGTTGAGCCGCGAGGCTATACGCACATTTGATCCCAGCCGTTGCAATGTTCTCCGGAGCCGGCGATTAACCAGCTCTCCAGACTAAACCCGTTCGTGGACGAGGCGCGGTGCTCCCCTGCGTGTGCTTTACCCGAAGACAGCGTGAAAAGCATTGGTTATTTCACGATGACATGATTGTAATAAGTATTAAGGTAATTTGATCGGGCGCTTCTTATCGTGCGAGTTTAGCAGTTGCTGATACGAATACTGCCACGTCGCCCTGTTTTTGAATCAACTCGTGTGAGAAAAGATAAGGAACTCCAAGGACTAGAAGGAGCTTATTCTCTTAGACTTTCCTTCGCGACGTTTTAATTAAGGCTCAGGAAGTCCTGAAAAAGAAAACTTTTTGTTGGGCGAGTTTCAGTGAAGGTATACCGTGATACAAATTTAGGGCAGAATGATTCATTTTCTGTGTTTTCTTTTACGAAACATTAATAAGGCTATAATCAAAAGAATACCTGATCAAAAAGAGAGATGATTAATTTCTTTATTAAAAATTATGTATTAAGGGCCATGGCACGTGGAGCGCTAGAATGACATACTACGTCTTTAAAATGCAATTTGTGTAAGAAACTGAGCTTTCCTTAGCCTCAGAGACACAACAAATGCACAAGGATGGAGACCTCGTCCGTGTCGTATCGAGGCTACGAGTACGCCGCAAAGACAGCTTCGTACGGGATACCAGCTGTGTCAGGATAATCCTGAGGTGTGGCTGAGTGTCCGGTGACCGCTGAGCCTTTGTTGACGTCAACTGCCCACCACAGGCTTGCCAGCTCCCGTCACGCAGGTCGAAAGCATTACGTAAACGCAACCCTTCACGAGGTCTTAATCACGTGACCGTTGTGGGCGGGCGTGCTTGTACTGTTCGCGTGTATACGTGCATGTGTTAATAGGGCTATGTGTAGGTTGTGTGTATGTGTGTGAGAGTGGTTCAGAATTGGCCCTTTGTGGAGGAAGTTGATTATACCTGAGAGAGACGGGCAGCGGAGTAGAGCGGACTGACCACAAGCTTGTGCTTTATGGCGCTCTTCCGGACAGGTGGTGACCGGTGGGAGCGAAGGGGCTCGGGCTAAGAGGGGAGAGACAGACAGACAGGCAGATAGATAGGTAGATAGACAGACATACAGACGGACGGACGGACGGACGGAGGGAGGGATGGAGGGACAGCCTTCATAGGAAAGAAGTGATCATACACCCAGAAAAGGAGAGAAGTCGAGGAAGATAAAAGAGAAAGAGAAAGCGAAAGAAGGAGAAAGGGGATACGCGAGCGTGTGTCTGTCTGTGAATATGGAAACGGACATTGCGGCGGGATATCTTGCCGTGGCAGAAGAGCGCCGCTGCTGTGGTCATGGGACGTCATCCGATGCCGCTGAACCACTCGATCTTCCTCCGCAAAACACTCGCGACGGAGAAGAGGACGGACGGCACTGAGGTAATATGGGAAGGAGAGGAAGGGAATAACTTGAGGAAGCGACAAGAGGGAATCGGGTTACGGTTGTCGAATCTGAAACCTTAAAAGCGCGGGAACGGATTTGTGGGCCGTGTGATTTCGCGACTTATTTGCCTTTCCTTTTTTCCACCTTGCTGCACTTTTTGTAATGTCCGGGCAATTGGCGGTGTAAGTAGGCAATGAAAGACCCGATCAACGGCGGGAAGGGGGAGGCCGATCGGAGAAAGCAGAGATTTCGAGACGGGGCGGGAAATGAGGCGTGAATAGAGGAGAGACCCGCGAGAACTTTCTATCCATCGCAATATATCAAACTCTGACACGATAGGCCTTCTATGTAAACACCTGAGGTTGTAACGGAAAAAAACAACTTTAAAGCGCCCCCCATTTTTTTGCTCTAAACCCGGGCGTGAATGGCTGTACTGACATGTGACATTTGTTTTATTTTTTTCTCACATGGAAACCGTGACTGAGTTTCTATGTGTTAGACATCTTTTTCTTTATTTTTTAAAGATATTAAGAACGAGCGTTCCCCGAAAAACGCCAATCTTTGAAGAAAATCTAGTGTGATTATGATAGCTCACAAATCCTCACAAATCAAAACCCTAACCCAGTTCTTCCGAGTAAATTTCCTTTGATTTCCTTGCCACTGGCCGTTCAAACGGCAGTGAGGCTTAGCACGTTTTCATCCCCATGTGTGTATGATCCGGGGGTCGGGGCGCAGCCACCAAAGGCGCGCGAAGTAAACGGAGGGGGAATTCCGACTCTGTCCGACGTCAGTTTTTTTCCCCTCGTTTATGTACGTTCCTTTTTGGCACGGAGGCTGCGTCGGCGGCAGATTGACACATCGCGGTCGTTAGGAGATGTAAAATAAGTGGGGAGCGTTAGGAATCTATCTTATACCTTAAATCTGATCTCGAAACGCGGCCCATGCACTTCGTCGGCATTCATAACCCGCACGCCAGGTTCTCGCTCCGCCGGTGCCACTCTACCCGGTGCCAAAATAGCCTCCGCCCTCTGATAAATCCTCCCCGAAACCGCCCGTTGCCGTTGCTCGCGGACGCCCCCCCCCCCCTGAAATTGGGCGTCGCCCCTTCCCGACCCAATTACGCGTCCTGGCAGCCCTCGGCAAGTCTACGGCCTCTTACGCCTCGTCTGTTGCGTGGAGGGCTTATCGCCGGGTCGCCTCGCTGGTCCTGCTGCCTGCTTGTTATAGAGGTCTCTTATCGCCTTTGTGAGTTGCCTGCGTGCGGGGTGCTTGTGCGGCCTCGTTTGGCTTCTGGTTGCGATAGAAGTTCGTCTTTGGTTTTATTTGTGTTTTGTTCCTCACTGACTTGGAGAGTTAAGGAGGTTGGTTCAATTTAATATTTTCCCAGACACAGGGAAAGATCATTATTGCGTATATATACAGTATATAATGATGTATGAGGTATGTGTATTACATTGTATACATTATTACATACATCTATAGATTGATAGATAAATGGTTGGATGGATAGATAATATTGATAGACAAATATGAATATATATAGATAGATAATAGATAGATGGATAATAGATAGATAGATGATAGATAGATAGGTGAAGGGAGAAAGTGCGTCTGATTGGCTTGCATGTTTTTTTTCAAAGAGTACA
>NW_020869148.1:922117-949617 GCF_003789085.1 Penaeus vannamei
AACAGGAAACTACGCGCGTGTCATGGATGCAGAATGCGTCCCGTGGCACATTTCGGAGGAATTTGCATGAAGTGTCATTAACGTGATCAATTCTGGCATGTGTGACATTTCAGACAAAGATGAGGACTCAGTGCCGCAGTTAATGACACGGTATCGTCTGGTAATTTAAGTAATAAAGTCATTTTAAACAATGTCGTTTCACCTTCCTTTCTGTCCCGCCTTCAGTGCCCCCCCCACCACCCCTACCCTCACCTCACCCTCACTCCACCCACCCCACCCCACCCCACCCCACCCCACACCCACCCCACCATCTCTCAAAAATAAAATGAGGTTCTTTGTGTCTGTTTGAGGAAGAGATCTTTCGAGACCTTGAGTAAGACGGCGGTGCTTGTCGCTGCATTACGTTTGATGCGTTGAATACCCGGGCCTTGCGTGGGTCTTTGTGCCTGGAGTGAAAGACCGAGAATATTTTTTTAATGTCGTTAATTCCGTTTTGTGTTGTTGTCGAGTTGCGTTTAGGGTTGGCGTGGTATGTGTAAGCCAATACGAGGAACTTGCAAATGGTTAATCTTGAGTAAAGTCGGGAAGATTATTTTTTTTTTTTTCTAGGCGTTTAAAGTAAGGGATTGGACTATAAAGACTCGGGCGAGATATGGCTCAACAGTATGCTATACGAGACTTTAAAAATTTGCAACGTTTCCTCCCTAACAAGAGATTAAAAGATTTTTTTTTTCTGGAAAAAAGGTTCCTCGTACCCCAAAGCAAAACCGCTTCGAGCCACACCTTAACCCGCCACGCACCGTTGCCGAGACTTCATCTCTGTATCTGTACCCCCCCCCCCCACCCTCCACTTCCCACACCCCAGGTCTCTAGACCCCTCTACCCCCTCCTCTTTCCCTGCCCTCCCCCCCTGCCTTATCCCTTGTCGTTGTCATGCAGCGTGAATGCCTTCGTCTCTCTTCCAGCTCTTCCTCACCTGTCACTCTTGTCCTCTGTTCTCATGTTTTCTTCTTCTTTTTTAGCCCTTATTTACGGCTCTTCATTTATTTCCCCTTTCTGCAGTCCCGGAGGGGGGGGGGTGCTGTTCTTTCGTTGTGTTCTTCTGTCGTTCTTTTCGTCCTGTCTTGAGTCTTTATCTTGTGTTCGTACCTCTCGCCTCCTGCTTTCATTCCTTTCCCCTTCCACCTTTGGTTTCCTAGTTTCACCCTTTCCCATCCCCATCCCTTGCTTCCCTGCCCCCACCCTTTCCCCTTCCCCCTGTGCTCCTTCCCTATTTCCTCATCTCTCCACCTTTCCCTGCCTCTCCCCCTTCCTTACCTTTTCCTTGCCCCTTCCCTCTTTACACTCCCCTTCCTTCATTACCTTCTTTGCCTTACCTCTTTCTTCTAAGCTACACTCCCTCTCTCCCCTGGTTTCTCTCCTCCCACTCCCACGGGCGAGTCTCTCTCTCTCTCTCTCTCTCTCTCTCTCTCTCTCTCTCTCTCTCTCTCTCTCTCTCTCTCTACCTCTCTCTCTCTCTCTCTCTTCCTCTCTCTCTCTCTCTCTCTGCTCTCTTGCTCTTCTCCTCTCTCTCTCTCTCTCTCTTCTCTCTCTCTCTCTGCTCTCTCTCCTCTCCTCTCCCTCTCTCTCCTCTCCTCCTCTCTCTTCCTCTCTCTCCTCTCTCTCTCCTCTCTCCTCTTCTCTGCTCTCTCTCTCTCTCTTCTCTCTCTCTCTCTCTCTCTCTCTCTCTCTCTCTCTCTCTCTCTCTCTTCTCTCTCTCTCTCTCTCTCTCTCTCTCTCTCTCTCTCTCTCTCTCTCTCTCTCTCTCTCTCTCTCCTCTCTCTCCTCTCCCTCCCCTCTGCGTGCAGCACTCCGCTCGTCGCGTCCTCGCTGCTCTCGTAATCCAGCCCAGCATGCTGTACCTCAGGACCCTTGACGTCATGCACACGCACATGGCGCTCGTTTTGATCTCTCCTTCTCCTGCGTCGCCTCGCCCCTTGCTCCCTGTGAACTGATTGTCACCCTTCCATTTCGTACGCCCCCGCGTTCACCCACAGGAATTATTATTCATTTCAGGTTCAGTCTCTGTGTGTGCGTGCGCGTGCTCGTGCGTGTTCGTGCTTTTGAGTGTGTATGCACGTAATTATCTGTATACGCATACGTATGTACGATGGAGTTAAACACACGCACGCACACAACACACACACACGCCCACACACGCACAACATACACACACACGCGCGCACACAAACACACACACACACACACACACACACACACACACACACACACACAACACACACACACACCACACACACACACACACACACACACACACACACACACACACACATTTGTCTTATATTTATTCATTTGTTTGTTTAGTGAAGAATGAGCTTCATTAATCAAGGATTGATCTTTGTCATCTTACTCGTTGCCATGGTAAGGGCACACGCTCTGTGGACAGGTGGAAATGACCCTGTCCTGGAGGTGTTGGCAGGGCGCGTTGGCAGGAGTGTGCCGCCCTCATTCTCGCGCGAGGGAGGCGGTGGCGACCAACCGTGTGGGAAGGAACAGCTTGTGGGCGTGAGCGAGCGAGGGGCGACGATGCTCACGGCGCGGAAGGGTTAGCGAACCGTGTCAGAATAACACGTTCACAACACGTCTCCTAATTGGCATTAAACTAACAGATAGACTGAAAACAAGGAAATTGGATGAAGTGAGACTCCATGACAACTAGACAGAAGATGGAGAGAATGCAGAAAAATGGGAAGAAAAAAGAGAGAGAGAGGGGGGGAGAAGGAGGAAATGTTTTCTTACCTGCTACAAGGGAAGGGAGGGACGGTAAGGCACGGTACAAGGCGAGAGATTACGCGTATTGATCGCCAAGGAACGAATAATATGGGTATGGTATGACGTCTATTTTTAGAAACAAAAAGTTCTCGATCTCGGGCGCGGAGCTACTTCGGGAAACTTGGGGAGGGGAGGGGGATTAATGGAGGTGAGTGGGGAGGGGTATCGCAGTGTATGGGAGGGGTGGTGATGGGGAGATGCATTGGGGTGGTATTTTTTCTCGTCTGCAGCGTTGGGTTCAGAGCTCTGAATAGTTGCCGGGAGGAGAGGAGCCATTAGTGCTCATACTTAATGGCGAGGTTGTGTAAGTCTTGCTCGCAGGGAAGCGCGTGCCGTATTTGGAGGCGCGTACCGTGGAAGAAATGTGTACCGGGGAAGGTGTAGCCGGCGGTGGCCGCGGGTGATACGAGTGTGGCCGTGATGACGTTATGGGAAGGGCGATGGTGTGGCAGGGGAGCGACAGCGAGGGGCTGCGCGACTCTGTTCCGAGAAAAGACAGAGGCTGAGGCGTTCCGGTGCGGCGGGAGATGGATGGATACAGTGGAAGGTGGGAGGAGGAGAGTCCGGCCTCGGAAGGGGAGCGTGCCCGTGAGGGATGATGGGTGTGAAAGGTGTGCGTGGCGGCAACTGCGTGCGAGGGCCATCGGATGCACTGGAGCGGACGTTGACACCGGCCAGGACATCCAGCGCAGCGCCGGGCAGGAAACGCGCTGCGCCTCGGGAGACGCGCTGCCCCGCGGACCGTCTCGCTTGCCACACCCGCGCCCTCTCTGCGCCGAGCCGTCTGGCTGGATATGTGGGCGCAGAGGCTGGGACGCAGTATAAAACAGCAATATATAGATAAATAAAGACTATCCGAATGTCCAAGAGAAGAAACCAACAAAGGAGGAAAAATTGTTATTAAGGAATCCTAACACGTAGACGGACACGATACGCTGTGTCGATCCTGTGCAGCCAGATGATATTTTGAGAGTGCCGGAGAGCGCAAGATATCACGATCCTGCTCCTTCAGCTTGCGTGCACTGTCGGAAGATTATAAAGGCATACAGAGGTTTACAAGCCCACGATGCTAATCGTAAGAATGCCAGTAGGTTACGTAAGGGATGAATATGAAGAATTATTAGGATTAACTAGAGTTGGTTTGTATTGGATTTCCAGGACAAGATATTGATGTATTGGGGTTTTGGCAGACACTGCATTGTGAAAGGAAATACAAAGGCAGCGCACGGATGTGGATAGAAGTGGAAGAAAGGAAAATTAAAATAATAACGCAGACTTAATATACTATGGATTAACTGATCGAAATCTGGAGACACTAATATTGATATGGCAATCAGTTCATAAATTTTGCTCATGGCCGGCAGCGGTAGAGAATAAATCAAACTCGCAGTATAGTATGATTATAATGACCAACAGCAGACTCTGTAGCGAGCGTGGGATTATGTGAAGATGCGGGAACCGTTGTGAATTGCAACGAGCAACATGTTCGCTGGGCTGCAAGGGAGAGGGAAGATGGGGAAAGTGACAGGGAGACAGACAACAGAGTAGATAATCAGATAGACAGATAGAGCAGACAGATAGGCAGATTGACAGAGAATGGGGAGGGGAAGGAAGAGAAGAGAGGAGGGAAAGGGAGAATTGAGACACATCTGACTTCAAGACACCTTTTAGATTAATCTTATTCTTAATGTTGATTTTTAGATGATTCAGAGTGAGCACCGCATAGATTTGGAATATTTATTATATTTGATACGGACAAAGTTATACATTTCAGTTCACACTAAGTATATTTCAAAGCGCCCCAAGCACCACGCAGCATTACCAGAAACAAAACAATAAACATTACGAGTTCCAGCCATTACAAAAGTTCAGGTCCACCGGCTTAGCGAGTGATCCTCGCAGGGTCCTGGATGAAAGCGAAGTCCGCGGACACTTCCTGTTACGCCTCGGATGGCAACAGCGCGTTGACTCGCCTGACCCGCCACGCCCTTTGAGGGATCCGATCCCTCGGGTCAACACGGCGTGAATTATTCTTTGTCGTCATGCAACGCGAGAGGATAGGGGAGGAGGCTGGGGCGCGGGATGGGACTGGATGGAGGAGTAGGAAGGAGGAGGGAAGAAGAAGGAAGAAGAAGAAGAAGAAGAAGAAGAAGAAGAAGAAGAAAAGAAGAAGAAGAGAAGAAAAGAAGATGAGATAGATACCGGTAAGGATGATTAGCAACAACGGGAAAAATGCAGTGAATGTGTAGACGATGAGTTTAATAGAAGCAACAGCTGTAGCAAAAGATGAAAGAAGGGGGTGTACGTGGAAATGAAGAAGGGAGGATCAATTACTGGAAAGAAGGAAAGGCATGGAAGGGACGCTTGAGTTGTTAAAAGAAGTGGAATTGCAGCGCGCGGGCGGGGAGTGACGTGACCACTGGCGCGCTGCCTGCAGGGGGCGGAAGAGGGCATGAGAGGGACGGTGTCAGCGGTGGGAAGAGGGAGGGGCCGAGGACGTCAGGGTACAGCATGCAAGCTTTGTTGCACATTCTGGAACAATGAGCGAACATGACCTCACGTGATTCCGCTTGTATTCGAATGCCCTAGTAACGTGGCTTCGCGACCCACTGGTTTTATGTAAATACACGTTTTTTTTTTAATATAGGATTTGTGTGCTTTAGTGCGTGACTTATCGAAGGAATGGCGGTGGCGGCAACCCCCAGGTGAAGATATCCTGTGGTTTAGTGCTACATGATTTCGCATGAAATGTCGGAAGATGATAGATGATACTCGAAGAACACGGTCTATGCCGGCAACAGCTGTGGCGGTTGACCTTTTTCCACGCAAGCAGACTTAAGCTTGGCATTCACGACTGTCTAAGGTTACTCTCTCGGCGCCGTTTGATACCGTCTTCACCATCTGGGACGTGGGTGAGGGGTTGTGACCCAGCGGGAAAGGTGGGGCATGGGGCTGGGGAGGGGCTGGGGCATGGCGTGCGGGAGGGGTTGGGGTCATACACAGTCCCGGGGTCAGTGGACCGCCCTCACCTGCATCACAAGCGGACTGCGATGGCGAATCAGTGTTGCAGGGAGGGAAGAATGGGGAGGGAGGGAGGAGGTCACTGGGGTAAGCGGCGAAGAGGGAGGCAGTGTTGTGCCGTTGTTGCAGCGTTGCAGCGTGAGGAATATTGCCATGGCGGTGGCGTTGCAGGGCGAGCTGTGTTGTTGGTTGGCGGCCCCGCGTGGTGCACGGCCGCCAAGATACAGCACGCGCGGTCGATGTGGCTCCCGACACGTCTTTTGACGGGGACTGTTGTAGTGAGGCCATAAACTTTTATCGGGTGACAGTCGCTGCGGTTCATGTTATGGACATCAGTATTTGGAGCCGGGAGGGGGGGGGTGGAGAGGAGATGAATAGGAAAGGAGAGGGAAGGGAGTGGAGGGTGGTTGAAGAGACAGAAGACGATAAAGAGTAGGAGGTAAAGGAAGATAGAGAGGAAGAGGTAGGGACAGAGGGAGAAGGAGAGAGAGAGAGGAAAGAAAAAGGGAGAGAGAAGAAACGAGAAAGAAGAAAGGGGAGTGGAAGAGAGAGAAAGAGAGGGGAAAGAGAGAGAATTGTAGATATAAAAAAAAACGAAAAAGAAAGCAAGCAAGAAAGAAAGAGAGGTGGAGGAAGAGAAGAAAGATGGAGCTTGCTTGACCTTGATCTCACGCGATTCGAGTTTCATCTGTGGCACGAAAATTTTAATTTCCTTTCCGATGTTTTTAGCGTTATGCTCCAATTTTAAAGTCACTTTCGCCTTTCCCGTCCCTCTTATTTTGTGTTGGGGGAAATGCTGTTGTGATGGCATTCTCACGTAAAACTCATTTTTATGCATGTCGTTATTATGCAGTCGATTTGACGCATAAATTGTTTCCCCACAAATATTTTTAATAGCAAGTTGTCTCTGATGTCGAGGCTTGTTTTATAATTCAGCATTTGATATATTCTTCTCATTTCCACGGCGCGTCCAGCATTTGTTCCTCTTTGTCGTCGAGTTTGAAAGTCACTTTATTCCGGTGGAGATGTGTTATTTGGCGTTTCCCTGTTTCCCTTTTAATCGAAATTGGCTGCGATATTTTTTTTTTCGGTCTCCCCCGCCTTGACTCCCTGCCAGGGTTTCCACACGAGGCCCGACATGCCGTTGTTTTCCAAATGTCTTTCCGTAAATTGGGTATTGATTTTTATTGCTCTTCGCGGCGCTCACCACCCACCCACCTCCCACCCCCCGCTGGCAGTTCCGTCGCCTGGTTATACACGCCGGTCACTGTCTCTTTTATCCCTAATGGTGCTCATCACGCTCCCATTATTCACCCTGACAAATGGTCATAGTGCGACCGGGCTGTAAAAAAGACACCAATTAATCTTGCGGCGTCTTTTCTCTGACGTCATGACCAGTTCCTGTCAGAAGTGGAGGTTTTTGGTGGGCCTTTGTGCGCGGTCGAACCCGGCGGAGGTGGAGGTACGGCGAACGGGAAGTGTGTGTGTGTTTTTTTGGCTCCGCTGTAGCCTTAGTAGCAGATGCTGGGAAATATGTCCGGATCTTCCACAGAGTCAAAACGAGGGTTTTTACGGATCTTGGTTATCCGCGCGCTCTGAAGAATGACTGATCTATTAAGCCGTCAACAGTCAACATATTACAGTCGCTTTAAAAACTGAAAAAAGAGAAAAAAAAATGTTTCGTATTCTTTACTATCAAAGCTTTTACCGTATCCTTTGGATGTTGCAACGCATTTTGTCGCTTGGCGGTGTTACGTAAAGCAAGTCTGTGTTTATAGACGTTGGTATAAGCAAGCACAACGCGTGAAAAAAGAGTCGTAAACCTGACTTCAGTAATGATACTAATAAATCTGTTTTTTTTTCCTTCTCTGTGTTCTGTTGTAATTCTCGGATTAAAACATTGTATATTAGATTATGGGCAAAGAAGATGTGTTCGGAATGCGAGGGACTCAAAATATGGCCGAAGTTTGGAGTTCGCCGAGGGAAGTCCTTTTCCCATGGGACGTAAAAGGGTTTCGACGCTCTTTTCCTCTCCGCCCGGGCCTCCGTCAGCAGTCCTGTTCCATAAGTGAAGCGTCGGAGGCCTGCATTATACAGCTCGTATTACAGGACTAGGGGCAGCTTCGACTGGAAAGTAGCAGGCCCTTTTTGCTGTCAGTTGTAAGTGCTGTGAGCATTCGGCTCTTTCGAGGATCCGATAATAAGAAAAAGCATCTCGACCGAATGCGGATTGCCAGTGAAGCATGCCGCGCCACGTTCTTGTTACCCTTGCTAAGTAGACGACTGGCAGCCCTTACATAACAGGACAGCTGACGGCCAGACCTGAATTGCGTAACAGTGGTCTGAGACATCTTGCCCTCATTATCTTCCTTATTCTGTCCGTTGCATCTATTGTTCCGGTTAGTCCGTATTGGGTTTCCATTCCGATGTCTTTCCATACACGTGACAGTGGATTTGTAAGCAGATTTAGTCTCCAGTTGGCTCACGGAGAGCCTCACTGACATCACTTTTCGTCAAGATTGATGTCGATTTTACCGTCGCTTGAACACGCAGATGTCGGCGATGTAGGAGGCGTAGGAAGGGCTGGTTACAAGTGCCTCGGCTTTCATTTAGTTCCGCCACACCAGGTGCTTCCGAGCGGGCCGCGATGGATGTGAAAAATAAGGTTTGCATAAATTTCGCCTCAAAGGACTTCTCGTCAAAGGACTTCTCTCTGACGCGGGACTTCATAGCAGGGACGGATGCCGGCAAGAAAAAAAGACGAGGCATTGAATTACTCGGTCAGAGAAAAATATGGAAAGTAGATGGAGCGCAGACAAGTGAGGCCGCTTGTGGGTAGACGCGTGAGCCGGGCAGACGTGGATTCCTACCTTTCCGGTATTGATCCACGAAGCAAGCAAGCAAGCACTTAGCCCTTCGGAATCAGCAGGAGGTTCTTTGTGGGATAGGTTCCCGTCACGTTCCATTCCGGTGTCAGTGTCTCCTCTTCCGCTCTCACGGGAGGAGGGCGAAGGGGCGAGCAGCCAGGGGGCCTTTAGGTGGGGTGGGGTGGGCGGGGGGGCATATTGTCCAAGGCTCAGTGGGCGAAGGGGAAGGAGGGGATTTTACACCAGGAATTATGTAAGGGGTCAAGGAGGGGTAACAGCCGAGGCCTTTTGCATGCTCCTGACAGCTGGTTCGACCAAGGGGAGCGGGCATTTGGCTGAGGGATCGGGCGGCCGCGTGTCCGGATGCGTTTGCGGCGTCCCCTGCCCTCGCCTGACGGGATGTCATGCCACGAGCGTTGATTGGCGTTGTGGTTTATTTTGTTGTTGGTGTTTAATTTGTGTTCGTCTCTGGGTGTGTGTGTGTTTGTATGTGCACGTATGATCTTGTAATTGAGTTGAGTGAGTGAATTTGTGCATTGTGTGGTTTCGTCCACATGGGCACGTCGTGTACTTCAGGCGACATCGGAAATGCAGTTTGTGGTGTTAATGCACTCGCTGCCTGCCATTCATAATGAGGCTCCGGCGGCACCAGCTCCCCGAGGCCCTCCTCCCGCCAGCTAGGGAATGCCAATCTAATCTCTCGGTCCGCGCCGCCGCCGCCGCCGGCAGAGCAGGCTTGCGATCACAATGAAGCCAGAATTAAAGGTTAAGCCCCGTGAAGATATTCTTGAGGCTCTGGGGAAGGGGGCGGTTGGGAGGAGAGGAGGGGGTGCCGTCGTCATCACCGTGGTGGGAAAGGTTATGAATGAAGGGGAACACTCGGCGAGAAGCTCCGTTCTTGGAGAAACACTTTCCTTGTTGTTGCTGGGAGGTCGGTCTCTCTCCCTCTCCCTCCCCCTCCCATCTCCTCTCGCCCCCCCTCCCTCCCATCCCCCCCTCTCTCCTCTCCTCTCTTCTCCTTCTCCCTCTCCCCCCTCTCCGTTTTTATTCTCTTCGTATGTTTCCCTCGCGTTTTCCTGCCTTGCTCCGCTTCGAGGGCCATTTTATAAAACATGGGCAGCCTGAAGTTTCCCCGACTCTACCCAAAAGATATCAGACGTAAGCAAGTCACTCTGTAGAATTTTCGTGATATGACCTCCTTAGAGATGCATCGCCTGTTTACCGGAAAATATTTTAGGCCATGTGTTTACTTGAGAAATATCGCCCTGTTTACTTTAAGAATATGATAGCAGTGAACCTTGAAGCACCGCCTACTTCCGGGGGAGGGGGGGGGGTGATGGAGGGAGACTGCCTATGTGTTTCGGCTTTACTCGGTTAAGTCAACATCCGTCTTTGTATGAATGTTTAATGTTATACAACAGACTGGGTACGTCCATATTTAAAATTTATCTATCAACCTATCACTCTCTCCCTCTCCCTCCCCCTTTTGCTTCTCTCGCCCATTTTCTCTCCTTCTCTCTCTCTCCCTCTACCTCTTACTGTTCTCCTCCTTCCGCCTTCCCCTTCCCCTTCTTTTCAATCTCGCTTTTCTTACCCTTTTTTCACCTCTTTCACCCACTCCCCTCCCCCTCCCCCTCTCCCTCCCCTCTCCCTCCCCTTCTTTTCAATCACGCTCTCCTTCACCTTCTTTTCTTTCTCCACTTTACGTCTCTCCTTACCCATACTCTTCACCCTACCCCCTTCCCTTCCCCTCTCTCCCTATTGCCTCTTCCAGGTCGTCCCTTCTCTATCCCTCCCTCCTTTCTCTACCCCTTCCCCTTTCTCCCTATCGCCTCTTCCAGGTCGTCCCTTCTCTATCCCTTCCCCCTTTCTCTACCCCTTCCCCTTTCTCCCTATCGCCTCTTCCGGGTCGTCCCTTCTCTATCCCTCCCTCCTTTCTCTACCCCTTCCCCCCTTCTCTACCCCTTCCCCTCTCTCCCTATCGCCTCTTCCAGTCGTCCTTCTCTATCCCTCCCTCCTTTCTCTACCTTCCCCCCTTCTCTACCCCCTTCCCCTCTCTCCTATCGCCTCTTCCAGGTCGTCCCTTCTCTATCCCTCCTCCTTTCTCTACCCCTCCCCCCCTTCTCTACCCCTTCCCCTCTCTCCCTATCTCCAGGTCGTCCCTTCTCTATCCCTCCCTCCTTTCTCTACCCCTTCCCCCTTCTCTACCCTTCCCCTCTCTCCCTATCGCCTCTTCCAGGTCGTCCCTTCTCTATCTCCCTCCTTTTCTCTACCCTTCCCCCCTTCTCTACTCCTTCCCCTCTCTCCCTATCGCCTCTTCCAGGTCGTCCCTTCTCTATCCCTCCCTCCTTTCTCCACCCCTTCCCCTTTCTCCCTATCGCCTCTTCCAGGTCGTCCCCTCTCTATCCCTCCCTCCTTTCTCCACCCCAGCGTGTAATTGCGCGCGTCGTAGCAAAAGTAGCGTGGAAACATCCGCATGGTGGAGGCGGACGAGCCATCTACCGCTGACGAAGAGCCCCCCCCCCCCCCCCCAGCCGTGCAAGGATTACTTCTCGTGGGAGGAGTGTCGTCCTTTTCCCCCATCCGGCTCTCGAGGATGTGTAGATTAGAGTGTGTGTGAATGTGTGTGTGCGTGTGTGTGCGTGTGCGTGTGCGTGTGTGTGTTTCAGTGAGTGAGTGAGTGAGAGTGTATGTGCTTGTGTGTGCATCTGTTTGTTCTTTCGTGTGTGCACGCAGATTTTCTACATTAAAATATATCAAAAGATCTCTGCAACGAAAAACTCTTAAGACGCGATGCCGAAAAGCTGCCCATGCATCCACTTCAGTAAACAGCGACGGCATGCAATCCTCCCTTGCTACTAGGTCGATCCAGTCTGGTGGCTTCCATAAGAATGTGAAATTATACACTCACGAGACCGGTTTTGAGGGCGTTAGAGATAACCAGCGCATTACTGTCTCCGCCAGGAACTATGAGGATGGGTCGTATCGGGTTCCGTGGCAGATGTTCTGTGCCAGCGTAACACTTCGTGCACTTGAGAACATTTAAGAGGTTTGCAAGCATAAAATACGAAGGGAGGCGTGGTTCGCTGTTACGGCGGGTGGTTCTGGTGCCAGCTATAAAGTAGACAAAGACATTGCTTAATATGGTAATGACAAGTCAGTGGTTGGTTGTAATGTCAAGCTTGTAGATATTACAGGTGTTAGCACTTGTCCTTTGTAGTGTACTGCAATTGCAATTATGCCTACAGTACCGATGGCGGTAGAGTAATATAGCCCGTGTTGGTGGCATTGTAGTGGAAATATACCGTGCTGGTGTAGCTCTGTTGCATGTAGGAGTGTCCTTTCTGCGCTGCAGCTTTAACCTCTGAAATGGGCTGGGACCCGCGCTGCCGCCGCCATAGGGAGACAAGGGCGCTGGGCCGACTGCTAACGAGAGACGAGCACATAGGGCAATACACATGGTAAGTGCCACGCCCGTATTACTCGGATTATGGCCGCCCTTAATGGCATGTTGCAGTTCCGTCCATTCGAGCGCAATGATGTAGCATCGAGCACTGTAGCAGCTCATCAGGCTCCAAGATTTACAGCGCAGGCTGTTGTTGACGCAGGCAGTCGTGGCAAAGGATGAAGTGTATCGTCAGCTGTTGGTCGAAGGATGTTCTTTCATCTCGTGTTGACTAATTGATCGAAGGTAATGATTGTGCAATGACGGTCTTAATGCATATGCGATAAGGGCATGACGACCCGTGAGCTTTGACATATGCATTAATAAATGGATTGGCATTCATTATGATATGTGGGTCGGGAGAGTGTCTGGCGCATATGCTTGTCACTTTCCGAGACGTTGAATGCAGTCTCACAGTTGGTTAAAGGAGTAATAATTTCAATGTAAAAGACATGTGGATTTTTAGGTGATATCCCAATCGATTGGAAAGCTAGTACACCTGCCGGTTCTGAGTATATAAGAGTAGCAGAATGCTGGATGATTATTATTTTGTACTTGTTTTTTTTATAATTTCGTTCACCGTTCAGGACCACAGGTTCCATTCTCATAACCTCACTGGCATCGCCCTTCTCTACAGAAGGAGTAATCAAAATTGCGTTCAGTGATGCATGGGAACAATCCGGTAATAGTAACCACACGGTAACCATAATCCCGTGGGAGTAGAGGGCCGCACAGCCGAGGCCACACCAAGTCCACATGGAACGGTCCCAAGTCCAGTTACATTCCTGGCCGATGTAGGAAGTATGTCCGACTGCCACGAGCAGCAGTGTCGACATCCGAAAGGGAGAACCCCCCCTTTTATGCAAGGTTGATAACGTTATCTAAGCGAACGAAGTGGTTATATGAGAAAGTAGTTAATCTTATTTGGAGCGTTTTCATTAGCGAAAGCTTTTTATAGGATCAGGATTTTTTCCCCCTTTTTTCCTTTCTTTTTGAGCAAACGCTTTGGGAACCTTGTCAGATGGCAGGGAACTACGTGAATTAATTCCGGTTCTTGGCGATGGAGAAAATAAGATGACACCACCACGAGGCCACCAACAGCTAAAGTTCGAAGGGACAAAAGCAGTCAATTTACAGGCTGGAAATGACTTGCAGCCGCCGGAGTCAGCGCCAGATCCGAGAAAGGAGAGAGGGAGAGGTGGGAAGGGGAAAAAGAGAGGGGAGGAAGGCGGGAGATGAGGGAAGGGTTAGAGAAAAAGGGGAGATGAGAGAAAGGAGAGGAAAGGGAGAAAGGAGATGAGTGTGAAGGGGGGAGAGGAACGGGGATAGAGAGATGGAAGAGAAGGGGAAAACGGGAGAAGAGATAAGGGAAGGGGAAAGGGAGAGTGGCAAAGGGAGAGGAGAACTAGAGGGAGGTGTAAGGACACAGAGAGAAAGGGAGAGAAACAGACAAAATATAATACAGAAGAAAGAGAAAGAAAGTAACAGTAAAACGGTGTATTTAAGACTTTTATGAAACTCGTTAGGCGCGTTATAGATTATAATTAAGATAAAAATCGTTTCGCCGCAAGTTAATTAATAGTTATTTGTAAAGTTAATGGTAATTTGTAAATTGCCTCTGTACAGATGCTGATGTAGATGATGAACATAAATGTAACACACACCACACACACCACACACACACACACACACACACACACACCACACACACCACACACACACACACACACACACACACACACAAACAACACACACACACAGAGCTTACAGGTAGGTATCTGGCTTGATGACACAGTACGTGATGCAGTAAGCCAGACTGCTGACGGCAAAATTGCACGATCTTGTTTGTCTGAAATGCAGTTGCAGATTTGCACAACCTTTTGGCAGTTAGCCGATAATAGTGTCACTTAGGCCGTAGAAACCTTCTTGCCAGTTTATGACACAATGCTTGAAGTTTTTTTTTCCTTGACGTGTGTGTGCAGAATCGTCTTTGTCAGACGAGATGTGTGTTTATACTTGTTACCGGATTAAATAATTTTTGTATTATTTTGCACAACTTTTGGCTTCAATTTTAGTGAACTTTTGCTTATTTCATTGTACACTTTGTGTGACAATGAACTAATTTTTGGCATCTCAAACATCTCTCTTGCTCGCAGTAAAACCAACATCACTTGCCATAATTCTCGCCGTAGTAACCTCAGTGAGATTACACGGCCCACACATGCGAACTTTTTTGCACCCACATCAGCTTATCGGCATGAGGGCTAATGCAGTCAATGAACGCAGAGGCGGCGGTGTCCAAGGAGTGGCTACTTGTGTGCACAATGATGTCTCTAATGGACATACACACACACGTTCTCTCTCTCTCTCTCTCTCTCTCTCTCTCTCTCTCTCTCTCTCTCTCTCTCTCTCTCTCTCTCTCTCTCTCTCTCTCTCTCTCTCTCTTCTCTTTCTCTTTCTCTTTCTCTTCTCTCTCTTTCTCTCTCTCTCTCTCTCTCTCTCTCTCTCTCTCTCTCTCTCTCTCTCTCTCTCTCTCTCTCTCTCTCTCTCTCTCTTTCTTTCTCTCTCTTTCTCTCTCTCTCTCTCTCTTTCTCTCTCTCTCTCTCTCTCTCTCTCTCTCTCTCTCTCTCTCTCTCTCTCTCTCTCTCTCTCTCTCTCTCTCTCTCTCTCTCTCTTCTCTTTCTCTTTCTCTCTCTCCTCTCTCCTCTCTTTTCTCTTTCTTTCTTTTCTTTTCTTTCTTTTATTTCTTTTCTTTCTTTCTTTCGTTCTTTCTCTTCCTCTCCCTCTGTCTATATATGTGTGTGTATGATTAGATCTGCAAGTGTATAACATTGAAATAAGAGCACCATGAAGAAGAAACAAGAGATCGTGACGTTTCGAGTCATACTAAACACCTCATCAGGTGATATGATCAAAATGGATGATATTTGAGAATTTTAGATTGACTCTGAACGTCACGATATACTGTTTCTTTCTATCTACTACCTCTATCCCTGTCTGTCTTTATATGGATATGCGTATGTATACACACACCATAGATACAAGCAGGCATACCTACAATATATGTACACATAAGGCTGGATATTTCTGAGTGAAACCGTTCGAGAAACGTGATACCTCATGACAGCTGAGGAACCTGAACGCAGCGAAAGAAAACGAAGAATAATCGGGCGCCGCTCCGAAACATGACAGGGTCGAAAGCACTGTAATTAACATATCATTACCCCCTCCCCCTTCAACCATGTATTTAGGTGGGCGAGAGGACGGGGGTTCATCAGAGTACAGTACGCTCCGTGCATGATGAGCACACCTGCGGGGGGGTTGGGGCTAGGGTTGCTGGCAGGGGTGGGGGAGATGGCCTATTGTGGTGTCGGGATAAACACTAGCTTCCGGGAAGTTTATTCATGAGTCACCTGTGTTTTACGGCGCGGCGAGTGATGCCTGACGGAGGGACATGTTTTGACTTCGAGGACGAGGGAGTGGGGTTGTGGGGATGCACTTGTGGCGAGGAATTAATGCAAGTTTTGTCTTACGGTTTGTGTGTGGGGGTTGGGTGGGGTGGGGGGGGTCGGAGGGATATATCGCGGGTGGGAACTCGTTGATTGTGGGTGAGGTAATAGCTCTGGTGATGGCGACGGCGGCTGTGATTGCGATAATCTTGCGTAATGTAGTTCTGCCAAATGCAGAGCCGTAATGAGAATGAATGCTTTTAACACCCAAGAGGAATGCAGGCACAAGAAGAGCAGACGAGAACTTAAGCAAAACCTGTGTGTGTCCCTCATGAGAATCCCACACGGACGGGGTGGCAGACTCGCGCGGATGGTAGTGATGAGGATTGGCTCGCCGACGACGAGGACCTTAAGGACTGCGCGGGGCAAATGGAGTTAGGAGGCGAGGAGGGGGGCCTCATTGGCGGCCTTCGCTCGAAAACTGTTCCATGGCCATTGGTTCCCTCGACGCTAGCGGCAGGAGGATACTCGGACCCGGAGGCTCAGAGCGAGATTACCTCCATGTTCTCTTTCCTCGAAAATTCAGTCACAATGTCTTGCATGCATAGCAATTGCGCAGATATGATATGCTCCTTTGCCTCCGTACGTCAGTTTTATTACGCGAAATTGAACGCCAAATTCATACTATTTGCATACTCGCGTTATTTATTGCCTTTTTCTCTACACGTAACAATTTTCAAGTTAAGATTGTGCATATCGACTTTAGTTGTGTGTTGCGTGTGTAATACGTTGCGTATAACGGAGTGATACAACAGACTGAGTAAGGAATACAGCTGCGGTTTGATGAAAAAAATAACTACGTCGTGTTTTTATCCGTGGGCAAGCAGTACCATAACAGTCAGACTTGTCATGTGATAATCAAGTGTGTATGTGTGTTGAGCGTACAGGATGTGATGTACACTTGCGCCGGCGCCCGTTCTCGGAATTGTTATCTTGTATACGAGTGTATAGTCGGCTCGCTCCATGTGTGTGATTCCCGCTCTGTTATCGACGCTGCTGGGAGTTCGTGCGGGACGGCGATGAAACTGCAGAAGGCTGAGGTTGTGGTCAGTGCCTAGGCGGCGGCAGAAGGCGGCGCGGCGACTGCTCTACTCCTGGGTGTTGATTTGGTTAGCTGTCTGCCTTCCTCCTTCGTCATGGCGCATGCCGAATCCACCTTTGCATGACCCGTAGTGGACAGACAGGCTGCATTAAGCCACCTTCCCATCGAGGGTTCGCGCGGAGTCACGTTTCCTCCTCCTGTTAAGTCGGATTACGGCGTCCGAGGCGCGTCGCAGCAGCCGGCGGCAGTGTAAGGTTGCGAGTAACAGGTGGCGAGTCCTCGAGGGCGAGAGCGGACGGCGCCGCCCGAGGGGACGAGGCGCCAGGACAGCGCAATGCGTGGTCGCAAAGGATGCAGGGAGTGGGGCGTTATCACAGGTGGCGGAGTGAGTACTCGTGGCGGTGGCGCGGCGCTCGTAACAGCAGGTGGCGTTGGGGCAGATGGCGGGGCGCACTGCTTCGGCCCGGCCATACGGTTACACGGCTCTGATTGATCCTCAATTAGGCGGCCAAATCACATTAAAGCCGGATAACTGTATCCGCGGGTGTAGCATGTCCGGCAGCCGGCCGGTGTTAGGTACTGTTAGGATGAACGTGATCGGTTATCAACGGCTCCTGCGGATGGAAAGGGAAGGATGTCCACCTGCGTCCCAAGGCGGGAAGGGAAGGCAACCGAGGTCCTGTGTGACTGGGTCTCGCGGGACCGCGGAAGAAGATATACTACCATGATACTGCAAAGACGGGCCGCGTAGATTACCACAAACATCCGTTACTCGGGTTCTGATGAATGTATTATTCGGGCAGAAGCTAGTCCATTTGCAATTTGTATAATCAGAAACATTGATATGAACTACAGTAAGAAAAAACAATCGAAGCGCCGTGGTTGCCCACCATGTCCTCCATGACCAACCCACCACTTACTGCCGTGGGGAGGCGTCGTGATGCGAAGTAGGATTCGAGTGATTAGATTTGGAGGCAGGTGAGAGACGCAGGCGGCGGCGCGGCCGGCGGAGCTCCAGCGGGCGGTAGCTGGCGTTGTTCCCACGCTGCGGACGCTGTTCCCTCGCCTTTAAAAGCTAATTGGACTTTGAAGGTAAACTTGGAAGGGAAGGAGAAATGTTCCAGTTTCTTCTTGTAACACCCTGTAACTCCAGGTGTTTTACTCGGAAACTTTTACAATTGATTCGTCATAAGAAATAAAGGGAATTTTTTCTGGCGAAGTTGGTTCGGAACGAAGGTCCTACGATGCTCTCTCTCAGGCTCAAGGAGGTTGTTGGGCGACCCTGGGGGCGTGGAGGTTTATTTAGAGTTCAGGAGGTGTGGTTCCTTTAGGTTGGGAGCTGTCACTTGGCAGAATATTCATATGTGTATCAAGTTTAGATGGGAATTGGCAATAGGTCTACTCAGATGCTGTATCATGTCCTGTTGGGAATTAGCAATATCCAGATACTGCAATAGGTTTCGGTGAGAGTGATCAAATCCACGATTATCGAAATAAATGCGCTGACAGCCGCACTACCTACTTCATGCTTTTATTTGTGAATGGAGTTGCGCCACGTACGGGTTATTTAGAAATGTTTAGAAAATGGTTTCTTTACCTGTTATATCAGGAACACCCTAAGGCGCGGCGACCGAAGTGTGGTGTGTAGAGAGAGCAGAGGGAGCATCGGGCACGGATCTACACCTCAGCGACCGTGCATGGTGTCATGCTTTGATGCACTGCCTGTTCCTTTTGCATGATTCACCGTTCCCTGTAGTGTTGTGTGTTTTGCAAGTTTATGGGTTTAGAATAGCAGAGGGAGTCATAAATTACAACACTGTTTTCTGATATTGGTCGTGCTGTGCTATTATCGACCGTGCGTTACTATTACCTAGCTATGCCGTCGGTCGTATTTCTTGTTGTATCTAGCGTTGTATTTAATAACTTGACATGTAAATGTATACCCTGTAGTCATAAATATTTCCACCTGTAGTACAGTAATCATGGTAATATATATCACAATCTTTGTTTACGAAAGTAATCAGAAAAGGGGTTCATAGACAGTTATCATATTTACATGCACGTAAAATGATAATGGAAAGAAAAACAGGCTATGATGAGATGGGAATATAATGATGATGAGAATATACCGTTAATTGCAAGTCGCGATAACAATGAGATCAACTCCCTAATGATAGCAGCATTGCCACTGATATTAACGATGCTACAAGGAATGTGAACGGTAGATATCCTTTCGGCTCTGCGAAAATGGATGCGGATGAACGGGGCGTGTGGATGGGTGAGCGGGCGGGAGGGTGTGCGGCTGTTAGTGTTATGAATGGGCTGACTTCATCTACACGACGCGCTCTGATGTAAATACGAGAGTACCGAGAGGACGGCGGCCATTAATTGGGCATGTTAAAAATAGTAGCGCTTCCTGTCAACTCTGTGATTATTCACGCCTTTGTTGGACTGGTGCATACAAAGCCTTAGTTGGTATTTTAATTAAAAACAGCAAGAACAAAAGAGTAACATCCTTTTTCGTCCGCATGGACGGACGTAAAAGTTACGCAACGTATGTTGTCACATGTATACTGACTCGCACACGCACTCAGACTGTTTACACGAATGCGCGCGCGCACGCACGCACACGCACGCACGCACGCACGCACGCACGCACGCACGCACCACGCACGCACACACACACACACACACACACACACACACACACACACACACACACACACACACACACACACACACACACACACACACACACACACACACACACACACACACACACGCACACGCACGCACACGCACACACACACGCACACACACACACACACACACACACACACGCTACCTCTGCTCGAGCTCGTTAGGCCACCACACTACGTCGTGTCTGAATATGTTCTTTAAGGACGCAGGGGACAATGTACTTTAATCATTCAGTGTTTAGATGAAGTTAAATGTCGAAGGACAAGAAACTAAGCCTTTTTTGCCTCAGCTGTCGAGAACAAACTTTTAACGAAATCAAATTGAATAATCCCGCGATTGTAAACACGTGATGGCCAAGTGCCACAGCTGCAATGAACTCCTCGTCCGTTGTTTGTCTCTGGTCAGATCTTGCTACTGTCACTTAGTGCCTCTCAGGTCCAGTGAAATTAGAAAAAAAGAGAAAGAATAAGAATATTATTACTCTTAACACGATTACTTTCACATGCGCACACGCACACGCTTACACACGCTCACACAATAATACACGCACATACACACACACACACACACGCACACATACACACACGCACATACACACATACACGCACATACACACACACACACTCACTCACTCACTCACTCACTCACTCACACGCGCGCGCACCCACGACCCGCTCCGCCGGAAAGAAGGGCTGACGCAGGTTGAACCCACGAGTCCAGTCACAAGGCGTCATTAGGTAACCTTCGCTGACCAAAACACAGAATGATGTCAGCGCCGGAAATGCTCTCCGCCTCCCCCGGCATACCTGCGCGCGTCGGTCATGAGCGAGGCATGACACGCCGCTCAGGAAATGTTTTCTCCGCCCTCATGGCTGTCATTGGTCAAGGTGAACGCGGCTTCTGGGTCACCTGGAGCGCTCGGCCTTCAGCGCCCCAGGAGTCACGCTGGCGGACGTGGGAGCAGGAGGGCGGCGCCGTTGGGTCGGGGGGAGCGGAGGGAACAGGGCGAGGCAGTTGGTCTTTAGCGCTGACTGACAGGTAGGCAGGCAGGCAGGTAGCCAGACAGGTAGACAGGTAGATATGTATACAGGCAGGCAGGCAGGTAGACAGGTAGGCAGACCGACAGGCTGGTAGGCAGTAGGCAGGCAGGCAGGCAGGCAGGCAGGTAGGCAGACAGGCAGGGAGGTAGGCAGACAAGTAGCAGGTAGAGAGGCAGGCAGCAGGCAGGCAGGAGGTAGACAGCATAGGCAGGCAGGCAGGCAGGCAGGAAGGCAGCAGGTGGCAGGGCAGCAGGCAGGGAGGTAGACAGAGAGGGCAGGCAGGTAGGCAGGCAGGCAGGTAGAGAGCAGGCAGCAGGTAGAGAGGCAGGCAGGCAGGCAGGCAGCAGCAGGCAGGCAGGCAGGCAGGCAGGCAGGCAGAGAGGCAGGCAGGTAGGCACAGGCAGGCAGGTTCAGGCAGGCAGGCAGGCAGGCAGGCAGGCAGCAGCAGCAGGCAGGCAGGCAGGCACACAGGCAGGCAGGCAAGGTTAGTTTTAGGCAGATGCACACACATTCACAGAGATAGACACAAACAGCCGTATTAAACCACATGTATATTGAGCATGGATTATGATTACCGCATCAAGTTACTTCACATTTCATTCATCTTATGACACAGAGGATCGGACAGCTTGCACGTCTGGTTTGAAGATGTCTGGTGATAATCATATTTTGTAGATTTTGATACTCCACCTTTATGCAGTATTGCAGAATTATTTATTTCATTAGTCCACACATTGTAGCCGTGCTGCTGATACTAATAAACACGGATATTTAATCAAAATGGTACCGGTATTGCTGTGGTTCAAGTTCTTATTAGCTTTGATTGTCAGAGTGATGATTATTAATGTTCGTTGTAATACGGACGTGGAAAATTATGTTTATTAAAACTGTTCAGCAATGATTCCGAATCCTATTTTCGAAATATGTTCGTAATGATGATATACTATGAACTATACTTTTTACAGAGATAGATTAAGTATTAGCAAGCTAGATTATATAACGGTACTTCACTTTTGTAGTTTCATTTTTTTTCATAAGCGTGGCATGTCAGAGGGAGGGTAAATTCCAATTTAGAATTCCGATCTTTCTTTCAAAATTAAAGATAGGCAGAACTTCTCTAATCTGAAAGTTGACGGGAGCCGACTTCCGGTTGAATGAATTGACTGTTTTCTCCGATTCTGTTGATATCAGTATTGCTTTCTAGCCTGACGGTGTTTGACCAACTTATACGAGATCACGTTCCTGTACTGATAAGGCTATCGTGCTACAAAATCCCGCTTGCATACACCACGCCACACTACCGCCAGCCGGGTCACAGGCGAGCGGTTCAGTCTGCCACCCTCGAGTCGCGTGCAGCTTTCCCCTTTCACTCGTGTATTCAAGGGATCAGCTGGTTAGCCGTCTGGAGCCAAAAACGCGTGACGTCTCCGCGGCAATTCATCGCAGCTGCAAAATTGCGTGCGCCTCTTCATTACTCCGTGCGCGAGTGTGACAAATGCGCAGCGCCGTTGCAAGTGAAAGTACTTGGCTGCAAATGACTCAGAGGGAATCCCAGCTGATTAGGTCATTTACTAGGCTTTTTGTATGAATAGGCCTATGGCGGTCTGGGAGCAGTTTTTTTTTTTTATAGCACATTTGAAGGGTCGCGTTCATCCGTACAGGGTCTGCATGCTGTATAAATATGGCTCATGGGGCTGTTCTTGCTGTGTACTCTTAAATATTCGTTTGTTTTTGTTTGTGGTGCGGATGGGGAACATGACCTGGGGGAGGAGGGTTCTGGTGCTTGTGAACCACACAGTCACGACCTCTCTGTCACCTGCTCACTCTCGGGCACAAGGAGGTTTCGGTTACGACCTGGCGCACAATAGCGTAAAGTGTATACTTGTAATTTTATGCTAATGTCGTCCTCAAGATGGCTCTCCATATAATGCTTACCTGTTGCGCTCAAGTGGCTGCGTTGCATATTGCAGCAAGACGAGCACTCCTTGCTCCCTTGTGATCTTGGCATTATTTGTGGGTTATTAAAGAACTCAACGCCCATCATGGTTGGGCGTAATGGCTGATAACACCAGTCTACATGCAAACGGCCCAAGATGTTTCCTGCATGACTCGAACGCTGGCAGAACGAAAAAAAGTTTTCTGTGATTAAGATTTCTTTCAGATAGGATGGTGTTTGGATTGGGTTCCTATCATCATTTTTTGATAATTGTAGATAGACTTATTGCTGCATTTTTTTTTTTTTTTTATAAAGGGTCATATATCAACATGAGTTGCATGGCATTGGTCGTCTGAGGTCGGCGAGAATAAACGTTCGCAGTGAGCTCCCAGCTGGCTTCAGGCGTGGGTGTTTCTGCAAGCTCGTATCCAACCGAAGTTTGATACTAAAGCATGACTTTTTGTTTGTCTGAAGTTATTCCGATGCCAATTTGTTTGTTACTAATTTTATTATAGTTCAATCACCTGTATAGAGTAAAATTTTCTAAGGCACCCTCTTTTCCTTACAGGTAAGCTTGCGCGCTGCTCCAGACGAGATGAAAACGTAACACGGTGGCGCTACATAAGGTTCGTATGCCCGTATGACCGCGTCTGTTATGATTTGCTGGTCGGTCCTTCCCACAGCTGTACCGTATTATCAATGCACCATGAGAGAGAGAGAGAGAGAGAGAGAGAGAGAGAGAGAGAGAGAGAGAGAGAGAGAGAGAGAGAGAGAGAGAGAGAGAGAGAGAGAGAGAGAGAAGAGAGAGAGAGAGAGAGAGAGAGAGAGAGTGAGTTGAGTGAGTGTGTGTAGTGTGTGTGCGTGTGCGTGCGTGCGTGCGTGCGTGCGTGCGTGCGTGCGTGCGTGCGTGCGTGCGTGCGTGCGTGTTGTGTGTGTGTGTGTGTGTGTGTGTGTGTGTGTGTGTGTGTGTGTGTGTGTGTGTATTTTTTCCTGCTGTATTCAACTCGCCACATTGATTATCTCCTTCCACCTGGTTCCCCGTACGTTCTTTGTTCTTCAGATTCAACAGAGTGTTCTCCCTGGCCTCGCATTGTCCTTCCCACACCCGCTGCCCCCGAAGGAGTCGTCTCCCCTCGTGACAGTTGATCCCCTCGGAGCAGTGAGGGCAACGAAGGATGGAAGTTCGAGTTTGATTATGTATGAGGAATATTGATGAAAAGGAAAAGAAAGCGAGATGGCGAACGGCGATGAAAAAAGGAAAGCGAGACGGAAGCTAAGACGAATACAGTCTAGGGCATTGGTGGATGTAGCGAAGACTCAGGAGGAGACAGAGAAAAGAAAAAGGCGAAGGAGAGATGAAATGTGAGAATGAATGAGCTGTGTGAGTGAGTGAGCGAGAGTGTGTAATAATACTGAGAGAATGTGATGATGTGGAGAGAGAGAGAGAGTGACAGTGAGTGAGTGAGTGAGTGAGTGAGTGAGTGAGTGAGAGTGAGTGAGTGAGTGAGTGAGTGAGTGAGTGAGTGAGTAGTGAGTGAGAGAGAGAGGAGAGAGAGAGAGAGAGAGAGAGAGAGAGAGGAGAGAGAGAGAGAGAGAGGAGAGAGAGAGAGAGAGAGAGAGAGAAGGGAAATGAAACAGAATAAAAAAAATGAAAATTAAAAAAGAATAAAAATGAAAAATAAAAATGAAAGATAAAGACAAAGATAAAGAGAGAGAAAGCACCGCGTCCGTGGGAGAGAGCGAACGCAAAGGCCCCGTGGCTAGCGCGTCCAATTAGATCAGTTGCGAGCGTCAGAACCTGGTGTTGCGCTCCGTTATGTAGATTAAGCAAACAGGTTCTTACATGATCCTCTGGCGGAGGCAGAGAGAGTTGCCTTACCGCGGCAAGTGTGAATCACGTGTCAACCCACACGTCTGCCGGCGTGTCCAGCTGCAGCTCGAGTTTTTCCTGTCCATTTCCGACTTTATTTTAGTTCATTACTCGCTGCGTGATCGCGGCCATTAGTCGTGAAGGTATGACTGGGATTCTTAGAATGTTTGAGTAATTATGCTGGTTATGACGTCTAAATTTCAAGAGTTTGAATGGAAAAGAAATACGTTCGATGTAATCCAACGCGTCTTTGAGAAAAATCGTGAAGCCAGTATATTTTTCTTTTTCTCTTTTTTTTTAGATAACGAGAGAGTATCAGTTTTTAAGGTAGTATGCGGTGTGGTTAGCCATTGGGATAAATGTGGTTAAATCGAGGTGCCTTTGATAGAACTAAGGGTCGAGAGGTGTCCTATTTCACGGACTTCTTCTGAGCATTTCTTTTGCAGAGATAGGCTCTTGGGCGCGTATTATGAGCGGGGCGAGAAAAACGGTTCAGATCTGTCCTCTCGGCGGTCTGATCGGAGGCTGATGCTGGCGTTCTTCGCTGTCGTGGGTAACCTCACCCCGAGGCGATGGGGAGGGGGGCTGGCAGGGGGTGTTTGGGGTAGAGGGGTCGGTGGGAAGTGCTTGGGGTGGCGGGGGTCGATGGGGCGGTGGTTGGGGTGGTGGGGTCTTTGGGTGATGCTTGGGGGTGGAGGGGGTACGTGGCCCACCCGGGCTTGTTTACACTCCCTGTTGTCCTCTCGGGGCCCGCGTGTGAACGGATGCTGAACATGAGTCCGCAGATGGGCAGAAAAGTTGCCGGGTCTATCGGATTCGAAAGTGGACCGACCGTTTACTGCTGCCGCTGCAATGGTCTCAAGTCTTGCCCCTCGTGTACCTAGCAAGTCAAGTTACATGACTTGAATGTACCTCGATGTGTTTGTGATCGTCAGCGCCCGCCCTTGTAGTCTTTGTGTGGCTTGTAATATATTGGAAGGCATACACCGGGATATGAGTTCCTGAAAAGTCAAATATGTTCCGTCAGTTCTTGACACCAAAGCAATTGCAAGTGAGCTTATATCTTTCCTGGATGTTTTTTCTAAGACATTCACTAGTCTCGCGGCCACGATTTTCTTGTCAGCCCCCCTCGTCATATTCGGGTGACGAGGCACAGATCCATAATGTTTACATGGATTTCTGGGTCATGACCTGAGAGCCTCCGCCGCGTTGCGTGGGAACAAAAACCCGGCCGCTGCACGAGGACGCGCTGGACCGCCGGATGTCCAGGCTCCGCTGCTCATCTTCCCGCCGCGGCCGCGCCCAGCCGCCGCTCGCTCGCCCTCCTCGTACAGGCTCTGACGTCATCG
This sequence comes from Penaeus vannamei, assembly GCF_003789085.1. Taxonomy (NCBI): domain Eukaryota; kingdom Metazoa; phylum Arthropoda; class Malacostraca; order Decapoda; family Penaeidae; genus Penaeus; species Penaeus vannamei. Next base: position 947,729 of record NW_020869148.1, read on the forward strand.
CGCGACCACGGAGTGATTCAAAGGATTGATCAGTGAATTTAGGGAGGACGTTCCGCTGATTGTTTGCGGAGGGCGGGGCGGCGGGCGGCGGAGGCGATGCCGAAGAACGAGGTCAGTGCTGTGTTTTTCTTCGCCCACACGCACTGGAGTAGAGCAGGGCCTGTCTGCAGGTGCCTCGGGCGGGGCAAGTTTAGCTTCTCGCCGCTTCCCAGACCTTATTGAGCGGCAGCTCCATAATCTGGTAGTCCGGCCGCGATCCAAACCTTCCCTTTACCGTCGTGCAACCCGGCGGACCCGAGGCAGGCGGTCCGCTAGAATGCCCGGAGGACCTGCGGGTTACGACCCGGTCCCGCCTCACCGCCAGGGTATGAATGGTGGCGGTGGTGGCATGGGGCCAGGGCGGCCCGGGGACGCTCCCTTCCATCGCCAGCCTCGCAGCGCCCCTACGGAGGGCTGCCTTGGCGCGGAGGGTCCAGGTGGCCGGCCTCTTTGTTTACTCGGTGACGTCGGGGCCCGATAAGGACGTGGAAGGGGGAGAAGGAAGGAAGGGAGCCACCGGATGGGTTTAGCTCGGTTGTATCTTAATCTCTCTCTATCATTATATACTTGCCTATCTGTTTACCTACTTAAATACATAAATACCCACCTGCCTAAATACATAAATACCCACCTGCCTAAATACATAAATACATAAATACCTAAATACCTACCTTTCTTCCTACATAGGGTATATTATATATGTGTAGGCGACATTGTTGTGTACGGATGCAATGGTTAGGCCGAGAAATCCAAAATAAGCTCATCATCGCCCTCTCTAATGGACCTGGAGGGGATGGGGGGGGGGGGTACAAGGCGCGAGGGGAGAAGACGGATGCTGGACGAGAGGAGAAGCGAAGCACATGCCTCGTGGGGCCGAGCCGGGCGTGCGTGTGAGGCCGAGAGGGAGGAGTGCCTTCCCTTGGCGTAATCCCATTACTTTGTCGGCGGCGGATATGCCCGCAGGACACGTGGCTGTAAGTTGAGGATGTTTAGCAAGTGCACAGTCAGTCATATCAACATATATCAGTCGTGTGTGGAGGGCCAGTAACATGAGAGTGAAGGATGGTACGATAAATCATGTTCTTCCTGGCGAGAATTAATTTGAGTGTTTTCACACGTGTTTCTTGAAAGACGTTGCAAAATATCAATACAAAAATATCGAGACCAATAATTCAATGATCGGGGCGACGCCTGCATTGGATATCCTTGCAAGATAACTATGTCCGGTTGAAATTTTATGCAAGAGCAGCATGCGGCTCTGATAGATAGCCTCGCGTGAATGTTATCGTGTTTTGTTTCACCGTGTCGAGTCTCAAGTGCACATGAGGAGGAGAGGGGGAGATGAGGGACGGAAGTCTTGAGGGTGGGATGCTGGCGGTCGGAGATAATAGGTCTGGTCCGCCGGAAGTCATCCATCGGGGAATTGAGTCCCTCCTCAGCCGGCTCGAGACCGGACGGCCCGCGGACTGTCTCCAGGTGTCGCCGACGCGCCAGCTCGGACTTCACACCTCATGTGGTTCTCCTCGGTTCGATGATGGCGCGTTATTATATGCTGTGGCATATGATGGGAGGGTGAAGGTGTAACTTCCGGCATTTCTACTTGATCGTTATTCTATAGGCGTCGCGTCGGTGGTGGAATGAGACAGGTAGTGGTTAAGCTTCCTCCGAGGCGGGTCGTAGTGACGTGGTGGTTACGTAAGGGATTAATTCAGTACTTACCCCGTCATTACTGACTCGTGTTTCAGACTGCAACTTCCTACAAGGTCGCGCTTAATTTTAATCGCGTTTGTTTTCTCGGTGCGCACATGCTCGGTCGCGGAAGGAGACTCTAATCCAAGACCCCGCAACAG